>JAYKKI010000019.1:34432500-35032500 GCA_039881145.1 Druceiella hillmani
TTTTATATACAATATTATAGAAATTGCCTAATAATCCAGAAAATTTTTGTTTTCCGTGAATATTTTTTTAACTAATAAATACGGTGATAAAAAAAATTGCTATTGTAATCGGGCAACCATTAAAATTCATGTATTTTTGTGGGAAAAGAATGGGTAAATTGATATTATTCACATCCTTTCACAATGTCTAACGTAATCGATTTAACGTTTTGCAAAAATTATTTCTCTTTGAGAAAAACGTTAGGAA
Source organism: Druceiella hillmani (assembly GCA_039881145.1). Classification (NCBI taxonomy): domain Eukaryota; kingdom Metazoa; phylum Arthropoda; class Insecta; order Lepidoptera; family Hepialidae; genus Druceiella; species Druceiella hillmani. Next base: position 34,432,748 of record JAYKKI010000019.1, read on the forward strand.
TAAAGGAATGACGTAAAGGAATGACGTTCGCCCAATCACATTTCCAGCAAGTTGCAAAAATCATTTCAGTATTACAATTATCTGCAACTTGTCCGTTGCCACTGCAAATAATTATACTTTTCTCATAGCTGGCAAATATGGATTAACTTCTAATTTGATCCATAAAATGTTCAAGATCTTCCACGTAATCGAAATGAATGACATATTGCGTGATGCGTGTTGAAAATTCGTACTGTATAGGGAACTTGAAAATTGTCTGTCTTCACTTATTCCTAATACAATAAGTAGCCATTGTAATGAGGATTATAATATCGCACAACATTGTTGCCAGTTGCATATTTTGTGTCGTAATATTGTTCAGAAATTTGTATTGCTACACTCTGCACACAATGCGTTCCGTCAGAATGAAGTGACATATTTAACTCCTATGAAGAAGAAGTGATTATATTCAACAGAAATAAAACTTTAATTTGTTGAAATAAAACCGCTGCCTTGGTAACAGACATAGCGTCTTATTTCGGAAGCGACCGATTAGAGTTTGGATATAATCATAGCGCGTTATACTCCACCTAGTGTTTTGTTTTTTATTTTGTTGTGCTCCGTATCCTATTTACGTAATTATCTACCGAAATTAGTATGCAGTTGGGTTAATATCGATTACAACACGTAATGATACGTTTCACCTTGTCATTTATTATGGCCTTCTTCGCCGACTCTGTGGACATTGGTTATTATTTATTCTATAAAAATTATAGGCCTATGACGACACATACTATTTGAATATTTTTGATTTCACTATTTGTATTTAGCCATCCATATAAACATGTGTATATATGTATAAATATATATATATATATATATATATATATATATATATATATATATATACACACACATATATATGTTATACATTATAAAATACTCATCCATCACATTTAACAATATTTTCGATTTTTACTCTACATTACATTACAAAGTCGGTTTAACCTCTTCCTTGTCATCGTAATGAGTTTTATTGTTTTTATCGAAACTTCTTATTACCATATTATTGATTTCAAATATTGATTTTTTTAAATTTCTATCGTTTTTACATTAGTAAGTTAGTTTAAATAAATTCCCATTTATTTGCAAAATATTGGTGTAAATGATCTACGTGAATGTATTTTTGGGGATATTTTCCTAGAAGTCATAAAGCCAATATCCTTAAATCATATGAAAAATTATACGTAAACGGAAAACATCATTTGGTAGAATGCAACGATTACAGAATACTCTAAATTTTGTCAGAAATTCCATTACCTGACAGTTACCTAGAACTTCTCCACAATAAATGGCAAGCGTGTAAAAAAAAGTCATGCGCAGAAAGTGATATTATAATTAAAAAGCTATCGCTTTTCGGCCAGTTTTTTTATTGCAAATATTTTGTTAAGATCTTTTGTTTAGTAAAGAGTGTTTGATCCCAAATTGTTGTTTTCCAATACATTTTTCAAATATTATTATTGATAATTGTGTTCATTAGATGCAAAAGACCGAATATTACGAGGTAAATTTATAACAATATTAATGTCTTCCTTAGCAGATTTATTAAAATATAGTTAAATGTAGACATATTTCGTGTATCATAATCAAGTTTATTCGTGACATAAATAGTGAAAAAGGAATTGAATCGGGAATTCAGCTATAAAGAGAAATATAGAATATAAAAAAAATTATGACCACTAAATATAAAAAGTAAAGAGAAAAAAAAGGTACAGAATGTACACATTTTTTCGATTGAATATTTTCATTCCTTTAAGAACTTAGTTGTACCAATATGCGTGAATATATAATCTGCAGGCAAATTTTAATTAATACATAAATGTTGAAAGCTTTCCTATGTTTTCACAGTTCTTCAGCGAATACAAGAAAGCGTACCTTTCCACAATTCTGCTAAGGTAGTAAAATCATTTGACAAAGTTAAGTTTAGATAGAAAAGATGAACGTTTTGCATAGTGGCTGGAGGAACTCTCCAACGAAGGAAAGCATTTTGGAACTCATCGACGAAGCCGAAGAAGGGTTACAAAATAGTTAATTTAGATCAATAAAAATGTATATTGCAGCGCCTTCTGACGAGTTAATAACATAACATCTAACTAAAAACCTTCGTCTTTAAATCACAATTTTTTTTATTGAAAACCGTATCTAACTGAGTCAAAGATTTACTATATAGAAATTTATATCACAACCAATTACATTATAATGGTTTTCCATCCCCCTTACCGTGTTTGGGAGTAGTTTTTAAATATAATAAATTTGTAAATTTTAATTTTATGCCGCCGAACCACAATAAATTTATAAATGTCAAATTCCAGTTTCTACCTTATTTGGTTCATAGTTCAGGTAGATGCAACCGTAAAATTATATTTAGAGTTTGTATGGAACACAAAAGCATAGGACAAAAACTCAACGTAAGGAAAATTTACTATCGATAACCCTTGTTAAAATTATTTATTTTTGTACCTCTCTTCAGACCATAAACCGTCTCTATATTTTACTAAAAATCAAATTCAAAATAGAATTTCGCTCTAAAAATATGATCATATTACTTTGTATAGGTAACATCTTAACGAAATGAAAATGTGACAGCGATAATATGACACCGAGAGTAAATCTATAACGTAAACAATAAAACGACAGCTGAAGGCTAGGCAAAGCAGCTTTATACTCAATAATATGATGTAACCCATCATTACGTGTTGATATCGATGTTCCCAATTAAAAATAAGTCGAAATATCAAATTACGTAAATTGATGGTTGTGTGTATACGATTCACGCTATAATGGAGGAAATCAAATACCACGTAGACTGTAACGCTAACGTGAGGTTTTCAAAACATTATTTGAGCGCCTTCTATACGAGACGCCATGTCTGTTATAAAGACTGTGTCTTTGTGTCAAATAGTTAAGGTTTCTTTTATTCTAAATATTACAATTTTCTGCTCGGCTCAGCGTAATTTTTCACGTCACTCCAATCGACCCCAGTGTGTAGAGAATGTAGCAGTGAAAATTGCTGAAAAATATTACAATGCACAATATTCGACAATTATAATTGGCAGTGGAATGAATGGGAATAATTATCTGCGGCATTTCAGTCGTCACTACGCTGGCTGCTTATTGTCGTTAGAGATAAATGAAAACAGAAGATTGTCAAGTTTACTTTACAGTAAAAATATTCCCTATCACGTTACGCAGTATGTAATTTATGTCGATTGTGTGAAAGAATTGGAATATATTATGGATAAAATAAAAAGTGAACCAATATTTGCTAACTATGGAAAATTCATAATTATTTGTGGTGGTGATGAAGGAAATGCGAAGAACTGTAATGCCGAAAAGATTTTTGCTATTTGCTGGAAATATTATCTTACGAACGTTGTACTCCTATATCCGAATGAAACAAATGAAGTCAATTTATTAACATATTTTCCTATGGAACATGGTCTCTGCAATAATATAAAATCAATAATATTGGACACAGTAAAAGAATGTGTTTACTCTCAATTTATTGGCAATCTTTTTTCACAAAAATATAATAATTTCAATGGTTGCCCAATAATACTGACAACTAATTTTTTTCCACCGTTCTTCATTAGAAAAAATAAACACGGAATACAAGAAATTTCTGGACTAATGATCGACTTTTATAACACTCTGACTAAACAGGTAAATGCCACGTTGGAAATAAAAAAAGCTACTGGTGGTATATATAGTGGAAAGCGTTCGGGAGACAATTTCTATAATCTCATAACACGACGAGCAAATATTTCTGTTTCCTTATTTTTAAACGTTGATAACACACGCACTTTTCGGTTTACGTATCCTTACTGGGTAACTGATATCGTTTGGGTCTCACCACCCGTTCCTCTCAGACCCGCTTGGGAGCAATTAATAAGGCCGTTCGATTTTCGTCTTAGAATGTCATTCATAACATTTTTATTGTTGTTGTTTCTCCTGTTAGTGATACTGAAGGAAACCAGAATAAAAGATAAATGGAACACGTACTTTTCAAAAGACAAATTAAGTCCTAATCTGTATATTGCCACCTGGTCAATATTCTTCGGTCAAATGACTGCAAGACGAAAGACGAAAGACGCTTTGTCATTTTTTTAGTTTTGTGGATATGGTTTAGTTTTCTAATGGGTACTGCTTACCAAGGAGCACTCCTTAGTGTACTGAAACGAGATGTATACGATCCCGATTTGAATACAATTTCTGGAACTATTGCAGCTGGATACGAATATGGAGGATTGGCTGAGTTTAGAATGTACTTTGCTGATGAACTTACACTTTACGATGATTATAAAATCATACGTTTTGAAAATATATTTGATTATTTAGTACCTATGTCTAAAAGGTCTTTGAATTTTGTTATGCGTATTCCAAGCAACTTCTTGGCTGCAATACAATTAATTACGAATCGCATTGATTTCTTAACTATTTTGCCAAATGATGTGACACAACATTTTTTAACTACTTATTTGCAACCAGACTCGCCAATGGAGAATATAATGAGCTCTGTACAAGCTCGCATGGCAGCGAGCGGAATATATGAAAAGTTAATTATTGAATTAAATAAACTTATTCGGGTAGAAAATCATAAGCTCCAACGGAAACGGAATAATAATGATGCATTGACTATTCACCATATGCGGGCCTGTTTCTTAGTTATTATAGATGGATGGATATTATCATCGGTGTTACTTTTATTAGAAATAATTTGTGAACGAATTCGCTTGTCTCAAAAATTAAAGTGCCATATATGCAGAAAGCGAATTATGTAGGTTTATTTTTCACAACATAAATTTTTAGGAAATATCTTTTTCACATTAGAGTGTTAATAAATACGCATAACAAGCTTCATTTATCGTTTGAGATGCATGCTATCTTTAAGGTTTGCATTATTTCATCTATTAGCTTCTCTTTGATATTATCGTTAGAGGTTCTTATTTAATTAACTTCGTTGTCACAAATAATAAACGTTAATGTTATAAGATTTTTAAGGTTTTATACAGTAAGTAATATAATGTCTGTGTAATGAAACACGTGTTTTCAATTATTTTCAGTCTTGGAAACGTATCTAAAATTTATCGAAAAGTTTGGCATATTAGAAGTGTTTTATATCAAGCTGTGTTTATATATAATATACAGATATATAAAAATTATACATAATATAAAAGTCATCATAATTAATAAAAAGTCTGTAGATAAAATGAATTTGGAGTTTTTGTTGTATGTAGCTGATTAAAGAAAAGTGAGAAATTAATAGTCTAAATTTAAATTTTTTGCGAAAAACAATTTTATGTTGTAACAGATTTTGTAAGTCTTTCAAATTCGTTTGAAATGTTTTCATTTGTTCAACGTGAGGTTTTTGAACGAAACAATTTTTTTTTTATTTAAATGATTTTACGTACTTGTGTGGATAAATTAATATTTAACATGAAAAAAATTAATTTTAATGTCGTGCTGTTATTTTCTTCAAACTTCTCTCCCATTTACATATTTTTTTAAAACATTTTCACAGCAGCTGTCATATAGCTAAAACTTTAATGCTTTCTCTCCATTATTTCTTAAGTTCTTGACCAAATCCGTAGTTCATTATATTAAACAAAATATATGGGATGTATTAATAAGAAACCAAAATTTTGAATTTCTTCATTATTTAAAGGGAGAAAGTATCCTTGTTATTTTGAGTACTTAACTTTACATTGCGGATGTACGAGTTATAGCTAAGAAATCCTAATTTTTTTTATTTATTATTATATATTAATTATATGTAAATATATTTAAAACGTTTTCTAAACAAACCAGTTACAATACTGTATATATCGTATTCAAATATACAACTGCATAGCTCTTGATACAGTATTACGCTATGTACACCACGTAGCTGCACGTGGTGTAACGTGAATGCACCAAGTAAGCCTATGTAAGGTTTCACTTACCCAAGTTAACCTTATTGATAAACATTTGTCAAGTCTACTGTGGCTGCGTAATGATGTGTATACCTAAACTAAAGATGAAGGAAATATCTTGTCTAAAGATGAAGGAAATGTCTTCATTCCTCTTCCATATCATTTAATTTAAAATTTCCTTCACTCATCTAATTAGGAATTTATTTCATTTTAATAACTTACTATTTTACTTGTCTAATTAGATGTCAATGAGGACATTGAGATAGTTACCACAGCGTATTCCAAGCAACGTATGTTATTGTGCTGATACTTTACGCCAAGTTAAAATGAATAAGGGAATATTATATCATGTCTGAGATAAGCTGCAATGAAGACCGGGAAATGCGCATTTAATGGAGGCCTCAAGATTAACACTAATTAAATATGACGCTGCTGTGTAAAGAGAATTGATGAGTAATGGTTTTAAACATTTTTTTAAGTCTGTAAAATAAATGAGTGATCTTGTATTTTTTTACGAAAAGTCAAGTTATTTCCACATATAACAAATTTGTGTCGAGATAGGATGGGAGATCCGAAGGAGACAGTCAAATTATCCACAGAGCTGAATGGTGTTTTGGCTTATCACATTTTTGGTTAAAGAATTATTGCTATCCGAATACTGAGAATCCTGGATGTAGTATCAGCAGTTCTGGTTTTAATGACACTTCCACCCTTAAATGCGGGTCTCTTTTTTGTTCTTGGCGAAAAAGTGTTTACCAGCATTTTATTTAGAATTTATATTGTTCATTAAATTTTCATAGGCGGGTGTTCTTTTTTTTTCAATATATTGATTAGACCGGGACACATGTGAGTGCAACACAGAGGGCGTGTTTTTAAGTAGTAGTGTTTTATTGAATTATCAATACTATTTACTCCCAGGGTTTGCTCTTTCCATTAATTGCCGAATTTTTTCTTGAGATGAACATTTATTTTCGATATCGTAATTTATTTCCTGTGATTAAATTTATTAGTACAAATGAGGGTAACTTGATTGGTCTCCTCTTTGATTTTTGCTGGCGCTGAAAAAGCTTCGAGAATTTCAAGTAGGTAGGTTCTCTATGTGGTAATATAGTCTCATTTTTATCACAATTTAAGGTTTTTCTTATTTCTAGCGGACAGGTTATTGTACAGTATTTATCACTCTGTTTTTCCAAAATTTCTACCGATATTTTTTTATAAATACTATATATGCTGTTATGTTAACAGATCTTCATGGAGTAGTTACAGGCTGTGAATGTAGACTACATACTTGAATCAAATTCATTTTATCACTGTTATATATGGATTTAAATGTTTCGAAGTCGTCAGTCAAATATTGATACCAATGTTGTTAGAAGCCATGTGGCCAGAAGCGGTTTACGAAGAATAATTACTGCTTGGTTTATTGCAATAGCCGGAAATAGGTGATATTAAAAACAAAAACTACTTTATTATCAGAGTAGTAGGGTCCCACCTTTACTATAGCATAATAAATTCCAATGTGCGTTTGATCGTCTATAAATAATTGACCTACCAGGCAAAGTCTTTTGTGTGTACGTACTCTATAATAAACATTTTTAGGTGGGATGACACTTTGGTGTGGAACATGGAGTCGAGAAAAATTAATGACGTTTTCTATACGGTTAAGCGATTTAAATATTGTGTACTTCAATATTGTATAAAAACCCAAAGTTTTTATTTTAGCCAGTGCATACAAGCTATTTACTTTTTTCTCAATAATGGCGTTATTTAAATTTGAATGTCTAATTATATCATTGATTTCTCTCAATATTAATATGGTTGTTTACTGTTTCTAATTATAGTCCCGGTCAATTAATAAGTTTACCACAAATTCTAAGTATACTAAATAAATTATATTTTTATTTGATGAATAATAATACATTCTTAAATATTTATTGCGCAGTGTCGTGTACAAAGTGGACAAAACTTTTAATGTACCTCTGGGTTTTTAAAACGTATTTACGTTATCGTGTAGTAATTTAACACTGCAATAATTTAAAAAAATGCAGTCCATTTTTATAATTTTATATGCCCTGTCTTAAATAGTAATATACGGGGATCCTTGATAAATTGTGTTACTTTAATTTCCTCAGCAAATGCTTGGGTCAAAATATTAAGCTGTATTTTCCTTCAATTTTCTCAGAAAATACTAGGGTCAAATCATTAAGCTTTAATTCCTTTAATTTTCTCAGCAAATGCTTAGGTCAAAACAGTAAGCTTTACTTTAATTTCCTCAGCAAACGCTTGGGTCACACCATTAAGCTTTACTTTCCTTTAATTTCCTCAGCAAATGCTTGGGTCAAAACATTAAGCTTTACTTTAATTTCATCAGCAAATGCTTGGGTCAAAACATTAAGAATGGTGCAATTTTTTTTTGTTTATTAAGATGATTTTTTAAAATTCTTTCTGTTAATTACTTGGAATTTTTCACACATTAATTTTAATTCTATATCTTTAAATATATTTCGAGTTTTATATTTCGGTTTTCTTTGAAGCCTTGCAGCTAACGGGCTCTATACATAAAATGAGATTTTATCTATAAGTTATGGGTCGAAATGGTCTTTATTTTGCACTGGCATTATATTTGTTTGTTTTTTAATAAAATTGTTATTAACAATATTGGAGGTCACATTTGTAAATTCTTTATGCTCTGCAACAAAATTTTAAAATTATGTGTTTTCCACATCAATTTTTAATGTGTCTTAATTATCTAAATCGCTGTTTATTTTTTCAATATTTTATTTAATAATAAAATGAGTTGATTTATTGTAACCGGAAATAGCACCCAACATTAACTTGTTAGTAGTATAGATATATATATTTTCTTCATGTATGTGTATATATTTCAGTAATATAAATTGCAATCGTTCCATGGCGCCATTAGGTTGTGGGTTTTACCACTTTTATAATGAACATTAATTTCATCTAAATTTGCAGAAAATTTAATTGATAAATATTGTTCCCTAGTCCATAGAAATATTTAAAAGTAGACCCAATGTGACATAAAAAACAGACAATGCGGTCCTGAGAATATTCGGAAAAAGTATTGTTTATTGTCAGAAATTTTTGACGTGAAATTGTAAATATGTTAACTTGTATCGCTTGAAAGGGTTTTTCAGAAATTTATGGTATTACAATTATTTCGTGGAATGTCTTTTGAATTGAGTGGTTGGCAAACATATAAATATATATATATATATATATATATATATGTGTGTGTGTGTGTGTGTGTGTGTATGTACATTTACGTAAATTCCGTAATATTTTCAATATAATTGAAGTCAATATTCAGTCAATATTCTCTGCATTTAATGTTTGTCTCTTTATGACTTCTGCGTTGTTCAGTTTTATTGTCATGATGATATATTTTTACTATTTCGAGTTGCGATACCGTGGTGCTTATGTGTGTCGGTACCGATTTACAAAGTTTTAGTTTGTACGCTGAATTTTTAAAATTGTTCTGGGGGGGTAACTGAAACTAAGGGATACCCACTTAATTCCTTCAGATAACTTCATACCACTTCAAATATTTTTCTAATACATTCTCTAAATAGTGAAATTGCATCATTATAATGTCAGTGTTGCTACTTTATGCCAGAATTTGATTAGAAACAGTTGTCAACTTTTTATTCAGCTGGCGAATGGTATGCGAAAGTGATTTTTGTAAGATTGTTGTACAAAAATTAACCGATCAATAATTATTAGGGTCTGTAACAGCAGATATTTTAAAATTGGTGGAAGCAGTTTGTGTGTCTGAATATTTATTTTGTAGAACGACGTCTCTTTGTCGCATAATCGCTGTAATTCTGTAAAACTATTAAAAAGTGCATTAATACTTTGCATTTCTACAAATAATAAAATATCAGCATTCGCTTTATATTAGACATTATTATAAATTATTTGCCGTCAAATTTCTATGGCTTGAGGTGATGTCTAACCAAGCATGACTTTTTTTCTTTTGAAAGACTTTTCCACTATATGGGTTTGTGGTCGAGTGCTATGTAAAACAGTCTTCGGAATAAATGAGGTCTGAATTGTATAGTAGCCCAGACTATAGCTAAAATTTTAATTTTATCTTATACTCTACTTTGTCTGTTTCACTTAAAGAATACGCGAAGTATAAGCAATTGGTTTGTCAGATCCGATAGGCTCTTGTGACCGTACTGCACTCATTACAGAATTGGAGCATCGGTTTAATAAAAGATCGTTATCTTTAAAATTATTTGCTACAATTTAAAACCATTTATGTAGCTGAATTTAAATATGTTTTCGCTCCTTTTATGAAACATTTTGTTAAAAGTTTCGCCATCGTCGCGAAATCAGGAATAAATTTTCTATAATAGCCAGTGAATCCTAAGATAGATTTTATTTACTTCTCTTGAGAATAAGATAACTTTTTACAGTTTTCATTTTGACCAAACTCTGATTGATTCCGTTCGGTGTCATAATATGTCTGAGATAAGGTATTTCTGGTTTACAAAATTTAGATTTTCTCGCGTTAAATTTTAAAGTTACAATCTATTATACTGCAAAAAGCTATTTTGAAATTAATTGAATTGTACTGAAGGGATTTAAAAAAAAAAACAATAATTAACTCTAGATAAACGATGCATATAAAGTTTTGTAACCCTCAAAAATATTATCCTTAATGCGTTGGAAACTCGATGGTGCGTTCTTAAGTGCAAAAGGCGTTCGTAAAAATAGATAATAGTCTTTGTAATATCACCTGGTGCATTTCCATTCGGTAGAAGTCACCAGTAAGGTCGTCACTTTGTGAAGAATTGGGTAGATAACATTAATTGTTTTTTTTATTAATCTATGACTAATTTCCATTTTATTTTACCAGATCGTTCCAATTTTTTATCAGATGTCCACATAGTGAATATCCAGTTAGTGATAGGATTGAATTATCTAGCGTTATTAATTATTGAGGTTAGGTCAATAGGAATATATTTTCAATTTTCCATCGGGAAATGATATAGTTATTTTTATTCATGAAGTCGACTTCGCGTGATTTACTTTTTTTTTAAATTAATCAGTATAACATGACTTTTGCATAAGAATAGGGTTAGTCGCTTTATGTATAATTATTTTTTTCTCACAAATATTTCTGAATTCTATGAATTTTGGTGAAATTATACAATAGTCCGTGTAAGGCAATGCATATTTCTTATAGTAAATGAACCTTATTTTATTGAATAATTACAAACAAAATATTTTTAATCACTTTGGTGGATAAAAAAGATTTATTACCGCCAGTGCAAATAATTTCAGTGATTTATATGTATGGTAATGGTTTTTTGGATTCAAGTGATTTACGTATACGGTAATCGTATAAGTTTTTATATTTAAATTAAAAAAAAGTTATACATATTTTGATTTATATGTACAATAAATATTTTGAATACTAATTTTCGTTATGTTTATAGTTTTGTTTCCGGATCTGAAAATTTTCGTTCTCTTTTATATTACACTCGAGGGTCAGAATTTCTTTTCTCAAATCGTTTTTAATTATCAAATTTATTTTGACAGCTATTGTTTCCTAAATCATTTATTTCTTCTTGTTCTTTTTAATGCGAAAAAAAAGACATATTTTTAAGATGATTATATTGACCTTTGACTTGAGTTTGATTGTGTGGCAATGGTTTTATTGAATTGTGGCAGATACCACTTGTAGGTTTGGCTTTCGTTGGTGCCATCATTTATTTGTTTATTAATAAATAGATTTTAATTAAATCATATAGAACATTTTGATAAAGTTTTTTTAAAATTTGGAATGGTTGTTTTGTTTCTCATTGACTAGGAATTTAGAAAATTGGGACAAAGTAAGATTTTATAGCATAAGTAAATAAAATAATAATAATTATTAATACCTAATTCTATGCGAAATTATTACGTGACCAAGAAATTTTTTAAATTATTAATTTTGATGAAAAAGTTTGTCAAATATAATAATTTTTTAACCAAATTTCAACCTTTTATAACTAATATCAAAGTGTACCTTCCCTTACTGGTAACTGTATTTCGGGTACCCCGGTTACCGAACTAGAATGAACAAGTGTGCAGTTAGTATAACCAAAAACGCAAAATAGCATTACAAATTTAAAAACTGTCTCTGAATTTTCAAAAGCTATCAAAATGTCGGGTTCACATGAAAACAAATTTATATGAAGCCAATGTTAAAAAATTCGGTGGATGTGTAATGTTTAGATAAGAAAGATTTTCTTTCTTATTTGAGGCAGAAATTGAATAAATTAGTAAAAGAAAGAATTCAGCGTTGTTCTTGTCTCTTTATTTATTTGGGAAATAGAGGAAAGCACTTTTCTGGATAAGACGAAGTAATTACTGGTAAATTTATAAACCAAGAATAATAATCACGTTCACGTTTCAATAAATAAATTATTTGGAAAATTTTGGTGGAAAATATGAAGCGAGGCTAATATTGTTTGAGAGTAAATAAATCTATTTAATTACGAAGCAGATATAACAGATTTTATGATGATAAGAGAAGAAAGGGAAAAAGTAAACGAAACAGGAGTTTTCCAACGTCGATACGTACGTTCCATGTGGACCGTTTCATGGAAAAATACATTAATTCATGCAGTCCCAATAAATGTTAATATTATTTATATTTTCATATTAATAAAAAATAATGCTGAAAGAATGTATTTAGAAGGTGTAATAAATATGACACATGCAACTAAAAACACTATGTATACATGTAAACAGAAAAGTGTTTTGTGCGTTCAATTCAGAAAAATTAGTGATCATATATTGGTCAGAATTCATTTAATACACTTAGAAAATTTAACTTTTTATAGATGCGTAACAAATGTGTATGACAAAGACGACATAGAATTTTTCTTTAATCCTCGTCCTGTTTCCGTGTATCCGATTTAAACAGGCTTATAAAAGCAAATCATAATACACTACTTTTATGTCCCATTGACAATGTGTTTATTAGTTATAGTTTGCCTGCAGAATGGGTATGGAGTACATTTCAGCAACAATGTGGAGTGGAATAATATCATTTGCCAGGAAAATTGTGTGGCGAATTAGTGGGAACGAGTCACTGAAGCGTGCGTTATTGGGATATAACTTTGTCTGGGGAAAAACAATGTTCGAGTTTCACTATATAGCTTTTTGTATCTCGACAATTTATATTATTATCTTCTTTTCCATCCCTCTTTCCCATGTTTGGGAGTAGTTTTGAAATATAATAAATTTATAAATTTTAATTTTGTGCTGTGGTACCTCAATATCCATGTCAATTTCAAGTTTTTACTCTTTTAGTTCATAATTCAAAAGTCTCGGACGTATAGATAGTTACAGCTGTAAAATTACATACGGTTCGCATGGAACCCAAAAGCATGGGATTTATAAAAAAAATTATCTCGCTATTTATAATAACTGAAAGCAAGGAGAAGCCACTATTGATTACCCTTGTTAAGATAATTCATCTTTATATCTTCATGCCATAATCCGTCTCTAAATTTTAGCGAAAATAAAATTCAAAATGGAATGCTTGCTCTAAAAATATGATCACATTATTTTGTATAGGTAACATCTTAATGAAATAAAAATATGATATCGGCCAAATGACACCGCAAGTATATAAATAAAGTAAATAATAAAAGGACGTCTGAAGGCTAAACGAAGAAGCTTTATATTTAATAATATTGTGTAACACATCATTACGTGTTGATATCGATGTTGCTAATTAAAAACAAAAATAAAGACGTCAAATTACGTAAATTGATGTTTATGTGGATTCGAGTAACACTAGAATGAAGAAAATAAAATACCAGTTAGACTGCAACGCTAACGTAAGGTTAGCCAAACATTATAGAAGGCGCTCACTTCTAGGCAGACGCCATGTCTGTTGTAGAGACGTTGCATTTGTGTCGAATAGTTAAACTTTCTTTTATTTTAAATGTTACCATTGTTTGTTCGGCTCAGCGTAATTTCTCACGTCACTCCAATCGACACCAGTGTGTAGAGAATGTAGCCGTGCAAATTGCTGAAAAATATTACAATGCACAATATTCGACAACGATAATTAGCAGTGGAATGAATGGGAATCATTTTCTGCGGCATTTCAGTCGTCACTACGCTGGCTGCTTATTGTCGTTAGAGATAAGTGAAAACAGTAGATTGTCAAGTTCACTTTACAATAAAAATATTCCATATCACGTTACGCAGTATGTAATTTATGTCGATTGTGTGAAAGAATTCGAATATATTATGGATAAAATGAAAAGTGAATCAATATTTGCCAACTATGGCAAATTCATAATTATTTGTGGTGGTGATGAAGGAAATGCGAAGAACTGTAACGCTGAAACGATGTTTGCTATTTGTTGGAAATATTATCTGGCGAACGTTGTACTCTTACATGTAAATGAAACAGATAAAGTCAATGTATTAACATATTTTCGCATGGAAAATGGTCTCTGCAATAATATAAAATCGATAATATTGGACACAATAAAAGAATGTGTGCACTCTCAATTTATGCACAACCTTTTTCCACAAAAATTTTATAATTTCAATGGCTGCCCAATTATAATGACAATTATTTTTTTTCCACCGTACATCATTAGAGAAAATAAACACGGAATACAAGAAATTTCTGGACTAATGACCGACTTTTTTAACACTCTAACTAAACAGGTAAATGCCACGTTGGAAATAAAAGAAGCTAGTGGTGGTATATTTAGTGGAAAGCGTTGGGAAACAAATTTCTATAATCTCATAACACGACGAGCAAATATTTCTGTTTCCTTACTTTTACACCTTGATAACACACGCACTTTTCCGTTTACATATCCTTACTGGACAACTGATATCGTTTGGGTCTCACCACCCGTTCCTCTCAGACCCGCTTGGGAGCAATTAATAAAACCGTTTGATTTTCCTCTAAGAATGTCATTCATAACATTTATATTGGTGTTGTTTCTCCTGTTAATGATACTGAAGGAAACCAGAATAAAAGATAAATGGAACACGTACTTTCCAAAAGACACGTTAAATCCTAATCTGTATATTGCCACCTGGTCAATATTCTTTGGTCAAATGACTGCAAAACGAACGACGAAAGACTCTTTGTCATTTTGTTTAGCTTTGTGGATCTGGTTTAGTTTCCTTATGGGTACTGCTTACCAAGGAGCACTCCTTAGTGTACTGAAACGAGATGTATACGATACTGATTTGAATACAATTTCTGGAGCCATTGCAGCTGAGTACGAATACGGAGGATTGGCTGAGTTTAGAACGTACTTTGCTGATGAACTTACATTTTACGATGGTTATAAAATCATAGGTCCTGAAAATATATTTGATTATTTAGTACTTATGTCTAAAAGGTCTTTGAATTTTGTTTTGCGTGTTCCAAGCAACGTCTTGGTTGCAATGCATTCAATTACCAATCGCACTAATTTCTTAACTATTTTGCCAAATGATATAACACGACATTCTGTAACTAATTATTTGCAACCAGACTCGCCAATGGAGAAAATAATGAGCTCTGTACAAGCTCGCATGGCAGCGAGCGGAATATATGAAAAGTTCATTATTGAATTACGTCATTTCATTCAGGTGGAAAATCATAAGCTCCAACGGAAAAGGAATAATAATGATGCATTGACTATTCACCATATGCGAGCCTGTTTCTTAGTTATTATAGGTGGATGGATATTATCATCGGTGTTACTTTTATTAGAAATAATTTGTGAAAGGATTTGCTGGACTCAAAAATTAAAGTGCCATGTATTAAGAAGGCGAATTATGTAGATTTAATTTTCACCTCATAAATTTATAGCAAATATATTTTCCACCTTAAAGTGTTAGGAAATACGCATAACGAGCTTCATTTATTTATTGAAAGGCATTCTATAAGGGTTTGCATTATTTCATCTATTTGCTTCTCTTTAATGTTATCGTTAGAATTTTTTGTTCTTATTTAATTAACTTCATTGTCACAAATAATAAATGTTTTGTTGTAATATTTTTAAACTTTTACTCAGTAAGTGATCTAATGATATTTGTATAACGAAACACAATTTTCAATTATTTTCAGTCTTGGCAAAGTACGTTAAATTTGTCGAAAATTTAGCATGTTAAAAGTGTTTTAAGTCAAATTGTGTTAATATGTAATATACAAATATAGCAAAACGATATATAATGTAAAAGTCATCATCACTAATAAAAAGTCTTCAGATAAAATGAATTTAGAGCTTTTTGTTGTATGTAGCTGATTAAAGAAAAGTAAAATGTTACTTGAGTTATATATTGATTGTTTGTGAAAAATAATTTTATTTTGCAACAGAATTTGTAAGTGATATGTGTATTTCAAACTCGTTTGACATTTTTTTCATGCTACGTAAGGTTTTTGAACGAAGCAATTTTTGTTTATTTGTCTTCTTGTTTATGTAAATTATTTTACGTACTTGTATGGATAAATAAATATTTAACATGAAAAAAATTTAATTTTAATGTCATGCTGTTATTTTCTTCATATTTCTTTCCTTTATACATATTCTTTTAAAAAAAAATTACAGATATTCCTTGTCATTTAGCTAAAACTTTAATGCTTTCTCTTCCTTATTTTTTAAGTTCTTGACCAAATCCGTAGTTCAGTAGCTTAGACAAGATATATGAGATTTATTAATATACATTTTGAACGTTTTCCTTTGTTTTTAAGCGAAAACTTAAATTGACATTACAGATAATACGTGTAAAATTATAGCTAAAGAAACCTAATTATTTTTTTTATTCTTATGTATTTATTATATGGAGATATATTTTAAATCGCTTTCTAAACACTTTTAATTCCTCTAACATTTATTTATATCAAACCAGTTATAATACTGTGTCCATCGTATTTACATACAGAACTGCACAGCTCTTCATACAGAATTACTTTATGTGAAGCACTTAGCTACACGAAATGTGACGTGAACGCTCCAAGTAAACCTATGGAAGATTTTACTTACCCAAGTTAACCTTACTGTCAAAAATTTGTTAAGTCTACTTACTGTGCCTGTCTCATAATCTGTAGAGGGAAAAACAGTAGGAACATTAATATTAACACACAATGTTTTCCTACACTTTATCATTTGGTATAGACCTACTTAGCACAGGTCATTTATTTATTCTCCAAAAATTCTAGTTGTGTTATTTTGCCGATGTCCTCTTTCCATTCCATTACGAGATTTGTGAAACAAAAAAGTGTGGAAAAATTTCCTAAAGGCAAAATATTACTTTTTTTAATCGATATTCAATAAAATTAAAATAGCGTGCATCTCTATCATCAAGCTTAAGTATTAAAATCCTTCGATAAATGTATATATTGGTTTCTTTACAACAAAAATTTGAAGACGCTTAAGGAAATTTAATTTATCAAACACACCGTGCAAAAAAATTACTTACTTTAGATTGTCAGAGTGAATTAAGTTGACGTTATAAGCCCTTTATTATCTTAAAGAATGTGTAACAATTTTAAAAGAGAAAAGTAATTTTTGAAACGATACGCTCTGTGTTAGCCGATGCTGAGGTGAGCCGAATTTATCCGTTTCAGCGTCACCAACCTGAACATGACGGCTCGGTTTCATTCACTGCGCAGAAAAATTTGGTATGCTGCGTCTAAAGAAGTTTTGACTTCAAATATATTTTAAATTAATTGCATATTTTAAATTTAGTTTGGTTAATTTTTTTTTTGTTTGACAACGGACCGAAAATCAGGAATCTCTAAGTTAAATTGTGTTTGAGAGAACCTGTTTTGATTTTGAGCGTCACATTTATTTCAAATGCCAATTTTATTTTTCTAATATTATTTTAACGCAATTACCTTCATCTACAAATTCGTTGTTTTTTAAAATTTTTTAACAATCTTGTGTATACTCGTAAAATAATTCGTGATACAATTTCTTTCAATATCGTGATATATTTTTTCTACATTGAAACAGGTAAACAATAAAATTTATCCACAAGCAAATAAAATAAGCCACAAAATATTGTTTACGTTTTCAAATTCAAGTTGCGTATTTATTACGTAGGTTAGATGTTGTTATTTTATTCCATCTGTTACAATAAACCGCTAATTTTATTATATACTATCAAAGGACAAGATATCATTAAGTGAATGACAAGCCTTTCAAATAAAGCTAATGAACACACTGGCCTTGTAATATTTTTTTTTGTTTTATTATCATGTCAGACTGGTATATCAATTATTGACTAATTGTAAAAAGTTTTTCCATATATATTTTTCAAATTAATGCCAGATAACTTATCATTTCACTTATTGTCAGCAAGTTCACTTAATGCCAGCAAAATCAAATAAATGGTTTGTTAAAGGATATAATAAGCCTAATTGAGATTAGCAACGTATTTGTATGCTTCAGTGGTCTGAAATATAAACGTGTGGAATTAATAACCTTCATTACTTCACTAAAACCTGTAACTTTGTAGAGTTTATATTGTTTGTTATAAATCATACTTGTAACTAAAAGGACAGAGAGGAGACGAAATCCATCAGATTAGTCTTGAGATGATGATGGAATATGACATACTTACAGGAAACATGCCGAAAGCATGTCGCAATCCACTCTATTTTCAAATCCAAAAACATATTGCATTTTTCATTATGCTTATTATTTCAATAGTTTTCAGTATTAATGCCAACATATGTATGAGCGTGAGGTAAGGCGCATTCAATATTTACTTATGGTGGGTGAACATAGAATGTCAAGACCCCGGAAGCATAGAGAAAGTGGTAATTTTTTACTGCATAATGAATGACGAAAGAAAGAAATATTAGGGACCGAAACAGCACAAAGACAAAAACTGTTATATTAAGTCCATAAGCAGAAATTCATCAATTTTATTTACACTTCTATACCAAGGGTGATTATTCCCGAATATAATATTATTGGGCACTCCTAAGAGCAATGCTCAAAATACTTATCCGAATTGGGGTGCTATTAGCATATTTATACAACTGCTTACTTAAAAATACAGTTAATTACATCCACTTAAAGAAGAGAAAATACTCTAAGTAAATTGAAGGAAACCATTGATATCCTTCATATAAGGAGCCTCAGTCATTGTGTAATGCAAATGTTCTTTTAGATATACCAATCAAAAATATTATAATACTAATCGAAATGTTCTTCCTTTAACGTATGTGTAAAAATAAATGTTAATTTGTTCTCACCAAAAAAAATGTTTACGTATAACCATTAAAACATGGTGGCGGATAGAAAAATGTTCACCAAATTATTAAAATAGTTTATAATAATAGTTTCATCACAAATCTCTATAAAATTGTTCCTTATTTTGAAATGAAATGAAAATACATTTTAAATAAATTGATTTATAGTAAAACTTTTGCCACGTATTCTTAACTATTGTTTGTTTAAACTTTTCCATATTATCGAAAGAAATATTTTTTATATTAGGGAAAATCATTAGTACCTCATCTGTGTACTAATGATTTTCCCAAATGTTTTACTCCTGCATTTTTTTACTGTCTCAAGCGGCTTCTATTTTATTTTTAGTATTAATGTGTGCAAGTTTCAGTATATCGACAGAACGTCTATGTATTTGGTATAACTCCAAGCGCTCCTATTGCAATTAGCAATATAATCTTTAATAAGTGTCCCCGACTTCCTCAAAATTATTAAAACATTGGGTTTTTGTGGAACTAAATTTGTATGAATCACACGTTGAAAAATTTGGTAAACGTAGAAGGTTTCAGTAAGAAGGATAAACTCTGATGCAAAAATGAAATAAACGGCCATGGGAAAGAAATAAGCGTTTTTCTTCATCTTTGTTAATAATTTATTAAAAAAAAGTCATTTTCTGGATAATCATAAATTTTCCTTGCTTAAATAACACAACAATAGTAAAACGTTTACGGCACAACCAGAAAAGTTAATTATTTGCTTGGAAAATATGGTGGAAAAGTACAAGAGCAGTTATAACAAATTTTAATAGTGTCTTAATATGATAAGAGAACAAAAGAGACGAAACGGAACAAGAACTTGAATTTTTGTGTCAAATTTTTTGTGTTTTGGTGTTTATACAGATACAGTAGAATAGAATTTATTTGTAGACGTTAATTGTGAGCAGGAATATTTTCTCCTGAGGCGCGTCCAATAAATTAAGCTGAAGCGCGGTGTGTTTATATTATTCTGCCTCGCTGTCAAAGAAAGTGTGCTTTTTGATCAAACAAACCAACCATAGAGACGATATTATAATTCAATATTTCTTACGAAAATTACCACTTCTAGAAAGAAATTCCTCGTTTTATACAAATTATAAGAAATTTTATGAAAAATTAACATAAGTGATGTAATGACCGTTTTCTTGTAAATTATCGCCGACGAGGGATGTAACTATCATCAGTTATTTATACCTAAATGAGAATCTAATCTTTCCATAGGTTTTTATGTTCGACCTTTAATATTTCTACAAATGTTATTGAATTTTAGGGGATTATAAATTAATGATCAGGAATTATTAAGTGTTATTAGAAGATCTTACTGTTTATTATTATGTTATAATTCAGACTGACCCCGAAATGCTTACACTACATCCTTGTCTTATCCTATTTTTTTATCCCCGATATAAACTGACTTACAGATAACGCTTGTAGACCAATGTTTAATTTAATAAGTTTGTTCTGGCAGAACTTGAAATATGCTTTTGACTCTGTTTACTTTAAACGTACGCGTGCGGGATTTTTTATCAGTGGTATCAGTGCCTTTTGAAGAAACATTTGTAATCCATTTTTTGCATTAAGTACTCCACTTCCTCTTCAATTTTGAGATAACTTGAAAAGCCCTGATTTAAAATTACAATGCCAAATTGTCAACATCACGAAACTTCTTTCAAAAATATAACTACTTCTAAGCTAATGCAAGATGAGTGTTTATTGTCAAGAATTAGTACTGGATCTTGGGGAAGTATGGGTAATTTATATAAAATTATACGATTATTTCCCAAAACAACTCCATAATGTCGAATGTAATCCGGGACTGTTGTGTTAATACTTTTTCTCTTAAAATATACATTTTTTGTTTTGTTATCTGTTCTTCAATAACGAGTAAAATATCGGTTTTTAACATTGATATATTGATAAAATATCAGTTTTATGTTTGAACAGTAGAGCACTTCTATTTATTTTATGCATACTTATATAATTAAAAAATGCGTTTCAATAAAATAAATATTTAATTAACGCCGCAGGCTTCAAATGCAGGAATGGTGCGCGACATTTTATATAAAAGTTATATATGAACTTAATAGGAAATTAAATAGGAAATTTCACCATAAACTTCTGGCGTTATACCTAACTCGGTTTTTATATACATTGTTACAACAAAAAGATACACCCACTGTTATCAGACTAAAACCTTGTTAGCTACACGTTTTGCCATGATATTTTATTTTTCTTATATAAAACCGCAACCATGTAGGCAATAGTAAGTTTCAACTATTTCAATAATTAAATGAAGCGCGGTGACAAAAAAACATTTTTGAATTAGATCCGAGGTAAAATTCTAACATTTAAAAAATATCTTTATCGAATTTTTCCCCTTGACTGCAAATATTTACCTTCAAACTTCTTTATTCAGAAGAGTCTTATTATGATATACATGAACTTGTAAGCATTAAATATGATAAGATAAAAATTTACGTGTGAACAGTAGTCGTTGAGAAGAAAAAATGAAATCAAAGTGCGCGTTCTCGCACAAGCTATTTCTCCACAGATATATTCGAACAGTGCAATATTTACACGAAATATTTCAGCTTATATTTTACACACATCTATATAAAGACATAAGTGGTATACTTAATTAAATACCCCTTGATTATGCAAGCAAACGGATGGCCTCTTATTGCAATTTAAATGCCATAAAGTTAGCTTTTATATTTCCGTAGATATGTATAAACCCAAAAACCCCGATTTATTTCCAGTATAATTACTAAATTAAAATTTGGCCACTAGCTTGGGTTTTTACACGCGATAAAAAAAATTCCCTAACTTAGGAAAAGTTAGATTATCTGGAAAAATTAATGTAGTTAAGTGTACAACCCATTGCGTAAAATGTGCTTGATTGAAAACAAAACTTGAATAATATTTATTATGGGCTTACGGAAGTAGACTGCGCTCATGCTGGATTAATACTATTTTGCATGACACATAATTAAAATTGGTAAACGTTGGCCTTTCATGTGTTGCACATTTGCAAAAATTATATCACATTATGTTCCACAGCCAAATGAAATAAAGTTACATTGTCAAGCATATACGGGTAGTGGTGATTTTACTTAATTCAGGGATATACAATCATGGAAATATTTTTTTCTTTTTAATTATAAATCGCTAAAATATAAATGTTAGGGTATAAAAGTGATGAAGGATATTTTTATGTTCGTTCAAAATATAAAGCAAGTTAAAGAGATCAACATGACTTAGTTTACTCGGATATAAACTCAGAGCTACACTAATACTTTCCTTGAACCTTTAAATCGCTTATTCATCACGGCATTATAAACTAGAGCTTATCTTTCACAGAAGAAAATGATTCGGCTAACTCCCATATCTAATGGTGGAAATCGATCCTAATAGTGAACCCGTCTGAAAAGAAACTAACTTTCAATTGATTGCGGTACCTTCCACGCCAACTTAATTATTCGATTTCATGTTATAACGCAATATTTATATGAGCTAAATAAACCAAACTTTAGACGAGGAACACGAATTCCGCGTTGGGGCTTGACAGATACGAATCTCACGTATTTCATCCAATATGTCTTTTTCAGGTTGATCTCGTTTTGTAAGTCCTCACTGCGTATTTCGATTACCAGATAACTTTTAATATTATTCATAATAATGAAATAGTCTTCCTTAAACTCATATATTCCTTCTCCTCGTACCTTGAGAATAGAAGCAAATCACATCTATGGTATTTTTATATGTAGCATCAATTTTTACTGGCAATACTTTTGTTGTCTTACTTCTTATCTGAAAATACACGAAACGTAAAAGACGTTCTCCTTAAAGAAATAATCATTAGAATAATTGACATATTTCTTATTTATTTTCCAATATCTTGCAGAAAGTATTTCTAAACCTAATGGAAATCTGTAAATTTATACAAAAATATCGTGTAAATTGGAATATTGTAAACAAGTTAGGAAAATTAATATAAAATTTTCCAGTTTGCTATTCTTTGTCTAACACGTTATACCCATACGAAAAGAATAGTAACACTGCAAGACGTAGTTTCTCGTTATGGACCAATGCAATGTTGAACATTCTTAAAAATATGAAATGATCTTCTATTTTTCACCTGAAAAAATTCGATCAACTTCATTTTTTTTTGCAGCAACAGCTTAAAACAATTAAATTTATTAAAATCTTAAGTATTTTGAATATTAGAAAACTGAAACGAAATTGTATGTACGTATTAACTGTACTGTTGAATTATTCTTTCACTAGTGGAGCCGCATAGTTGATTAATTAGATTTCCTGGATAATGAATCTTGTAAAATATCAACTCTTAATATTATCTAAAAGAATAAAGAGGAAGGGCTATGACGGGGTTACGATTTATATATCCTCTACCATGGACTTTATGGGAAAGGACAACTTTACCATAACCAAAAATATTCAAATTATACATATATCCCCCTGTTGGCTCCTTTCATTTCAGGAAGGAATCATCATTTTAGAATAGTCTTATAAAAATTAATTAATAATCCGGAAACTTCTTATACTCCGTGTTGATTTTTTCCAATAAAGTACGGCGAGAAAATACAGTTGCCACTATTAATGAGCAGTCATTGAAATGTTTAAATTTTTGTGGGAAAAGGTTGTGAACAAATTGATAGTGTATACATTAATTTACTTTGTCTAATATTATCGGTTTCTCGTTATTGGAGAAGCCATTTGCCGTGTGTGATTTAAAATTGTATTTTAAATCACACACGGCAAATGATTTAAAATTGTATTTATATTTGTATGTGATTTAAAATTTTACGTACTAATTATCGATTTGTTTTTTTATGAAAACTAATATGGGAAATTCACTACATGCCAAATGGGATCTAGTGATTAGAAACATGATAATTAAAACTTTCCTAGAAATAAATTATTGCTGAAATAATTCTGTATTCAAAGTAAATTTAGTCGTTTTGACGTCATTTTTATACCTAATTCATTGCAATCAACACTTAAATATAGGCTTTAATAATATTTAATGGCTTGACAAAAGATTGAGAAAAACGTATTTTCCATACTTTTATTCCTAATATTACCCTCATATATTATCTAATATACCCGACTCCTTATTGGGCGAGAGCATATTCGGTACTCGTCCTCGGGCTTTTGAAAGGGCAGGTTGCAGCACGTAGCACAAAAACATCATAAAAACTCGCTAAATTTCTCTAGAGGCGAAATATTAAAACAATTAAGTTGTTAAATACAGTCAACTTAAAAATAGTACATAATATCTCAGATGTATTTGCATTTAGATCTATGTTCTGAATTTTAGCCTTTACTATCATTCTGTTATCGTATCAATATATATATATATATATATATATATATATATATATATATATATATATATATATATATATTGGCTTTTAGTTTAGATTGATTGCAATGAATTAGGTATAAACATGACATCAAAACGACTAAATTTACTTTGAATACAGAATTATTCCACCAATAATTTATTTCTAGGAAAGTTTTAATTATCATGTTTCTAGTCACTAAATCCCATTTGGCATGTAATCAATTTCCCATATTAGTTTTCATAGTAAAACAAATTGATAATTAGTACGTAAAATTTTAAATCGAAAATGCTCAATTTATTTATACTGACCTCTTAATGTAGTTTTCCACGGCAAATGGCTTCTTCAATAACGAGAAACCGATAATATTAGACAAAGTAAATTAACGTATACGCTATCAATTTGTTCACAATCTTTTCCACAAAAATTTAAACATTTCAACAACTGCTCATCAATAGTGGCAACTGT
This sequence comes from Druceiella hillmani, assembly GCA_039881145.1. Classification (NCBI taxonomy): domain Eukaryota; kingdom Metazoa; phylum Arthropoda; class Insecta; order Lepidoptera; family Hepialidae; genus Druceiella; species Druceiella hillmani. The sequence continues at coordinate 34,457,797 of JAYKKI010000019.1, forward strand.
ATTTTCCCATTGTACTTTATTGGAAAAAATCAACACGGATTATAAGAAGTTTCCAGATTATTAATTAATTTTTATGACTCTTTTAAGATGGTGATTGCTTTCTTGGAAATGAAAGAAGCCAATAATGGGATATATGTATAATCTGAATATTTTTGGTTATGGTAACGTTAGGGGATATATGAATAGCAACTCTGTCAAAGCACTTTCTTTATTCTTTTAGATAATATTAAGAGTGGCGGTGGATATTTTTCAAGATTCTAATTAGTCAACTACGCGGCTCCACTAGCGCAAGAATAATTCAACAGTATATTTAATATGTACATAAAATTTCGTTTCAGTTTTCTTACATTCAAAATACTTACGTTTTTAAAAAATTTAATTGTTTCAAGTTGTTGCTGCAAAACTAAAATGAAGTTGATCGAATTCACATTTTTTCAGGTGAAAAATGGAAAATCATTTTCGCAGTGTTATTATTCCTTTCGTAAAGGTATAACGTGTTAGACAAGGAATAGCAAGCTGGAAAATTTTACATCAATTTTCCTGACTTATTTACAATATTCCAATTTACACGATATTTTTGTAACATTTACAGATTTCCATTAGGTTTAGAAATACTTTCTACAAGATATTGGAAAAGAAATAAGAAATATGTCAATTATTCTAATGATATTTCTTTAAGGAGAACGTCTTATACGTTTCGTGTATTTTCAGATGAGAAGTAAATCAACAAAAATATTGCCAGTAAAAATTGATGTCACATATAAAAATACTACACATATAATTTGCTTTCTATTCTCGAGGTAGGAGGAGAAGGAATGTATGAGTTTAAGGAAGACTATTTCATGATTGTGAATAATATTAAAAGTTATGTGGTAATCGAAACACGCAACGAGGACTTGTAAAACAAGATCAAACTGAAAAATACATATTAGATGAAATACGTGAGATTCGTTTCTGTCAAGCATCCAATATGAATTTCGTGTTCCTCGTCTGAAGTTTGGTTTATTTAGGTCAAATAGATATTGTGTTGTAACATGAAATCAAGTTAAAGAAAGTTAGTTTCTTTTCAGATGGGTTCACTATTAGGATGGATTTTCATCATTAGATATGGGAGTTAGCCGAGTAATTTTCCTCTGTGAAAGATAAGCTCTAGTTTATAATGCCGTGTTGAATAAGCGATTTAAAGGTCCAGGAAAAGTATTAGTGCAGCTTTGGGTTTATATCCAAGTAAGCTAATTCATCTTGATCTCTTAAGCTCGCTTCATATTTTGAATGAATATAAAAATATCCTTCATCACTTTTATACCCTCATATTTATATTTTAACGATTATTTGAAACAATTTTGTGACATAAATTATAACAATGGAACGTCAAGTGGAAAAACCTGATAAGTAGTAAATACCAGTGTGTCCCATTCTTTAAACTTCATTAATATGATTGTAATTGTTGGAAAATTATAAAGCAAACATTAACTACACTGACCAAGATTGGACTGGGGAAATTGAAAGTCACTAGTTTAATAAGCCCTATTTCATATTAACGGCATGATTATGAATAAGTAGCATATTGTTTTTATGTCTTCTTATGACGCTTTTACGAAAAAGTAGCAAAATCAAGTATCTCGTAGGATAATTAAATTAACTTACGCTTGGTACTTACAAAAGTTTTCGAAGCAAGACTGAATTGAGTATATCGAAAAAAGCTATGATAATTCGGGTGCAAGAAAAATCTAAAAACCATCTAAGTGATGTTATGAAAACGCCATTGCGTATTTATATGAATTATAATTGAAACTTGACTGTTACATTCATTTCAATAAAGTCTTTATCTATAAAGAACTTGCCTATTCTGGGATCGTAAAATTTACTACTGAGGATTAATAAATTGCAGAATATTTTTAATTAATAGTAGAACATAATAAATTCTATAAAAACGACTTCAGAAATAAGAAATTGGACACCAAATTACTAATTTGTGTACGGGCTGAAGTCCTTAAAGTTGTTTAATACAGATACAAAAATGTAAGTCCACTGAATTAAGTGCGGTGATATATTTATATAGTTTTAAAAGAACAAAATATTACCATGATTGTTTATACGAATTAAATAAAGTCACACTGCCCGTATATGCATGGCAATGTAACTTTATTTACGTCGCCTGTGGAATATAATGTGATATAATTTTCGCAAATGTGCAACACATGAAAGGCCGGCGTATATCAATTACAATTATGTATCATGCAAAATAGAATTAACCCTAATCCAATGTTAGCGTAATCTACTTACGTAAGCCCATAGTAAATATTATTCAAGTTTTGTTTTCATTGTACATTTAACGACATTAATTTCTTCAGAGAAATTAACTTTTCCAAACAATTTAGGAAGCTTTTAATGCTTATAAAAACACAACTATTTGAAAAATTTTAAATTAGCAAGTTTACTGGAATTAAACCAAGGGTTTTTGGGTTTATGTATATCTACGGAAATATAAAAGCTTACCTTGTGACATTTAAACTGTAATATGGTGTCAGCCATTAGGCTGCATAATAAAAGGATATTTAATTAAATATACCACTTATGTCTTGATTTAAAGGTGTGTAAAATATGACCCGAAATATATCGTGTAAATAATGCATTGTTCGAATATTTCTGTCGAGAACTAGCTTGTGCGTTACCGCGCGTTTTGGTTTCATTTATTCTTCTCAACGACTATTATTCACGCGCAAATCTTTACCTTAGCATATTTAATACATTTAAGTATATGTGTATGATTATAAAAATAACTCGACAAAGATACTTTTTTAAATGTTAGAATTTTACCTAGGATCTACTTCAAATATGTTTTTTTGTGTTTTGGAATTTGATGCCAAAGATCTTTCTGATTGAAAAAGATAGGAGAGAAAATTTTTTTTTTAATCTCTGCAAGCAATAGCGTACAGTTTTAATCTCAGAACTTCACCCGTGGTAATTCATATATTCAGTGTTAATTTGCTTTATTTTCGCCGTAAATGAGATTTATAAACATTCAAAATTCACCCGTGAAATTTTGCAAATACAGTTTCTGACTGATCAAAAAAAGAATTGGCACGCTCTGCACGTATTTTAATATAAGTTAACTTTTGAATTATAAAAAACAATTAAACTTGTATATGTTTGTGACAAAAATATACCAAATTATTGATGAAAATTTTATATTTTTTAAAGCAGCATCTGTCAATTTCCACGTGAATTATTCAAAAAGTAAGGAGGAAAATGTGGTTTAAGGTAAGAAAACTTTAAAATAAGTGGAAAAACCTATCGAAGTGTTATGCACAGTCCGAATAGAAACAAAGATTTGAAACAAACTAAACTGGTTAAGATAAGTTCAGTGGAAACTCCACTTAATGCAAAAAATGGATCACAACTGTTTCTTGAAAAGCCACTGATACCACTGATAAAACATCCTGCAAGTGCACGTTTAAAGTAAACAGAGCCAACAACACATTTCAGGTTCAGCAAGAGCAAAGTTATGAAACTAAAATTACATTAGTCTACAATCGTTTCTATGTGCAAGTCAGCTTATATCGGGGATAAAGAAATAGGATAAGACAACGATGTAGTGTAAACATTTCGTAGTCAGTCTGAATTGTAACACAATATTAAACAGCAAGATTTTTTTATTATTTAAATTAATTAAAAGTAGGTAAAATTTAATAGAGATTTGTGATGAAACTATCAATTTGGTGATAATTTTTCTATCCGCCACCATATTTTAAAGGTAATACCTAAACGTTTTTTCGTGAGAACAAATTAACGTTTATTTTTACACATAAGTTAAAAGAAGAACATTTCGATTAGTATTATAATATTTTTGATTGGTATATATAAAAGAAGAACATTTGTATTACATAATGAGTGAGGCTCCTTATATGAAGGATATCAACGGATTTCTTCAATTTACTTAGAGTAATTTCTTTTCTTTAAGAGGATATAATTAATTGTATTTTTAAGTAAGCATTTCTCCAAACATATTAATAGATATAAATCATTACTAGCACCCTAATTCGGATAAGTATTTTGAGCATCGCAGTTAGTAGTACCCAATAATATAATATTCGGAAATTTTCAGTACGCACCACCCTTGCCATGGAAATATAAATAAAATTGATGAATCTCTGCTTATGGACTTAATATAACTCTTTTGATCTTTGTGTGATTTCATTACCTAATATTTCTTGCTTTCGGTATTCATTATGCAGTAAAAAATTACCACTGTTTCTATGCTTACATTCCATGTTCACCCTCCCTAAGTAAATATTGAATGCGCCTTACCTCACGCTCATACATATGTTGGCATTATTACTAAAAACTATTGAAATAATAATCATGATAAAAAATGCAATATGTTTTTTGCATTTGAAAATAGAGTCGACTGCTTTCGGCATGTTTCGTGTAAATATGTCATATTCCATCATCATCTCAACACTAATCCGATCGGTTCCGTCTCCCCTCTGTCCACTCAGCTACAAGTATGATTTATAACGAGCAATGTAAACTCAACAAAGTTATAGACTTTAGTGAAGTGGTGAAGGTTATTTATTCCTCACGTTTATATTTCAGACTACTGAGGCATAAAAATACATAGCTTATCCCAACTAGGCTTGTTATTTACTTTAGCAAACCATTTATTTGCATTTGCGGGCAAAAAGTAAACATGCTAACAATAAGTGAAACGGTAAGTACCCCGGCATTAATTTCAAAAAATTATATGGAAACACTTTTTGTCTTCAGTCAATAATTGATATACTAGTCTGACATGATAATAATAATAAAACAAATATTTCAAGGTTATTTGAAGGACTTGACATTCATTTCGGCATCGGCCAAGTGAGTTCACTGTCTGATACAGAACGCAACGTTTCAAGAATTACGTTTGTATTCTAAAATTGTTACAGATTCTTTAAGATAATAAAGGGCATGTAACGTCCACCTATTATATTCTGACAAATTAAAGTAAAAGTAATTTTTTACAGTGAGTTTGGTAAATAGAATATACAAATGACCTGTGTTAAGTAGATCTTTACAAAATGTAGGATATCATTATATGTCAATAAAGTGCAGGATAAAGTCTAGAATATAATTATATATAAATATTGATGTTCCTACATTTGTTTTCCCTTTGGAGATCATTAGACAGGCACATTAATTAGACTTAAAACAATTTTATCAATAAGGTTAACTTGGGTAAGTAAAACCTAACATAGGTTTACTTGGTGCGTTCACGTTACAATACGTGTAGCTCAGCGCTTCAATACGTGTAGCGTGTTCACGTTACAATACGTGTAGCTCAGCGCTTCAATACGTGTAGCGTGTTCACGTTACAATACGTGTAGCTCAGCATTCAAGTAACGTTATTCTATATAAGAGCTGTGCAGTTATATATGTAACAACGATGTATACAGTATTGTAACTAGTTTAATGTAAATAAGTTTTAGAAGAATTCAGTGGTTTAGAAAGTGTTTTAAAATAAATCTACATATAATTAATACATAAGAATAAAAATAAAAAATTATGCTTTTTCAGCTATAATTTTACATGTATTATCCGTAATGTTAAAGATACTTTTTTGCTTAAAAATAAGGAAAAAGTTCAAAATTTTGTTTTCTCATTAATAAATGTCCTATATCTTGTCTAAGCAAATGAAGTATATATATTTGGTCTAGAACTTAAAACATAATGGAAAGAAAGCATTAAAGTTTTAGCAATATGACAATTAGTAGCTGTAAACTTTTTTGAAAAAGAAATTTGTAAAATGGAAAGACATTTCATGAAAATAACAGCATGACTGATTAAAATAATTTTTTTTCGTGTTAAATATTAATTTTTCCATACAAGTATATAAAATCATTTTAATTAACAAATAGATTTGCTTCGTTAAAAAAAATGTAAACTTTATTTAACTTTTCTTTAATTATCTACGTACAACAAAAAGCTCAAAATCCATTTTATCTGAAGACTTTTTATTAATTATGATAACATTTACAATATAGAGCATTTCTATATATTTGTATATTACATATTATTAGAGTTTGATTTAAAAACACTTTTAACATGCAAAACTTTTCGATAAATTTTATATACCTTTCCAAGACTGAAAATATTTGAAAACGTGTGTTTCATTATACAGATATCATTAGATTACTTATTAAGTAAAACTTTGAAAATCTTATAACATAAACATTTATTATTTGTGACAACAAAGTTAATTAAACAAGAAAAAAAACCTCTAACGATTACATGAAAGAGAAGCTAATAGACGAAATAATTCTAACCCATAAAAATAACATACATCTCAATCGATAAATGGAGCTCTTTATGCGTGTTTCCTAACACTCTAACATGGAAAAGAAAATTCTATAAATTTATGAGGTGGAAACCAAATCTACGTAATTCGCCTTTTTTGTAAATGGCACCTTAATTTTCGAGACCGGCGAATTCGTTCACAAATTATTTCTAATAAAAGTAACACCGATGATAACATCCATCCACCTATAATAACTAAGAAACAGGCCCGCATATGGTGAATAGTCAATGCATCATTATTATTCCGTTTCCGTTGGAGCTTATGATTTTCCACCTGAATAAAATTATCTAATTCGATAATGAATTTTTCATATATTCCGCTCGCTGCCATGCGAGCTTGTATAGAGCTCATTATATCTTCCAGTGGCGAGTCTGGTGGCAAATAATTAGTTAAAAAATGTTGTGTCCTATCATTTGGCAATATAGTTAAGAAATGAGTGCTATTCGTAATTGATTGCATTGCAGCCAAGACGTTGCTTGGAACACGTATAACAAAATTCAAAGATCTTTTAGACATAGGTACTAAATAATCAAATATATTTTTCAGACCTATGATTTTATAACCATCGTAAAGTGTAAGTTCATCAGCAAAGTACGTTCTAAACTCAGCCAATCCTCCGTATGCGTACCCAGCTGCAATAGCCCCAGAATTTGTATTCAAATCAGTATCGTATACATCTCGTTTCAGTACACTAAGAAGTGCTCCTTGGTAAGCGGTGATCATTAGAAAACTAAACCATATCCACAAAGCTAAACAAAATGACAAAGCGTCTTTCGTCGTTCGTTTTGCAGTCATTTGACCAAAGAATATTGACCAGGTGGCAATATACAGATTATGGCTTAACGTATCTTTTGGAAAGTACGTGTTCCATTTCTCTTTTATTCTGGTTTCCTTCAATATCATTAACAGGAGAAACAACATCAATATAAATGTTATAAATGACATTCTAAGAGGAAAATCGAACGGCCTTATTAATTGCTCCCAAGCGGGTCTGAGAGGAACGGGTGGTGAGACCCAAACGATATCAGTTGTCCAGTAAGGATACGTAAATCGAAAAGTGCGTGTGTTATCAACGTGTAAATATAAGGAAACAGAAATATTTGATCGTCGTGTTATGAGATCATAAAAATGACCTCCCAAACGCTTTCCATTATATATACCAGCAGTAGATTCTTTTATTTCCAACGTGGCATTTATCTGTTTAGTTAGAGTGTTATAAAAGTCGAGTATTATTCCAGAAATTTCTTGTATTCCGTATTTATTTTTTCTATTGAGATACGGTGAAAAAAAAGCAGCGGTCATTATTATTGGACAGCCATTGAAATTATTATATTTTTGTGGAAAAAGGTTGTGAACAAATTGAGAGTGCACACATTCTTTTATTGTATCCAATATTATCGCTTTTATATTATTGCAGTGACCATTTTCCATGGGAAAGTATGTTAATACATTGACTTTATCTGTTTCATTCAGATGTAAGAGCACAAAGTTCGCCAGATAATATTTCCAGCAAATAGCAAAAATCGTTTCAGCATTACAGTTCTTCGCATTTCCTTCTTCACCACTACATATAATTATGAATTTTCCGTAATTGGCAAATATTGATTCACTTTTTATTTTATCCATAATATATTCGAATTCTTTCACACAATCGACATAAATTACGTACTGTGTAACGTGATATGGAATATTTTTACTGTAAAGTAAACTTGACAATCTACTGTTTTCACTTATCTCTAACGACAATAAGCAGCCAGCGTAGTGATGACTTAAAGGCCGCAGAAAATTATTCCCATTAATTCCACTGCCAATTATCATTGTCGAATATTGTGCATTGTAATATTTTTCAGCGATTTGCACTTCTACATTCTCTACACACTGGTGTCGATTGGAGTGATGTGAGAAATTACGCTGTGCCGAACAAACAATGGTAACATTTAAAATAAAAGAAAGTTTAACTATTAGACACAAATGCACCATCTTTATAACAGACATGGCGTCTTATCTGGAAGGCGCTAAAACAATGTTTGGAAAACCACACGTTAGCGTTACAGTCTACGTGGTATTTTATTTTCTTCATTTTAATGTGAATCATATACACGCAACCATCAATTTACGTAATTTGATATTTTCACTTATTTTGAATTGGAAACGTCGATATCAACACGTAATGATGTGTTACACAATATTATTGAGTATGAAGCGGCTTCGCCTAGCCTTCAGATGTCTTATTATTTATTTTATAGATTTACTCGCGGTGTCATGTTGTCGATGTCATATTTTTGTTTCATTAAGATGTTACCTATACAAAGTAATATGATCATATTTTTTGAGTAAAAATTCTATTTTGAATTTCATTTGCAGTAAATTGTAGAGACGGTTTATGGCCTGAAGAAAGGTATAAAGTTGAATTATTTTAACAAGGGTCATCGATAGTGGATTTTTCTTACGTTGAGTTATTATGAATAGCGAGATTATTTTTTTCAAAATCCCATGCTTTTAGGTTCCATACAAAATGTAAATACAAATTTTACACTTTTGTCTACCTGTGTGACAAATTTATTGAGGTTCCACGGCATAAATGGACATGTTCATGTTTCAAAACTACTCCCAAACATTAAAAATTTATAATGAAAAAACATTATATTGTAATTGGCCGTGATACAAAATGTATATAGTAAATCTTTGACTGAGTTAGATGCGGTTTTCGATAAAAAAATTGTGATTTAATGGCGAATGTTATTAGTTAGGTGTTATGTTATTAACTAGTCAGAAGGCGCTGCAATAAACATTTTTGTTGATCTATAGGAAATAACGGGTCCATTAATGATTTTATTTGATGTTTGGATACCAAACATCAAATAAAATCATTTTCATCAATCAATTTTAAAATTATTCCTCTAAAATGACCAAGAGTAAATGGTACTATTATCCCATTTTGCTCACACGATATAAGTTAACACATTTATTAAAAAAAAATATTCAAGCAAGCTCGAGTCGACGATATATTTTTTTGAACCGGAATTTGACCAGTCTTATTTCCTGAAGCCTCTTCAAAATTTATACTCAAGAATTGTGGAAAGGTGCGCTTTCTTGTATTCACTAAAGAACTGCGAAAACATAGGAAAGCTCTCAATATTTATATATTAATTAAAATTTGCCTGAAGATTATACATTCACGCATATTGATATAACTAAGTTCTTAAAGGAATGAAAGTACTTAATGGAAAAAATGTGTACGTTCTGTACTTTTGTTTCAATATTTAAATAATCTCGGAGCTGATCTTGCCTTGAACCTAAAACTTCAAATTTAGTGATCATAATTTTTTTATTATATTCTCTGTTTCTCTTTACTGCTGAATTCCCGATTCAATTCCTTTTTTACTATTTATGTCACGAATAAACTTGATTATGATACACGAAATATGTCTGCGTTTAACTATATTTTAATAAGTCTGTTATGGAAGACATTAATATTGTTATACATTTTCCTCGTCATATTCGGTCTTTTGCATATAATGGACCCTATTATTAATAATAATATTTGAAAAATGTATTAGAAAAAAAAACAATTCGGGATCAAAAACTCTTACAAAACAAAAGCTCTTAACAAAATGTTTACAATAAAAAAACTGGCTGAAAGTTGTCAAATTGTAATATCACTTTCTGCGCATGACATTGATTGTGGAGAAATTCTAGGTAACCGAATGGAATTAATGACAAAATTCACATTATTCAGTAATCGTTACATTCTACTAAATGATATATCCCGTTTACGCATTATTTTTTATATGATTTAAAGATGTTGGCTTTATGGCTTTTAGGAAAATATCCCCAAAAATACTTTCACGTACATCTTTTACACAAACATTTTGCAAATAAATGGGAATTTATTTAAACTAACGATAGAAATTATAAAAAATCAATATTTCAAATTAATAATATTGTAATAAGAAGTTTCATTAAAAACAATAAAACTCATTACGTTGACAAGGAAGAGTTTAAACCGATTTTTTAATGCAATGTAGAATTAAAAATCGAAAATATCCTTAAATGTGACGGATGAGTATTTTATAGCGTGTCATACGCTATAAAATATCGTTCAGCAATATATATATATATATATATATATATATATACATACATATATATGGATGGTTAAATACAAATAGTGAATTAAAAAATAAATGTGTCGTCATAGGCCAAGAGTTTTTATGGGAGAAATACTAACCAATGTCCACAGAGTAGGCGAAGAAGGCCATAGTAAATGACAAGATATAACATATAATTACTTACGTAAAGAGGATATAGAATTTGCTGAACGATATTACGACACAAAATATACGAAGCTAATTGGATATAGAGCACAACAAAATAAAAAAACAAAACAGTAGGTGGAGTATACGCGCTATGATAATATGGAAACTCTAATCGATTTCTTCAGCTGAGTTAAATTTGGCACTTCATTCCGACCGATCGGATTGTTTGCAGAGTGTACAAATTGCTGAACGATATTACGACACAAAATATACGAAGCTAATGTTTATCACGAATATGAATGGTAAAAATGTTCTACAATATTTTAGTCCTCATTACAATGGCTGCTTATTGTCATGAGGAATAAGTGAAAACAGACAATTTTTAAGTTCCCTATACAGTACGAATTTTCCACTTCATTTCGATTACGTGGAAGATCTTGAACATTTTATGGATCTAATTAGAAGTTAATCCATATTTGCGAGATATGAGAAATGTATAAATATTTGCAGCGGCAACGGACAAGTTGCGGATAATTGTAATACTGAAATGATTTTTGTAACTTGCTGGAAATATCATTGGGCGAACGTCATTCTTTTACATTCAAGTGAACCTGATGAAGTTAACGTAATAACGTTTTTCTCAAAGAGAAATAATCTTTGCCAAACGTTAAATCGATTACGTTGGACATTGTGAAAGGATGTGAAAAATATCAATTTATTCCCATTCTTCTCCCACAAAAATACAAGAATTTTAATGGTTGCCCGATTACAATTGTAACTTTTTTTTTATCACCGTATTTATTTGTTAAAAAAATACTCACGGAAAACCAAAATTTTCTGGATTATTAGGCAATTTCTATAGAATTGTATATAAAACATTAAATGCATCACTGGAAATAATATCAAAAAATAACATTGGGAAGTTTAACGGAACGCACTGGACAGGATATTTTACCCATCTTATTAGATGACAAGCAAATATTACCGGCTGCGTATTTTTAAATATTGATAATACGCGCACTTTTCGATTTGTGCACCCGTATAGGACAAGTGATATCGTTTGGGTCTCACCGCTCATTCCCCTTAGACCCGTTTGGGAGAAATTAATTAGACTGTTTGATTTCTACCTCAGATTGATATTCATAATGGTTATATTAGCGTTGTTTCTCATATTATTAACATTGAAGGAAACGGGACAAAAAGAAAAATGGAACAAGTATTTTCCATTCGTTTAGTTTTTTTATACTCATTGATTACCAAGGAGCTCTACTTAGTGTTTTGAATCGAGAGGTATACGAAACTGATTTGAACACAGTTTCTGGTGCCGAGTTTGGAGGATTCGCTGAATTTAGGTCGTTTTTTTGCTGACGCACCTAAATATTACGATTGATATAATATCCATGATTACGATTATATGTTCAAGAATAAGGAACATATGTCCATAGGGTCTTTGAAATTAATTATGCGTATATCTCGTAACATCTTGATTATATTACGTTTAATTAATAATTAAAAAAAGAATAAAGCATTACTTAACAAATTTCTTCTCACCAGATTCATCAATGGATTAAGCTTCATATATGCTCGCCTTGCGGTCAGTATAATGAATAACAAATTTAATATGGTATATCGTAATTTGGTTAAGATGGAAAGTTATAAGTCTCAATGGAACAGAGACAACGATAGCGCATTAACTATTCACCATATTTTACCCTGCTTTCTTGTTATTATAGTTGGATGGATCTTGTCATCGTTGCTATTATTAATAGAGGTCACTTGGAGACGAATTTTTTGGTCTCGAAAATCAAATCGCCCTCTACTGGGAAACAATATTACATTACTGGAAATTTTCACATATGACGCAATTAACAAATTTAAATTTATACTTTCAACACATGCAACTGGCCAAATTAGGTTATAAATTTTATTCCATGTCGTACTCGTATGTACTTTTTTGTATTTTACCACAGGCTCAACGAACGTTATGCGGAGAGCTGTAATGCTGAAAAGCTTTTTGCAATTTGTTGGAAATATTTTTTGGCGAACGTTGTATTTTTATATCAAAATGTAACTGATGAAATAAATGTTTTGACGTTTTTTTCCGACGAGGAATAGTTCTTGCAATAACGTCGAACCGGTTATGTTGGACTTGGTAAAAGGCTGTGCGAAATACAAAATTATTCATAATTTTTTTCCAGAAAAATACACGAATTTCAATCCCGTGTCCGCTTAAATTAACAAATATGTTTAATCCACCGCATTTTATTTTTAACAATAATACTCAAGGGGTACAAGAAGTTTCTGAATTTCTAGGCAGTTTGTAAAATATTTTAAGTAAACTGTTAAATGCTTCATTGGAAATAGTACCAGGATCAAATCATGGGGGTTTTAACGGAACGCATCGGACGGGATATTTCGACAAACTCACAAAACGACAAACAAATATTATCGGTGTCGTATTTTTAAACATTACTAATATGGACTCTTTCCGATTCGTGTATCCACAATGTTCAACTAATATTGTTTGGGTCTCACCGCCCGGTTCCCCTACGACCCGCTTGGGAGGAAATAATAAGGCCTTTCCATTTCTATCTCAGACTAACGTTCGTAACGGTTATATTGGTATTGTGTGTTATATTAGTGACTTTGAAGGAATCAAGATTAAAATATAAATGGAATAAGTATTTTCCAAGAGACACTTGAAATAAAAATCTGTACATTAACACCTGGGCAATGTTTTTTGGTCAAATGACTGCTATAAGATCAACAAAGGATGCAGCCAACCCTACGAGTTCGGAGTGTTGGCTGCATTTAGAATGTTTTTGCTGATACACCTAAACATCATAATCGATATAAAATCATAGATTTTGACGATATAATAGATTATATTGAACCCATGTCCAAAGGGTCTTGAAATGTATTATGCTTATTCCTCGTAACACAATTATTTCAATGTATTTATGGACTAACACTACTCATTTCTTGCATATTATCCCGAGTGATATTACAGAATACTACTTAACCAATCACTTGCAGTCCGACTCACCACTGGAGGATATATTCAATTCCATATACGCTCACATGACGGCCAGTGGAATGTTCGTAAAATTTAATATGGAATCTTGTAAAGTTGTCATGACGGAAAATCGCAAGACTCAGTGGAACAGAGACAATGATGACGCATTGACTATTCACCACATGCTAGCTTGTTTTCTTGTGATTATTATTGGATGGAGTTTATCACTGTGGTTATTTTTAATGGAGGTTATTTGGAAACGAGTTGGATGGTCTCGCAAATTAAATCGCCCTTTGCTGAGAAGACGAAGGAATAAATGGCATTTCAACTTATCTAATAAATTACACAATATAATTTCTAGATAAAAATGTTGGTAAAAACGCGTAACGTGCTTTGTGTGTTTATCTGAATGTATTCTTTCTTTGCTCTCTCCGCGTCAAAGGTTAATTACCACCGTTGGAACGCTTGTACCTTGGTATCATTAACTGCGTTCTAACAAATATTAAGCGATTTTTTTGGCTTTGTTCATAAGTATTTAAATTTATCATCTAATAGATATCCGACATTGTATGAGTAATTTAAACTTAAACTTGCATTTATCGTTAATTTTATGGATGAAAGTAAACAGAAACAACAATCTTTCACAGACAAATGATTGATTATTTATTGGTGTTGGAATGCGATTCAGATATGCTTGATATTATATTTACGTCTACATACAAAATATTGATATTTTCATTCGTCCTGATTAGGCATTATAATTTTCTCGTTTTCTATATCATTAATGTATAAATCGTACCTCAATAGATATGCTTAGAGAAATAAAAAAAATTACGCAATTCGATGTAAATTTTTTCTTCCTATTTTGTCAATACTTGTTTACACATGGCTTAGTTCATGAAGCATCAATCCTAAATTATACTTTTTGAGTATTTACAATAAAATTAAACATATTTTTTTTTCTTCGGAAAAATTACCATATTTAGTTATTTCCCCAATAAACACATTTTCCAATTAGCTTGCATATGTGTAGATAGAAATATAAGGGATAAGTGTTCACATACATAGATTTTTAAAAATGTGCCTCTGTTGCAACAAGTTCTTTACCACGAATTATGTGATATAGTATTATTTCTACTTTCTTTAAGTTCTTAACCAAGACCTAGATTTCGTTGTGTTACAATATCTTCAGGTGGGCTATTAGCAAAAATCTTTGCTAATAGCCCACCTAAAGATGTTGTAATACAATAAAACCTGGGTCGTGGTGAAAAACTTAAAGAAAGTAGAAATAATACTATATCACATAATTCGTGGTAAAGAACTTAAGGAAAGTAGAAATAATACTACATCACGTAGTTTCGTTTAATGGTGAACAATGAATTTCTACAAAATTAACGCCAAATATATTCAATATTCCATGTTTTATTATAATTAGTGGTTCTACTCCATTCCATAATCTTTGTTCCTTTGGACCACTTTTTAAATATTAATCGTCACTTAATGAAAACATTCTTTGTCTTTACTAACTTAAATAAAATCAATATCAAACATTTTATGGTCAAAATTAGATCATGAAGACTGGGTTAAATTTTTTTTTGCATACGTCTTCTCATATGGATCAGACTTTCATCGGGTGGTCTCCAAGTACATGACACAGCATTGGTTGCTTATAATATCGGTATTATATAGATTTAAAACCGTAAACTGGTTTTCCAATTACAAATAATAATTTTAAAATATGGCCAGATTGTCGTTTCAAACAAAATTATGTGTCGTAATCAACAGCTTCCACCAAAAGTACAAGAAATATTTAACAAATTTATTTTTAGTTAGGGTCGCCATGCAATAAAAAAAACTTTGTTATTCATTTAGTGATATCTTGCTGTTTGATAGTATCTGGTAAATTAGTGGTTCAGTGTAACCAATTCAACGACATAATAACACCTAAACTACGTACTGAGCTCAAAAATATTAAATCAAAATGTAAACAAGATATTGTAAGTCATCTAATCTGTTTAATTATAAATATCGAGGTACTTACTGATTGGACAAATAGAAAATGAATTTTTTTTGATATTAAAAATTTGCGCAGGAAATTATTTTTCTAGTTAGTTAAATATTATACGCAATAAATACAAAGAGTACACATCAATGGCCATTATGCTCATTAGAATTATGTAAAGGTCTTTGTTATTCATTTAATGATATCTTGCCGTTTGAAAGTGTCTTATAACATTAATGGTCTGTTATAATCAACAGAACAATATAACAACATCTAATCTACGTAACGACCTCAAAAATATTACATCAAAATGTAAACAAAGTATTGTTTTAGGTCATCTAATCTGTTTAATGATCCATATCGAGGTACTTACTGATTGGACAAGTGAAAAATGAATTTCGTGATATAAATAATTAGTACAACAAATTATTTTTCTAGTTAGTTAAATATTATACGTAATACCTATAAAGAGAGCGTATCGAGGTCTGTGTGCTCATTAGCATTATTTGAAGGACCTTGTTATTCATTTAATGATATCCTGTCGTTTGGAAACATCTAGTTAAATTAGCGGGTTATTATAACCAATGGAACAACAAAACAACATCTAATCTACATAATGACCTCAAAAATGTTGAATCAAAGTGTAAATAAAGTATTGTTGTAAGTCACCTAATCTGTTTAATGATCCATATACACTTACTGATTGGACAAATGAAAAATGAATTTCGTGATATAAAAAGTTAGCACAAGAAATTATTTTTCTAGTTAATTAAATATTATACGTAATAACTACAAAGAGTGCATACCAAGGCCTGTATGCTCATTAACATTATGTGAAGGATTTTGTTATTTATTTAGAGATGTCTTGTCATTTGGTAACATCTAATATCTAATATACCTACACAAAATATACCAGGAGACGTAAACAGACAATTTCATAGTTTATGTTATCTGTTAATCAATATCAAGAATAATCGTTAAACAATTTATTTACTAGAAATAGAATGTTATTATATTTGGAAAATTAGTGCCATGTGTTAAATTCTGTACTTGTTCAACATTATTTGAATGCAAAAATGAATTTATATGATGATTGAAATTATGTTTTAGATAATTGATAATTCACATTGATAATTGTGTTTAGTTACTAAGTAATAAAAACTAGTACCCAAAAGTCCAAAAATCTAAAATTAATATATATCTTAATTTTTATTATTAAATATTAAATTATTAACGTGAATATGTCTTTAAATTTGCTACCATACGGGGGCAATCCAAAAAACCTAATGCCAATAAAATCGAGGGATAGAGTTTGGCGTTGCAGTTTCGAATCTATCTTCTACATAACAAATTAAATAAAAAATTATACCACTGAATAGCTAAAGGGTCAAAGAATTCATTACGATAAGCGAGAATAAGAGGCATGACACGCAGTGGAGGTGGGAGCGTCGCGATTTTGAGGTTATTTTGCTGCGTATCGAGATTTCCAATTATAACTTTTGATTCGGAAAAGCTACAATGTTCGTTTAAATTTTAATCGTCGGCTGTCGTCAAAATCTATCACTTGTATATAAGACATTAGTTTAAAGTAGTGACAGTGAATATAATAAGGTGTTAGAATAAAAAAATATTATAAACAATATATAATGTCGGCCTATACGCTATTGTAACACAATAATAATTTGTTTCCTTGCTTTTATCCTAAATATGTAAATAAAGAAATTTTATTTAAAAAAATTTAACCGTTAGATAGACCTATTCACATACAACACACTGTCGTGTCCATGGCACAGCCACACCCAAATTTTTTAAAACATATCCGACAAAAAATAATAATACCGATAACTACAATCGGTTAATGGAGTTGAAGGGAGATGATTTGATATAATGGAAATTTTTGATTTTCATAATTGTTCTTTAAAATTATTACTCATGATTACTCACGCGATTTACATGTTCTAATTAACGGGTAAGGTTAAATTTGAAAAAAATCTCTTGCAAGTTATTAATTTGTCTATGTGTTAGTATGCAAAAGTCATGATCAATTTTAATTTCCTGAAAGAATAGTGCGTCAGATAGTTCAAAATAAAAAAAAGAAATGTCTCGGAAATAGTCACGTCTGCTTTTTAATATTCCAAGTAATAATTAAAGCGCTTTCAATGTAATTTTAGAAACACTTTAACTTTAAATGAATTTGGCATCTGAAATCATTTGATAGCAGTCTAATGGAAATATACAATTTTACCTAAGACAAGATCAACAGAAAAAAGGAGCCATACTGTTAAATTTGGGATTACATACTGTTAAATCATATTATCATGAAACTTAGTAGATATCAACCTGCTTACAAATACAAATTTACGAAATAAAACCCAAACTTTTACAAATATAGAAAATGTGATAATAAAAAGTGTGGTATATTCATTTCTATACTTGTGCTTTTAAAATTTGTTTGTGGCAAAGTTGAAGACTCTAGATCAAATGGATAAACCCTATAATTTTTAATGAGTGAGTCAGTATCAAAATAACTGATATTTGAAAGGTAGTATCTTCTCA
Source organism: Druceiella hillmani (assembly GCA_039881145.1). Lineage (NCBI taxonomy): Eukaryota > Metazoa > Arthropoda > Insecta > Lepidoptera > Hepialidae > Druceiella > Druceiella hillmani. The sequence goes on from JAYKKI010000019.1 coordinate 34,475,973, forward strand.
TTGGGCTAAGTTAAAAGTTTCCATTATTATTTTCAAACTCCTATGGAATCAAATATCTTAGTATTGCATATCAATTTCGACTAGATACCTCTACCAGTTCTTGAGAAAAAAGGGTCTTAATAGACGAACAGACAAAAAAGGGATCACATAAGGTTTGTGTTTTTTTTCTAATTCTGAGATGTCAAAATGTGAAAAACTTTGGAAAACACGAAATAATGAACGAAATGTTTCCTCGTACTTGTCATATCTGCTAGTATTGCACATTTATGAAGTTCTATTAATGTAACGTTAAACATAATTTGTGTTTACTATAACTTGCTTGCCGATGAACGTTAAATACAGTTTTTGTTTTATAAAACTTGCTCGCCAATTCACAATAACGTAACACATAATATTACGTAAAATTACTTACACCTAGATGCGATAATTAGGGATGATAGCTCCTGTTATTCCATGCACCGTAGCTATTTTATGGAGCGCTCGATACTGTCAATTTGCTTTTGTAACTATACTGTAATTTAGAAGTATGTGACATGCATTAAGATGTAGATTTCTTAGTCGTTTTTTCTTAGGTTAATGCATTGCGTAGTATACGAGTCGTGGACTCTAAAGTAAACAACTAACGGCGATTAGATATAAATAACATCAAATTGGGTTACGACGGTTTGATGTAAACATTTTGTAATGGATTAAATGAAAATACACTCGGTGCATTTCAGATGTGATTAGAATTTTTGATTGATTAATTGGTATTCTACCAATTTTATCTTTGTCCTCTGCTCGATGGTTGTTATATTGCTATTTTAAATTAAAATCTATATCTATATATATATTTCGATATATTATTCTATATCTTTATACAATTAATATGGTATGTATATGCGATTAACATAAGCCAACCTTATACAAAATACACACAACCTGCTGTCGCTTCTTAATATTTTTCTTTATTTTTTTTTGTCACTTACCCTACCATGTCTACAATAATTAACTGTCAACTAGCAGTTCCAAGTATATAATGTGATGATGTTATAGCTTCCCCACTCAAATTACACAGTCTTAAATTTATTTGAAAACTGTTTGTTACGCCATTTTTTGCTACATAAGGCCACTATTGCCTTGGTACATTCAATTACGTAAATAGTCATATTATCTTTCATTCGCATTAGTCACATGAGAGAGTTTGTTACTTTCGTCACATTACATTACCATAATTAGCTAAAAGCTATGATAACAATGCGCTTGTCCAATTTGTTAAGATTAAACGGAAGCGTTTTTTAACTCTATAATTTCTTTGGACATTTTTTAACTAAAGTAAACCAAGGTGCATTATATAACTAATTCTGATTATTGACTCTAACGAACTCAGAAATTTGAGGGAGTTCAGTTGTTTTTAACATTTTATTTAAGTAATAGAAGTGACCGCATATTATTCAGTCACATTCTTCGTTTCAATTCAAATCGTTTTTCTAAAGATCATAAATATGCTTGTTATATTTTTGGAGATTGATAAATATTTCAGTATTGAATATATTTGGCGTTAATTTTATTTTGATTTAATTTTTGAAATATTTTAGTAACATATGGCATTCTAATCTGTGAACAGAGAATTTCATCCATATCTATTTGGATTTCCATATTTGTTTAATCCGATGCTATTGAACTACATTTCTATATGCTTATTAAATATATCCGTTAACAAAATTAAGTGAATTCTAGGCTATTGTTATTAGAAGCCAAGAAATTCATTCCTTAACAATTTTCTCAGTTCAAATTACGCCTACAATTTTTTTAATGTAATTTTTGTCTTCCTGGATAACTTAATAATAATAGTGGAATTAGTAATGGTCAACATCGTATGTCGTTGCAAAGTAAAAGTTATGTGGAATAAGAATAAACCCAAGGCAAAATGTTGCATGAAGCACTTATCACAACGTGTTATAAACGGTAACGTGTTCCATTTTGTTTAGACGAAAAATTTAAGCTTACTTTCTGGATAAAATATATGCTGGACTATTCAAGATCTTGTTTTAGAAACTATATCTAGCAAATCGCTCTCCTAAAACGTCTTTAACAACTTATACTAAAGAACTTAAAATAGATTAGTCAAATGTTTTTACAGCTCTAGCCTGATTTTAAAAATACATGACTGCTAAAATTTGAATGAAAATGTTGCAATGCTTTCAATCCTCTTATATATTCTAAAATTTTTCCTTCAAATCTGTAATGCTATTTTGTTTCGTATTCGAGATTGCTGTCTTAGCAGGATGGGAATATGATATAGACATAAGATATTTTTTTTGGATCTTATATCTGGATCAAAAATTATTAATTTTCAATAAATTGGAATACTCTCTCATTTTCTATTTCTTAGTTTAATATAAAACTGAATTACTCCCTAACTTCGCATTCATAATTAACATAAATATCAAAATAACCCTATAAATATATCTTGCAAACATGAATATGATATCTGCAATGCATCTACTTTTAATTACGTTTTCAAAAATATACCTGCAAAGTGTTTCTTCTTGCTGAATAGGTCTTTTACCCTACCTGACTTAGAAAATAATGACTACAATTTTTAAAATTTGAACCTAAAATATTTTTGTGGGTGAACTAATTTGGGAGCTGGAAATTATTATAAAGCACCAAGTCTTAACAAAATATTCACAACACCAAATTAGCACAAAAGCTATCCAAACATAATATCACTATGACAACATTAATCACATTATAACCATCTTTCTGCACGTGGTACTTATTTTGGATGCGTGATTTTTCATTGAGAGGGTTTGACTTGATCTATAATTTAAAATTTATAATTAACTGTAATACCAATGAAGGAAATGCAAATTACTGTAATGCTGAAGTGTTCGCCATATGCTAGAAAATTTTTTTGATGAAGGTAATATAATTTCTTGTATTGTTCCCACGGAGTCAATGTGTTAACATATATCCCCACCACAAATGGTCTCTGCAATAATATAAGACAATATATAAAAAATATCAGATAAGATGACAATGTATATATTTTCAATTTATTTAGAAGTTCTTCTGCGAGAATGTTCAATAGCTACCACTTACAGTGACTATTTTTTTGTGATACCGTATAATATGATGAGAATAAATACTCAGAGCGAAAAACCATTATTTAAATTATTAGAATTTTTAATATTGTAATAAAATTATAAACGCTTCATGGGAAATAAAAGAATTTAAAGATGGTGCCTCTAATGGAAAATATTAGAGATAAAATGAGTTTATATGACCTTATAGGAGTAAATATTTCAGGTCGTTCATTTTTATACATCAATAGTACGGTCATTTCCCCTTTTGCGTATCCCCGCTGGGTATCGGATTTCGTCTGGAGTCATAGGGAAATATTTTTTATTGTACAATATTAGAAAGTGCTTGATCCATGTTTCATGCCTATAGTATATTACTCAATCTATGGGCATAAACAACCAATTGTTCCGTTTATTAATGAAATGGCACATCTTCTAGACAGACATCAAATATTACACCTACGAGTGATGTTAAATTTGTGCATGTCAGATTGTTTGAATGCGAAGGATATACCAATTTGCAGAATCGTCTGAAGAAGAAGCTTTATTATAAAAGTTGAAAAATGATGTTATTTGGCTATGATAATATTAATTATAACAGGTATGATCTGAATACGAAAAACAAATCAACAAATTTTATTTTCAATATACATGAAAGTCCCGAATTAAAAAATAATGAAGCTGATATTTTCATCCGTTATAATGATGATGAAGAAGACCAAGAAGTTGAAAGGGGAACAGAAACGGAGGAAAACGAAGGATCACGACTGTGAAAGTGATGAGAATAGACACACTTCCATCGACGAAAATGATTGGACTATGAACTTTGGCAAAAATAGATCTCACTGACATAAATAGTCCAAGTCCTTTGCAGCCAGGAAGAAATCAATTTTTGGAGACAAATTCAATGGCATGACTGAGCACCTGTGAATTATAAGGAAGCAATCAATATTAAGGAATGTAAGTTATTGCTGGAGACTGTAAGTGAAGAACTAGAAACTCATCGTAATAACAACATCTCGAGTTTTGTTGATAATACAAATGAGAGAACTATAACTTGAAAATGGATCTTAAATATTAAAGGAAACCAATATATTCATGTAAGTAGATATAAAGCTCAACTTTAATTTTGATTTGTGTAAAACTATCCAATAAATGTACCTATATAATTAAGAATAAACTGTTATAATATCATATAACTATGAACAAATTTATAATTAAAACAAATTTAAAATCGTGCTTGGATAATATTGTCATTCCCCTATTAAATCAACTCGACGTATGTTAATCAATAAAATTTACATCAAATATTACGAAATCTAAATTGCAAGAGAGAAACGCAATGGACCTAGAAATTCTGACGGCGGCTGAGGAACAAATTAATTGCGGATACGTATATATGTTCATTAAGAAATACAAGTATTTTCATGAAATTACCCGACTGTACACATTATTATCCAAAAAATTCACAAATCAAATGTATAAATTTTTCAGAACATTTAGGTAAATTTTAACAAAATTAAAGCATTTTACAAGACTTTTGTTATCTTCATATTTTTTTTTGTCTGTGAAAACTTATTGATTTATTTTTATGATATATATTCTAGCTAACTTATTTAAACAGGAGCAATATCTTTCAGTCAAAAAAATACAGTATAATGGTAAATTGAAAAGGTAGGTAGATACCAATATATTTTCAAGTTTTTCAGAAAAAAAAAGTAAAAAGAAAAACACAAAACTAATTTAATGTTGATATATCGAGGGGTATTTTTGGATTGAGTGATAGAAAAAGGAGGGGAAAGATAAAAGGAAAGGGATGTCAAAGGTAATCGAATGAAAAAAATAATGATCATATATCCCCTATATATGATTTTTCTGAACAATTTTTATAAAGTTGAATGGATCGTGAAAGTCTATAATCGGAATTGAGATTGTTTCATTAACATTGTAGTATAAATAAAAAGTGAAAGCTCATAGAAAAAGGTACTAGATAAAGGTAATGAAAATCGTAAGAAAATTCTCAGAAACCAGACTCAAGCACTAAGCAGAAGGGGCTGTAAATCTGTCAACAAAATAAAAGATATTGCGAAAGTTTGAAAATATATTTCTACAAAGAAACAAATTTGAAAATTGAATCATTCACAAATCTCCATCAATAAGAGTCACGACTTTGACTGAGATATTAAATTCTAATATAGGTCAAGTTAATGATCTGAATGGTCAAGGCAGCGCCCGTCTCAGTAGACTAGTTGAGATGATAGCAGTCGTTCATACACAAAAATTTTAGCTTTAAGAAAAATTACATGTGAAAAAAAATTTTAGGAACGTATTTTGTTAAAGAATCAAAAATTAACGTCATTAAATTGGGCCTCCAAATTATAAAATTTGAGTTGAGTATAAAAGACTATATAGGAAGTTACGGAAACGACATTGCGTATTTATATAAATTGTGCTTGAAACTCGACTGTTACATTAATTCCAATAAAGTGTTTATCTGTTGCCTTTTTTTTTTGATTAAAATTCTACTATGTAAAAACGACTTCAGAACTCCAAAATTGGAATCCAAATCAATAACTGATGTGATGAAATAGGTTGAAATCCTTAAAGTACCATTTACGTAAGCCCATAGTAAATATTATTCAAGTTTTGTACTCAATCAAGCACATTTCACACAATACGTTGTACACTTAATTACACTATTACTTCAGAGAATTTAACTTATCCTGGACAAAGTTAAGGAATGTTTTAATGCATGTAGAAACCCAAGCTAGTTGTCAAATTTCAAATAAGTAAGTATACTGAAACTAAACAAAAGGTTTCCGTGTTTATGCATATCTACGGAAATAAAAAAGTTAACCTTATGACATTTAAATTGCAACATGGTGTCAGCCATTTGGTTGCATAATCAAAGGGTATTTAAATAAGTATATCACTTATCTCCTGATTTAGAAATGTGTAAAATATGAGCCGAAATATTTCGTGTAAATATGGCATTGTTCGAATATCTCTGTCCAGAACTAACTTATGCGCTACCACGCACTTTGATTTATTCTTCTCAACGACCCTTATTCACACGTAAATCTTTTATTGTACCATATTTAATGCTTATGGGTGTACATGTATGATAACAAGATTCTTCCGAAAAAAACTAAATTAAAGGTAAATATTTGTTATAAAAGGGAAAAAAACTCGATAAAGATGCTTTTGTATATATTAAAATTTTATCTAGAACATACTGCAAAATTCGATTCGATGCCAAATTCGATTCGATGCTAAATTTCTCTCTGATTGAAAAAATAGGAGAAATAACATTTTTGTTTCTGGATCTCTGCAAGCAATAGCCTATAGTTGTAATCTCAAAACGTCACCCGTGTTAATTTCTATATTGTGTGTTAATTTGGTTTATTTCTGCCGTAAACGGGTTTTATGAACTTTCAAAATTCTACTCATGGAATTTTCAAATAGAGTTCCTGAATGATCAGATAAATAATGGACCCGCTCTGCACGTATTTTAATATAGGTATTGGCAAAGTTTACATATCGTTCCAGAAATAACTGGAAATAGTTACGGGTTATTAAGTTATCAACATATCGGAATACTTACAGCAAAATGAATGAATGGATTTCAAAAAGTAACTCTCGTGAAGCAGGAAGGAAATTTGGTCTTAAAAAAAACAATTAAACCTGTATATGTTTATGACAAAAATAGGCCAAATTACTGATGAAAATGTTATCGTTCTTTTTAAAGCAACGTCTGTCAATTTTCAAAAAAGTAATGAAGAATAGGTAGCTTAAGGAAAGAAAATTAGGTAGAAAAGCTTATTGAAGTGTTATGTACAACGGGAACAGGAACAAATATTGAAAACAAATCAAACTGGTTTGGATAATTTCAGCGAAAATCCAATAATTCAGGTTAAAAAATTACAGGAAATAATAAAAGAATGCACTCTTTTTTCCATTTAGTCTGATATGAGAAAAATAATAGCCGTTTAATTGACGTCAAAATTTTCCTAAATATATTTATGGACTAAATATATTATACCACCAAATAAATATTCTGTAACACGGTATTGAATTTTTTTCTGACATGTCTGCGATAACGCCATAGAAACCATTACCTTAGTTAAAACTGACCTGTAGCATTGGATTTTGTAGTGTTTCGAGGAAAATGTAGTTAGGTTTAAGGAGAAACTGAATTTGAGTATTATTATTCACTAATATTTTTAAATGACGATATCTACTCCATTGGGTCGTTACTCTGGCTTCGTCCTAAATAATATTTTGAAAGTTATCAATATTATAAAAACAGCATAGTTTTATTCGTTTTAATGAACAATGATTCAACACTAAATAGATGGGCACAATCGGAAATTGTTTTTCAGACTAAGTATCGCAACAGGTAAGTATGTGTTTCGGACTATATTTCAACAAAGCAGTCGATGGGAGTGTCGTACCAATTCGTACCAATAGAAGACATTTAATTATTGAAATAGTTGAAACGTACCATTGCCTACATGGTTGCGGTTCTATACAGGAGAAAAATAAAATTCGATTTTACCTGCATAGTTTTTTTTTGTATCATAGAAAATCATGTAGCAAACAAGGTTTTGGTCTGATAACAGCGGGTGTATCTTTTTGTGATAACAATGTATATAAACCGAGTTAGATATAACGCCACAAGTTTATGGTGAAATTTCCTATTTAATTATTTATGAAATTTTATATAAAATGTCACGCACCATTCCTGCATTTGAAGCCTGTGGCGTTAATTAAATATTTATTTTATTGAAACGCATTTTTTAATTTTATAAGTATGCATAACATAAATAGAAGTGCACTACTGTTAAAAGATAAAAATCGATATTATGCCATTACATTAATGTTAAAAACCGATATTTTACTCGTTATTGAAGAACAGATAACGAAACAAAAAATATATATTTTAAGAGGAAAAGTGTTAACACGACAATCTCGGATTGCATTCGACAATGTGGAGAATAGTCGTTAGGAAAATAGTCGTATAATTTCATATAAATTACCTACACTTCCCCTGAGATCAAGTACTAATTCTTCTCAATAAACATTTATTTCGCATTACCTAAGAAGTGGTTAGTAATATCTGCAAAAGGAGTGTCGTGATGTTGATAATTTGACATTGTAATATTCAATCAGGGCTTTTTAAGTTTTCTCAAAATTAAAGAGTAATTCGAGTACTTAATGCAAAAAATGGATCACAAATGTTTCTTCAAAAGCCACTGATACCACTGATAAAATATCCTGCACGCGTAGGTTTAAAGTAATTAGAGTCAAAACACATTTCAGTTTCATCAAAAGCAAAGTTATTAAATTAAAATTACATTAGTCTACAATAGTTTCTATATGCAAGTCAGTTTATATCGGGGATAAAGAAATAGGATAAGACAACGATGTCGTGTAAACATTTCGCAGTCAGTCTGAATTGTAACCCAATATTAAACAGCAAGATCCTCTAATACCACTTAATAATTCCTGATCAATAATTTGTAATCCCCCTAAAATTTCAATAAGATTTGTAGAAATATTTAAGGTCGAACATATAAACGTATGAAAATCGATAAAATATAAATGTATGCGAAAATTAGATTTTCATTTAAGTATAAATAACTGATGATTACACTCCTCGCCGGCGATAATTTATGTAAAGCATTTCTTTATAGAAATGGTCGTTTCCCTAAGAAACTTTGAATTATAATATCGTCACCGTGCTTTGTTAGGTTGATCAAAAAGTACACTGTCTTTGACGGCGAGGCAGAATTCATATTTTTGTTGGTTGCAAGAGATTATATTTACAACTGTAACATATCTAGTAATAAGCAGTAACATTTTAATTTTTTTAATTGTAAAAATATAAACACACCGCGCTTCAGCTTAATTGACTCAACGCGCCTCAGGAGAAAATGTTCTTGCTTACAATTAGCGTTTACAATTAACTATGTTATTTTCATTACCTCATTAAAAGTACAGTCTATTACATCATTTATATATACTGTATCTCTATAAACGTGAAAACACAAATAATTTGGATACTTTAGAAATTACATAAATATCACGAACTTTTTTTAAATTATTAACATGGAATAGCCACGTCTATATGGACGAGGGGAACCATATAAAGTTGCAGAAATAATCTAAGTTTTGATTCCATTTCTTTTCTTTTCTTCTCTCATCATATTAAGACACTATTAAAATTTGCTATAACTGCTTTTGTACTGGATTTGATTTAGTATTTTTTTATTTGATTTAGTATTGTTTCATTATTTTTGCTGTGTTATTTAAGCGACGAAAATTTATGATTATCCAGAGAATGACTTCTTTCAAATTATTCATTTAATAACAAAGAAGAAGAAAAACACTTATTTCTTTCCCGTAGCGGTTCATTTCATTTTTGCATCAGATCTTATCCTTCTTTTTAGAACCTTTTACGTTCACCGAATTGTTCAAAATCTAGTTCATACAAATTTAATTACATATAAACCCAACGTTTTAATAACTTTGAGAAAGTCAGGGACACTTTTTAAAGAATTTATTGCTAATTAAAATTGGTGCACTTGGATTTATACGAAATATATAGACGTTCTGACAGTGTACTGAAACTTGCACACATTAATACAAGAAATAAAAAAGAAGCCGCTTGAGCCTATGAAAAAAATTCGTAGTAAAATATTTGGGAAAATCATTAGTCGGAAAAAGGTTCACTTGGAAATTAGATAGAAGTCGAAATTTTGATATCAAAATGATTTCTTTCGATAATATGGAAAAGTTTAAACAAACAAGAGTTAAGAATCCGTGGCAAAAGTTTTGCTGTAAATCGTTAGAGAAAAACCGGGTTCTTGTAATTTGGTCTTTGATAGCAACTTTTGTTCGTAATAATTCAAAGTAAAAAGTATATATCTGTGACAAAGATTCACATTCATGGCATAGACAATATTTTATCTTTTTTATTCAAAATGTATTTTAATTGTTTCATTTAATTTGAAAATTAGGAAACATTCAATAAATATTCGTCATGAAAGTCTCGATTTGGTGATCATTGTTCTATCCGCCACCTTATTTTAATGGTTATACCTAAACATTTTTTTTCGTGAGAACAAATTAACATTTATTTTTACATATAAGTCAAAAGAAGAACATTTCGATGAGTATTATAACATTTTTGATTAGTACAGTAAAATAAGAATATTTGTATTACACAATGACTGAGGCTCCTTATATGAAGACTATCGATGGATTCCTTCAATTTACTTAGAGTAATTTCTTTTCTTTAAGAGGATATAAATAATTGTATTTTTAAGTAAGCATTTCTACAAATGTATTAATAGATATAAATCATTACAAGCACCCTAATTCGGATAAGTATTTTGAGCATCACTCTTAGGAGTGCCCAATAATATTATATTCGGAAATAATCAGTACTAAATAAGGGTGGTGCCCTTGGCATAGAAGTATAAATAAAATTGATGAATCTCTGCTTATGGACTTAATATAACTGTTTTTGTCTTTGTGCTATTTCATTACCTAATATTTCTTGCTTTCGTCATTCACTATGCAGTAAAAAATTACCACTTTCTCCATGCTTCCGGGGTCATGACATTCCATGTTCACCCTCCCTAAGGAAATATTGAATGCACCTTACCTCACGCTCGTACATATGTTAGCATTATTACTGAAAACCACTGAAATAGTAAACATGATGAAAAATGCAGTTTTTGGATTTGAAAATAGAGTCGACCGCGACATGCTTTCGGCATGTTTCCTGTAAACATGTCATATTCCATCATCATCTCAACACTAATCCGATGGTTCCGTCTACTCTATGTCCTTTTGGTTACAATTATGATTTATAACAAACGATATAAACTCTACAAAGTTACAGGTTTTAGTGAAGTAATGAGGGTTATTCATTTCACACGTTTAGATTTCAGACCACTGAGGCGTACAAATACGTTGCTAATCTCAATTAGGCTTATTATATCCTTTAACAAACCATTTATTTGATTTTGCGGGCATTAAGTGAAGTTGCTGACAATAAATGAAATGGTAAGTTATCCGGCATTAATTTGAAAAATGTATATGGAAACACTTTTTACAATTAGTCAATAATTGATATACCAGTCTGACATGAGAATAATACAAAAACAATATTACAAGGCCAGTGTGTTCATTAGTTTTATTTGAAATGCTTGTAATTAACTTAATGATATCTTGTCCTTCAATGGTACCTGATAAAATTAGCGGTTCATTGTAACAAATGGAATAAAATAGCAACCTCTAAACTACGTAATAAGTACACAACTTGCACTTGAAAACGTAAACAAACGTCAACAATATTTTGTGGCTTATTTTATTTGCTTGTGGATAAATTTTATTGTTTACCTGTTTTAATGAAGAAAAAATATATCACGATATTGAAAGAAATTGTATCACGAATTATTTTACGAGTATACACAAGATTGTTAAAAAATAAAAAAAAGCAACGAATTTTTAGATGAAGGTAATTGCGTTAAAATAATATTAGATAAATAAAATTGGCATTTGAAATAAATGTGACGCTCAAAATCAAAACCGGTTCTCTCAAACACAATTTAATTTAGAGATTCCTGATTTTCGGTCCGTTGTCAAACAAAAAAAAAATATTAACCGAACTGAATTAAAATATGCAATTAATTTAAAATATATTTGAAGTCAAAACTTCTTTAGACGCAGCATACCCAATTTTTCTGAGCAGTTAATGAAACCGAGCCGTCATGTTCAGGTTGGTGACGCTGAAACGGATAAATTCGGCTCACCTCAGCATCGGCTAACACAGAGCGTATCGTCTCAAGAATTACTTTTCTCTTTTAAAATTGTTACACATTCTTCAAGATAATAAAGGGCTTATAGCGTCAACTTAATTCACTCTGACAAACTAAAGTTAGTAATTTTTTGCAGTGTGTTGGATAAATTAAATTTCCTAAAGCGTCTTCAAATTGTTTTTCTAAAGAAACCAATATATACATTTATCGAAGGATTTTAATACTTAAGCTTGATGATAGAGATGCGCGCTATTTTAATTTTATTGAATATCGATTAAAAAAAGTAACATTTTGCCTTTAGGAAATTTTTCCCCACTTTTTTGTTTCACGAATCTCTTAATGGAATGGAAAGAGGACATCGGCAAAATAACACAACTAGAATTTTTGGAGAATAAATAAATGACCTGTGCTAAGTAGGTCTATACGAAATGATAAAGTGTAGGAAATCATTGTGTCTTAATATTAATGTTCCTACTGTTTTTCCCTTTAGAGATTATGAGACAGGCTCAGTAAGTAGATTTAACAAATGTTTGTCAGTAAGGTTAACTTGGGTAAGTAAAACCTTACATAGGTTTACTTAGTGCATTCACCTTACACGTGTAGCCAAGTGCTTCACGTAACGTAATTCTATATGAAGAGCTGTGCAGTTCTGTATGTAAATACGATGTACGCAGTATTATAACTGGTTTGATATAAATAAATGTTAGAAGAATTCAAAGGGTTTAGAAAGCGATTTAAAATATATCTCCATATAATTAATAAATAAGAATAAAAAAAGAATTAGGTTTCTTTAGCTATAATTTTACATGTATTATTTGTAATGTCAATTTAAGTTTGCGAAATAACTAGGATACTTTTTCGCTTAAAAACAAAGGAAAAAGTTCAAAATTTTGTTTGTATATTAATAAATCTCATATATCTTGTCTAAGCTAATGAATTACGAATTTGGTCAAGAACTAAAAAATAAAGAAGAGAGAGCATTAAAGTTTTAGCTAAATGGCAAGGAGTATCTGTAATTTTTTTTTAAAAGAATATATAAAAAGGAAAGAATTTAAAGAAAATAACAGCACGACATTAAAATTCAATTTTTTTCGTGTTAAATATTTATTTAACCATACAAGTACGTAAAATAATTTAAATAAACAAGAAGACAAATAAACAAAAATAGAATTGCTCGTTCAAAAACCCTACGTGGCATGAAAAAAATGTCAAACGAGTTTGAAATACACATATCACTTACAAATTCTGTTGCAACATAAAATTATTTTTCACAAACAATCAAAATTTAAACTCAAGTAATATTTTACTTTTCTTTAATCAGCTACATACAACAAAAAGCTCTAAATTCATTTTATCTGAAAACTTTTTATAAATTATGATGACTTTTGCATTATATATCATTTTCATATACTTGCATATTACATATTAACACAATTTGACTTAAAACCCTTTTAAAATGCTAAATTTTTAATAAATTTTACGTACGTTGCCACGACTGAAAATAATTGAAAATTGTGTTTCGTTATACAAATATCATTAGATCACTTGCTGAGTAAAAGTTTAAAAATATTACAACCTAAACATTTATTATTTGTGACAATGAAATTAATTAAATAAGAACAAAAAACTCTAACGTTAATATTAAAGAGAAGCAAATAGATTAAATAATGCAAACCCTTAAAGAATGCATTTCAGTAAATAAATGAAGCTCGTTATGCGTTTTTCCCAACACTTTAAGGTGAAATATTTCGTGTAAATATTGCATTTTTCGAATATATCTGTGGAGAAATAGCTTGTGCGAGAATGCGCACTTTGATTTAATTTTTTCTTCTCAACGACTACTGTTCACACGTAAATTTTTACCTTATCATATTTAATGCTTACAAGTTCATGCATATGATAATAAGACTCTTCTGAATAAAGAAGTTTAAAGGTAAATATTTGCAGTCAAGGGGAAAAACTCGATAAAGATATCTTTAAATGTTAGAATTTTACCTAATACAAAAATGTTTTTTTGTCACCGCGCTTCATTTAATTATTGAAATAGTTGAAACTTACTATTGCCTACATGGTTGCGGTTTTATATAAGAAAAATAAAATTCGATTTTACCTGCATAGTTTTTTTGTATCATGGCAAATCGTGTAGCAAACAAGGTTTTGGTCTGACAGCAGTGGGTGTATCTTTTTGTGATAACAATGTACATAAAAACCGAGTTAGGTATAACGCCAGAAGTTTATGGTGAAATTTCCTATTTAATAATATATGAACTTTTATATAAATGTCACGCACCATTCCTGCATTTGAAGCCTGCGGCGTTATTCAAATATTTATTTTGTTCACAGATACAAACTGATATTTTACCAATATATCAATGTTAAAAACCGATATTTTACTCGTTATTGAAGAACAGATAACAAAACAACAAATGTATATTTTAAGAGGAAAAGTGTTAACACAACAGTCCCGGATTACATTCGACATTATGGAGTTGTTTTGGGAAATAGTCGTATAATTTTATATAAATTACCCATACTTCCTCCAAGATCCAGTACTAATTCTTGACAATAAACACTCATCTTGCATTAGCTTAGAAGTAGTTATATTTTTGAAAGAAGTTTCGTGATGTTGACAATTTGGTATTGTAATTTTAAATCAGGGCTTATCAAGTTTTCTCAAAATAGAAGAGGAAGTGGAGTACTTAATGCAAAAAATGGATTACAAATATTTCTTCAAAAGACACTGATACCACTGATAAAACATCCCGCACGCGTACGTTTAAAGTAAACAGAGTCAAAAATACATTTCAAGTTCTGTCAGAACAAACTTATTAAATTAAAATTACATTAGTCTAAATCGTTTCTATGTGCAAGTCAGTTTATATCGGGGATAAAGAAATTCCTATTTCTTTATCCCCGATATCCATCTAAGACAAGGATGTAGTGTAAACATTTCGGGGTCAGTCTGAATTATAACATAATAATAAACAGTAAGATCTTCTAATAACACTTAATAATTCCTGATCATTAATTTGTAATCCCCTAAAATTCAATAACATTTGCAGAAATATTAAAGGTCGAACGTAAAAACCTATGGAAAGATTATATTCTCATTTAGGTATAAATAACTGATGACAGTTACATTCCTCGTCGGCGATAATATAATTTACAACAAAACTGTCATTACATCACTTATGTTAATTTTTCATAAAATTTCTTATAATTTGTATAAAATGAGGAATTTCTTTCTAGAAGTGGTCATTTCCGTAAGAAATATTGAATTTTAATATCGTCGCTATGATTGGTTGGGTTGATCAAAAAGCACACTTTCTTTGATGGCGAGGCAGAATAATATAAACACACCGCGCTTCAGCTTAATTGATTGGACGTGCCTCAGGAGAAAATATTCCTGCTCACAATTAGCGTCTACAATTAACTATGTAATTTTAATTACCTCATTAAAATATAGTCTATTCTACTGTATCTGTATAAACAGGAAAGCACAAAAAAATTGACATAAAAAATCCAAGTTCTTGTTCCGCTTCTTTTCTTTTGTTCTCTTATCATATTAAGACACTATTAAAATTTGCTATAACTGCCCTTGTACTTTTCCACCATATTTTCCAAGCAAATAATTAGCTTTTCTCGTTGTGACGTAAACGTTTTATTACTGTTGTGTTATTTAAGCAACGAAAATTTATGATTATCCAGAAAATGACTTTTTTTTAATGAATTAATAACAAAGATGATGAAAAACGCTTATTTCTTTCCATGGCGGTTTATTTCATTTTTGCATCAGATTTTATCCTTCTTATTGAAACCTTCTACGTTCACCGAATTTTTCAACATATGGTTCATACAAATTTAGTTCCACAAAAACCCAATGTTTTAATAATTTTGAGGAAGTCGGGAACACTTTTTAAAGATTATATTGCTGATTACAATAGGAGCGCTTGGAGTTATACCAAATACATAGACGTTCTGTCGGTATACTGAAACTTGCACACATTAATACAAGAAATAAAATAGAAGCCGCTTGAGACAATAAAAAAATGCAGGAGTAAAACATTTGGGAAAATCATTAGTACACAGATGAGGTACTAATGATTTTCCCTAATATAAAAATATTTCTTTCGGTAATATGGAAAAGTTTAAACAAACAATAGTTAAGAATACGTGGCAAAAGTTTTGCTGTAAATCAATTTATTCAAAATGTATTTTCATTGTTTCATTTAATTTCAAAATAAGGAAAAATTGTGTAGGGATTTGTGATAAAACTATCAATTTGGTGATCATTTTTCTATCCGCCACCATATTTTAATGGTTATACCTAAACATTTTTTTTGGTGAGAACAAATTAACGTTTATTTTTACACAAAAGTTAAAAGAAGAACATTTTGATTAGTATTATAATATTTTTGTTTGGTATATATAAAAGAACATTTGTATTACACAATTACTGAGGCTCTTTATATGAAGGATATCAATGGTTTCCTTCAATTTACTTACAGTATTTTCTTTTCTTTAAGTGGATGTAATTAACTGTATTTTTAAGTAAGCAGTTGTATAAATATGCTAATAGCACCCTAATTCGGATAAGTATATTGAGCATCGCTCTTAGGAGTGCCCAATAATATTATATTCGGGAATAATCACCCTTGGCATAGAAGTGTAAATAAAATTGATGAATATCTGCTTATGGACTTAATATAACAGTTTTTTCTTTGCCCTGTTTCGGTCCCTAATATTTCTTGCTTTCGTCGTTCATTATGCAGAAAACATTACCACTTTCTCTATGCTTCCGGGGTCTTGACATTCCATGTTCACCCTCCCTAAGTAAATATTGAATGCACCTTACCTCACACTCATACATATGTTGACATTATTACTGAAAACTATTGAAATAATAAGCATAATGAAAAATGCAATATGTTTTTGGATTTGAAAATAGAGTCAATTGCGACATGCTTTCGGCATGTTTCCTGTAAATATGTCATATTCCATCATCATCTCAACACTAATCTGATGGATTCCGTCTCCTCTCTGTCCTTTTAGTTACAAGTATGATTTATAACAAACAATATAAACTCTACAAAGTTACAGGTTTTAGTGAAGTAATGAAGGTCATTCAATCCACACGTTTATATTTCAGACCACTGAGGCATACAAATACGTTGCTAATCTCAATTAGGCTTATTATATCCTTTAACAAACCATTTATTTGATTTTGCGGGCATTAAGTGAACTTGTTGACAATAAGTTAAATGGAAAGTTATCCGGCATTAATTTGAAAAATATATATGGAAACACTTTTTACAATTAGTCAATAATTGATATACCAGTCTGACATGAGAATAATACAAAAAAAATATTACAAGGCCAGTGTGTTCATTAGCTTTAGTTGAAATGCTTGTAATTAACTTAATGATATCTTGTCCTTCAATGGTACCTGATAAAATTAGCGGTTCATTGTAACAAATGGAATAAAATAGCAACCTCTAAACTACGTAATAAGTACGCAACTTGCACTTGAAAACGTAAACAAACGTCAACAATATTTTGTGGCTTATTTTATTTGCTTGTGGATAAATTTTATTGTTTACCTGTTTTAATGAAGAAAAAATATATCATGATATTGAAAGAAATTGTATCACGAATTATTTTACGTATATACACAAGATTGTTAAAAAATAAAAAAAACAACGAATTTTTAGATGAAGGTAATTGCGTTAAAATAATATTAGATAAATAAAATTGGCATTTGAAATAAATGTGACGCTCAAAATCAAACCGGTTCTCTCAAACACAGATTAATTGAGAGAATTCCTGATTTTCGCTCCGTTGTCAGACAAAAAAAAATATTAAACAAACTGAATTTAAAATATGCAATTAATTTAAAATATATTTGAAGTCAAAACTTCTTTAGACGCAGCATACCTAATTTTTCTGCGCAGTGAATGAAATCGAGCCGTCATGTTCAGGTTGGTGACGCTGAAACGGATACATTCGGCTCACCTCAGCATCGGCTAACACAGAGCGTAACGTTTCAAGAATTACTTTTCTCTTTTAAAATTGTTACACATTTTTTAAGATAATAAAGGGCTTATAACGTCAACTCAATTCACTCTGACAAACTAAAGTTAGTAATTTTTTTGCACAGTGTGTTGGATAAATTAAATTTCCTAAAGCGTCTTCAAATTTTTTTTTGAAGAAACCAATATATACATTTATCGAAGGATTTTAATACTTAAGCTTGATGATAGAGATGCGCGCTATTTTAATTTTATTGAATATCGATTAAAAAAAGTAACATTTTGCCTTTAGGAAATTTTTCCACACTTTTTTGTTTCACAAATCTCGTAATGGAATGGAAAGAGGACATCGGCAAAATAACATAACTCGAATTTTTGGAGAATAAATAAATGACCTGTGTTAGTAGGCCTATACTAAATGATAAACTGTAGGACATCATTGTGTGTTAATATTGATTTTTGATAAGACAGGCACAGTAAGTAGACTTAACAAATGTTTGTCAGTAAGGTTAACTTAGGTAAGCAAAACCTTACATAGGTCTACTTGGTGCGTTCACGTTACATTACGTGTAGCTGAGTGCTTCACATAAAGTAATTCTATATGAAGAGCTGTGCAGTTCTGTATATAGTAATGTTAACATTTATTGGGACTGCATGAATCAATGTATTTTTCCATGAAACGGTCCACGTGGAAAGTACGTGTCGACGACGGAAAACTCCTGTTTCGCTCACTTTTTCCCTTTCTTCTCTTATCAATATAAAATCTGTTATATCTGCTTCGTAATTGAATTGATTTAGTTACCCTCAAACAATATTAGCCTCGCTTCATATTTCCCACTAAAATTTTCCAAATAATTTATTTATTGAAACGTGAACGAGTTTATTATTCTTAGTGTATAAATTTACGAATGATTACTTCGTCTTATCCAGAGAAGTGCTTTCCTTTATTTCGCAAATAAATAAAGTTCTTTTTTAAAAAATTCTTTTACCCATTTATTCAATTTCTGCCTCAAATAAGAAAGAAAATCTTATCTTATCCAAACATTACCCATCAACCGAATTTTTAACATAGGCTTCATATAACTTTGCTATAATGTGAACCCGACATTTTGATAGCTTTGGAGAAGTCGGAGACAGTTTTTAAATTTATAATGCAATCTTGCGTTTTTGGCTATATTAACTGCACACTTGTTCGTTCTGGTTGGGTAACCAGCATACCCGAAGTACAGTTACAAGGGAAGGTACAATCAATTAGTTATAAAAAGTTGAAATTTGTTTAAAGAATTATTATTTTCGGCGAGCTTTTCCATCAAAATTATTAATTTAAAACATCAATTCATCACGTAATAATTTCATATAAAATTAGATATAAATATTTTTTTTTTCATTTACTTATGCCAAAACCGGTAATGCATCCGTTGAACAGGTCCTATAAGCTTTGGAAAGAGTCAAGTGTGTTGTAAGTACGTCCCTTTTAACCTGTTGGACCTCAACACATCATGAGGCCCATACCGAAGAAGCATAGGCCAAATTACCCAAGTATATCGCTGTATGCATTAGCTTGAGGGTAGAGCTATTCAGTCCTCAGTCAGGACCGGCAAGCCCGGCCATGGCGTGGAAAGTAACCCTAGCCTTTTTACCAATATACCGTGCATTCGGCATGAAGCTTCGTTTAGAATCGATGGCCATACCCAAGTACGTTACCCTGTCCCGCACATCGAACTGGACCCGCCCATCGCCACATTCGACTCCCTCGCCAATCTGCCCTTGAAGAGGGCAGCCCCGGGTTGGGGGAGGGGGCAAAGCTGGGCTTACTCGAGTCGACCGAGTGTGGTCGAGTCTCTATCTCCCTGCGTCTCGCTGCTTCGACCATCAGAAGAGTGTTATCAGCATAAGCGATGCTATTGCATCATTAATGGGGTATCGCAGATATAAAATCGAACAGGATAGGAGCAAGGACCGAAACCTACTGGCAGCCCCTGGTCAACATGTCTTTACTACAATATCTCCGTCGTGTAATAAGACCATTCGGTCACCAAAATAATTATTTATTATCCGACGGAGGTCCGCTGACACTCCCCTGTTATAAAAAGAAGTCAAATTGGCAGGCCACCAGGCATTATCAAAAGCGCCGAAGATGTCATTTGTGTCAATTTCTAAATTTCTCGTCAATGAGCAGTAAACTATAGACTTCGAAGTTGTGAGTTAGCATCGAGTTACGTGATATTTGAAAGGCCGTATCTTTTAATTGCATTAAATTAAACCAAGGAGTAATAGACCTTATCATTTAAGGTGAATTCTAAATTGAAATCTATAACAATTCATCAAAATTAAGTTCCCGATAGAAAAACACATGGATATCAGAGTGATAATTGTAACGTGTTTGTGTTTTTAATGTTGAGACAGGGAATAATAAAAATATAACCAAAACTCTGTTAAAGTTCTTGAAATATAAGAAAATAAATAATTTATATATTTAATGTCGGAATTATGACCGAAATATTGCTTAGTGTTTGTTCTAACCTCTGGTGATGGTATTTTTACCACAAAGGAACGGAGGAGGTATATACGTTTAGGGCTAGAGATTGTTTATTTGTTTGATTGTGTGTGTAATCCAATGTTTTCACTTATCCAAAACGGTTTGACCTATTTAGATACGGTTTTCTATAAAATGTTTGTGTTTCATTGACAATGGCTCTCAGATAGGTGTTATGGTTATTAGTCGCAATAAAAAAATTGTTGCAAACGAATGTTCTTATTTGTCTCCAAAACGGTTTACCCGATTTAGTCACGGATTTCTGTAGAATATTTGTGACTAATCAGCGATGGTTTTTAGATAGGTGTTTATGGTGTTAGCTTGCTAGGGGGCGCTGCAACATTTTATTGCCAACGAATTCTCCCATTTTTCTCCAAAACCCTTCACCCGAATCAGATACGGTTTTCGATAAAAAATTGTGATTTAACTGCGAAGGTTATTAGTTAGGTGTTATGTTATTAACTCGTCAGGAGGCGCTGCAATAAACATTTTTATTGATCTAAATTAACTATTTTGTGACCGTTCTTCGGCTTCATCGATGTGTGGTCCAAGTAACATGTTTCACAATCGCTCTAATCCTTCAAGTCCTATGCCATTGTGCGAATTGTTGAAGAGTTTTCTTTGATTTAGATCAGTTATTAATACGCCATCTGTAGATCATATTATACTAAGAGCCATAAAAACTTGTCCTTTGGCGAATGCTTTTTAGAAGTTATTACATATTTTTTTTCTTCGTTACTAAAACTAATAAAAAAAAGCAAAATTATAATTTTGTTTAAATCCATACCGATGTAAACGTTCTAGTGGAAAAAGTATAAAATAAAAAGCAAAATTAAAAAATGATGATAAAATTTATGACGGACGCAGTCATTGGATTTGAAAAACAATTAATTTTTTTTGAAACCCCCCGACTTAAAGAAATAAAAACCCGTTAATATAATTACAAACCCAAGAAAATCCGTCGGAACCACTATTGCGATTTCCGTTCTCAATATCAATTACATTGCAGCAGCACAGAAAACTATTTGCGCACGTAAGACAATTTCAATTAGTCACAAACTAAAAAAAACTTTAAAAAAAATATTTAATCGTTTTTCAATTACAACGACTGCATCCGTCATGGCTTTTTTAAAAATGTTTAATTTTGCTTTTTATCTATTGTGCTTTTATTTTATCATTAAATATATTTGTTATTTACAAAACCGCTTTCGTTATTATACCTTACTTTAATAAATTGACCCTTAAATATTCGTAAGAAGAATAAAACACAAATGTTTGCACGGGCTCTCCAGAGAATACAATTTGTTGGGAAAAATTTGAATTGTTTATTATTTGAAATGAAATAAATACTTTTATTATACGAAAAAATCGCAATTTAAATTGAAACCTTTAAGAACACAAAAAACACTTAAAGTTAAAACATCTCATTAAAGGTACATTTTGGCACATACAAAGGTCAAAAGCTTAAAATCAAATTATTGTTATTAACTATCAAGATCTACGTCATAGAAGGTATACACTAAAATGTTTATTACAGAAAAATTTGGAGTATTTTTTAAATTTTATTGACAACTTTCGATTATTCCTTCTTGGACAATTGTAACACCGCCCACATTATGTGGATGAAAATCCCAAGTAGTTTTCTAAATCTTGCATTTTTAAGACAAGTTTCTTACTACATTAGGAGTTATATTAATATTGACTCGTCTTTTTTAATGACTCCTGACAAGTTCTGATGCAAGTTTTCGCAAGAAATGTCGCCTTACGAAGTCAATCATCATCGAAGTCAACCTCATTGCGTCTACAAAGTTCAAACGCGTTGAGCTCAATAATCCGGACATTACCCATAAACCTAAGAATGTTTTAAATTCTTCAATATATACACTTTTAGCGTCTCGGTCCCTATTAAAATTGCCTTTGATTATTTCAATGTAATTGTTCGTGATTTTAATAGTCAAATTCAAAAGGTCATCCGTAAAAAAATAATCGAAACACTCTACTGCACTCTGCAAATTTCGCTAGTTGTTTGACACCCGAAAAATGGGGAATTATGTTATGTGCACGCGTTCTGACGGCGCTCGGTGGAGGAGTCTTGAAGTGTTTTTGTTTGGGGTTATGATTAACGTTACGTCTAGGCAAATTATACCGTCATCTTGTCTAGCAGTAGAATCATCGTCTCTATCTGACGATTCGCCTAATGGTTCATCTGATGATTCTCTTATCTCGCTTGCAGTGTCATGATCACTTTGAATAATCTCATCAGCTACACTACGAATCTGAACCTCTAACATGCTTTTCTTTTTTGAAGAGTTACTTCAATCACTATGCAATACGTTCGTCTCTTCTATCTAAGATCTGTAGCCGAGGAAGAAAGAACATTTGCAATATACATTTTGTATACGTAATATTTGTAAAAAGAGAAAAAAATATGTATTAATACAGTGTACTGATAATACAGTGAATTGATTCACAAATACCCTGAAAAAAACGAAACATTTGTACGAAACATTATTAAAAATATTCATTCAATTACTTGCATGGAGTCTGGACTCAAAACAGCAGCGACGCGTCCTCCACTCCCAGCGATGTCGTGGGCATTAAAGTATAATCTTTCGCACGCATTAGGAAGCTGGCGGAAGCGCGGGGACAATTCAAACATTGCAAGTATTTTTTTCGGCGAACGAAAGTGCGAAGACCCCATGCAACTAATTAAGGATTAACACGTAAAACGCTCAAAATACTGTTATTATAACCGTAGAGCGTTATCGTTTGTCCTGTCGTTTTATCCCTTTTACATGACCCTCGGTGCTGTCAATTTGTTTTGTAGCTAAACTATTTCACGTGTACCAGATGAACTTTGATTGGTCATTGTAATTTGAAGTGCATAAGGCAGAACATTAAAAATGTTATCCTGAAATTTTCGTTGCAATTTGACGATGTCAACATGGCAATATTAGGATGCTAATTGTCAAAAAATTCAGCCGAAGAAGCCTCTTCCCGTTTTTTAAGCATGTTCCTATTTCTAAGTTTAATTCCGCTTTCTGTAACCATATACAAACTTTGTATTTCTGTTAATATTCATAATTGACTCCCTAAAATTTCATTACTCTCACCATCTGTTATTAGGGACGATACAAATTTACATCTACACAGAATTCTCTCTTACTTTAACCGATATCCGTGATATTAATGCAAATTTCTGTATGAATGGAAATAATGGGTACATTAATAAAATCATTTGATGTTTGGTAATCAGAGGCTACTTTTTGAATTGATTCCTCTGAAATTCACCACGACCGAGAGTAAATGGTACTATTATCCCGTTTTGCTTACAAGATACAAGTTAACCTATTTGTTAAAAAAAAATATTCAAGCAAGCTCGAGTCGACGATATATTTTTTGAACCGGAATTTGATCAGTCTTATTTACTGCAGCACCTTCAAAATTTATTCTCTAGAAAACAAAACTTAACTTTGTCGAATGATTTTACCACCTTCGCAGAATTGTGGAAAGGTGTGCTTTTTTGCATTCGCTGAAGAACTGTGAAAACATAGGACAGCTTTCAACTTTTGTTCATTAATTTAAAAAATTGCCTATGGGTTATATATTCATAAATATTTGTACAACTGAGTTCTTAAAGGAATGAAATTATTTAATTGATAAAATGCAAACAATTCTGTACCATGGTTTCAATATTTAAATAATCTCTTGCCTTAAACCTAAAACATTAAATCTAGTGCTCATATTATATTCTCTGTTTCTCCTTATAGCCGAATTCCTGATTCAAATCCTTTTTCACTATTTATGTCATGAATAAACTTGATTATGATACACGAAATATATCTACGTTTAACTATATTTTAATAAGTATTATAGAAGACATTGATATTGTTATATTAATATTGTTAATAATAATATTTGAACAATGTATTAGAAAAAAATAATTTGGGGTCAAAAAATCTTAGTAAACAAAAGCTCTTAACAAAATGTTTACAATAAAAAACTGGCTGAAATGCTATCAAATAATAATATCACTTTTTGTGCATGAATTTTTTTTACACGTTTGACATTGATTGTGGAGAAATTCTAGGTAACTCACATTGAATGGAATTCCTGACAAAATTTAAATGATTCACTAATAGTTATCTTCTACCTAATGATATATCACGTTTATGTATTATTTTTATATGTTTTAAGGATGTTAGAAAAAAATACATTCACGTAAATCCTCTATTTGTCAATTGGGAATTTCTTTAAATGCAAAAGAACGATAAGATTAATAAACATTCAATATTTGAAATCAATAATATGGTAATAACAAGTCTCGATAAAAACAATAAAACTAATTACGATGACAAGAAACAGGTTAATCGTATTTTTTAATATAGGAACACCAAAAATCGAAAATATGATTAAATGTGATGAAAAAGTATTTTATATTGCATAATGTATTTATGTATGAGCAAATACGAATAGTGAATTTAAAGTGGTATGTCGTTATAGACCAAATTTTTTTACGTAATATATAATAACCAATGTCCACAGAGTAGACGAAGAAGGCCATAATAAATGATAAGGTGTAACATATCATTACGTGTTGAAATCGATATTAACCTAATTGAAAAATAATTTCGGTAGCCAATTACGTAAATAGGATACGGAGCACAACAAAATAAAAAACAAAGCACTACATGGAGTACAAGACGCCATGAATATGTCCAAACTCTATTCGACCGCCTTCAAAATAAGACATTATGTCTGTTACCGAGGCAGCGGCTTTATTGCAGCAAATTAAAGTTTTATTTCTGTTGAATATAATCACTTCTTCTTCAGCTGAAGTAAATATGGTACTTCATTCCGACCGATCGCATTGTGTGCAGAGTTTAGCAGCACAAATTTCTGAAAGATATTACGACCTACAATATACAACGCTAACATTTAGCATGAATACAAGTGACAAAAATGTTCTGGGATATTTTAGTTACCATTACAATGGATGCTTATTGTCATTAGAAATGAATGAACACAGAAAACTTTCAAGTTTACTATACAGCAAGAATTTTCCTCATCGCATTATGCAATATGTCATTCATGTCGACTATGTGGAAGATCTTGAACATTTTATGGATCAAATTAGAAGCCAATACATATTTGCCAACTATGGTAAATTTATAATTATTTGCAGTGACTACGAACAGGTTGCAAATAAATGTAATACTGAAAAGTTTTTTGAAATTTGCTGGAAATATTATTTGGCGGACGTCATTCTTTTACACCAAAGTGAAGCTTATGAAGTAAATGTGTTGACCTATTTCCCAATGAGTAATAATTCTTGCAATAATATTAAACCGGTTACGTTGGACACTGTGAAAGGATGTGGAAAATACCAATTTATTCACAATCTTTTCCCAGAAAAATACAAGAATTTCAACGGTTGCCCGATTACAATTGCAACTTTTCTTTTTTCACCGTATTTAATGGTCAAAGAAAATACTCACGGACTACTAGAATTTTCTGGATTATTAGGCAATTTCTATAATATTATATATAAAACATTAAATGCTTCACTGGAAATAATATTAGAAAAAAATAATGGGAGGTTTAACGGGACGCACTGGACAGGATATTTTAATCATCTCATAAGACGACAAGCAAATATTACCGGTAGCGTATATTTAAATATTGATAATACGCGCACTTTTCGATTTATGTATCCGTATAAGACAAGTGATACCGTTTGGATGTCACCGCCAATTCCCCTTAGACCCATTTGGGAGAAATTAATTAGACCATTTGATTTCTACCTCAGATTGATATTCATAATGGTTATATTAGCCTTGTTTTCAATATTATTGATATTGAAAGAAACGGGTTTAAAAAACAAATGGAACAAGTATTTTCCAAAGGACACATTAAATGTTAATTTGTACCTTAACACCTGGGCAATTTTTTTTGCTCAAATAGTTCCTAAAAGATCAGTGAAAGACGTTCTTTCATTTTGTTTGGCTTTGTGGATATGGTTTAGTTTTTTTATGCTCACTGCTTATCAAGGAGCTCTACTTAGTGTTTTGAAACGAGATGTATATGAAACTGATCTGAATACAGTTTCTGGTGCCATCGCAGCTGGGTACGAGTTCGGAGGATTCACTGAATTTAGAACATTTTTTGCTGATGTACCTAAATATTACGATCGATATAAAATCATGGATTATGATGATGTATTCAAGAATATGGTACCCATGTCAAAAGGATCTTTGAAATTAATTATTCGTTTGCCTCGTAACATCTTGAATATATTACATTTAGTTGACAAGAGTACGCATTCTTTGAATATTTTCCCGGACGATATTACGGAGTATTACTTAACAAATTTCTTGACACCAGACTCACCACTTGAGAAAACATTAAGCTTTATACATTCTGGCATGGCGGCCAGTGGAATATATGAAAAAATTAATATGGAATACCGTAATTTGGTTAAGATGGAAATTCATAAGTCTCAATGGAACAGAGACAACGATGACGCATTAACTATTCACCATATGTTACCCTGCTTTCTTGTTATTATAGTTGGATGGATCTTGTCATCGTTGCTATTATTGATAGAAGTCACTTGGGAACGAATTTTGTGGTCTCGAAAACCAAATCGCCGTCTATTGGGAAGACGAAAGGTGTAAATAGTATTTCTACTTGTTTTAAAAACTATTACGCAATATAATTTCCAGATAAAAATTTTAGAGAAAATGCGCAATGCGCTTTTTTAGATTTGGATGTAATTTATCCTTGCCCTGTCTTTATAAAAGCTTTGCATCCTTTCGGCTCTTAATTTCCCTCATTACCTCTGTTATACGTAACATTAACTGTGTTGTCACGCATAATAATTGTTTTTTCTTTTTAGTCATAAGCGTTAAAATGTGTTATCCAATAAGTCATCTGACGATGTATAAATGATTTAAATATACACATATATTTGTTGACTATTTT
The DNA here is from genome assembly GCA_039881145.1 of Druceiella hillmani. Classification (NCBI taxonomy): domain Eukaryota; kingdom Metazoa; phylum Arthropoda; class Insecta; order Lepidoptera; family Hepialidae; genus Druceiella; species Druceiella hillmani. The sequence continues at coordinate 34,503,421 of JAYKKI010000019.1, forward strand.
ATAGACGAAATGAAAACTGAAAAAATAGTTTTGCGCAAATAAATTAATTAATACACTGATATATTATTATATAAAATAATTATTATGTGATTATTACATACAAATAACAAATGAAATAAATCTGGAACTATTTGTGATGTGGAGTTAACTAAGAAAACGTCAAACCTTGCACGAGTGAAAATTGTAGTAATTTCTTAAAGGTCGATCTTTTATTGTAACCGTTAGTTAAATATGTACGTTATGTTGGCTTTAAGTTTACTTATCTCATATCGTATAGGGTTGCGTATTAAAATGATAATGTACGTTTATTGAAGTTTAATATTGGACAATAAAAGAAGTGCTCTAAAGTCGTGTAATGTCTTTCCTTGAGGTACTCACCATTTCATCACTACTGATTAGTTTTGTAACCTTTCTCTGATACTGGCCTTTTTGAACTTTCAAAAGTAGCTGACAATTATTGCAGCGAAGCCAAAAGCTTAGTAATTTATTCCAATTTTATAATGCCTCCGTACAAACAGTAATCTGTTAACATAAGTGAGACATGTCTGAGTAATTAACACAAAAGCAATATTTCGAATTTTTTTCATTTAAAAGTATAATTGTTATTAATGTGAGCCACAAAGTTTGTGGAGGATGTAATTTTTGTTATTAGTGTAATAAAAACTTAACATGTTTTATCTCACAATCCTTCTAATATTTATTTACCAGATGCAAATTAGCAATTTTGTTTTAAATAATTTATGTCGGTTGAAATTTATTTCATATTTTATTGGTTATCTTTTAATATGCTTAGTTAGTTAGATGCAACCTAACGTGAGCGTATGTATTTAACTTTACTTAAATAATCTACCAAACCAATTTTGTTGACACTCACCTGTGCAGCGCATAGTGCATGTTAATGTGTAAAATGATAACACTTCACTTTCGGTAACATATCCTCATTATTACTCATTTAACACCAGTAAGACAAGTTACGGTGTAATAAATTGATTATATTCAAAACCTATGTAAAATAAAATCAAACTAGCGTGTGCTACTTATGTGTTTAAGAAAGGACAACAGTTGCAATATCAATTTTGCCAGACCTTATCTTCTTTGGAGAAGTGAAATTTCAAAATAAAATTTATTAATATATTCATTGATGTTTTTCACTTCTAAAGATGTCACATTACTTGGACTGACCTATAAATTGTATCAGTTTGAAATTATATACTCTTTTTTGGATATCGTCTAAAATATACACAACTTTGTAATTTAGTCGTAGTAGACGTCGGTCAAAAATGTCGTATCATAACATTATACGTCATCATAATTAGAGACAAAAACCTACTATCGAGCCTTTTCTTTCATAATGTATTCACTCTTCTAAATCTCATTACTTGTGGTTATTACCAGCTTGAGTTTGAGTTAATACGTTCTTTTTTAAAATATTTCATGTATTTTACACTCTTTGGTCTTCGCCGTCTCTGACTTCTTCTCGTGTAGGTCAAATACTAACAGGCTAATCTCCAATTACTCATTGCAGTGTTTGCCGCTAATAATTTTGGTTTTAATGTAATTTTGAAAACTGAAAACGATGGTTTTGCTACTACTGAGGAGACATTGAAAATATGGCACCAAAATTCATTCCAAAGAAATAAGATTTTGTGTCATAGTCAGTCTTTCCCGCAAAAAAGTACGAAAAATCGCTGCCAAATTAAAATATCACTTTTCACTGTATTTTGTGGAAGTTTTTTACTAGATACATACTGTCGTAAAATTCAATCTTTTTTATCGTTGGTGATATAGTAGAAAATCAATTAAATATCATTGTTATTAGCAATTTCTCTAATAATTAGTTTGAAGTTAACTTTTCCAGATTTTAAGAATAATTTCAAAAAAGATTGGTGAGAACATTTAATTAATGACCATGATTGTTCTAGGAAATTTTTTAGTTTTCTTAAAATCATTAGAAAGATTAACGTTTTAAATATATTTAAACAAAATGTCATACCATAAATAAAGAGGGGCAAGCGCAAATATCGACAGTCAAACAAAACGTGAGACGTCCCAATATTACCGTGTGTATAAGAATGCATGTTTTTTCCAAACAAAAGTATCAGTTCACTTATAAATATAAACACGAATATAACTTCACTTATACATCAATTCTCTTCTGCAGTCGAAAGGAAATTATTAGATTAATAGACTGATATGGTAATAAAAGAAAATATAGAACAAAATATTTAGTTGTTTTTTATATATTTACACACGTATGGTTTAATCGATGCATTATAAGTAAATTTTTTATAACAATAAGCAAATAATGGTATAACAAATTAAAACCATAGAAGGTATACATTAAACATAAGTACAAAATACACAGTAACTACAAAAGATAACGACGATGCATTTCGAAAAATTTACTTCCACTCTTCATGGATAAGTCACACTCCGGTGAAAACGCTATCGGGAGTTAAAACAGTTAAATATTGCGAGAAGTGGACGGTTTCGATATAATGTTGTTCTAGAGTGTGGTATAAACAAAAAGTGGTTATTGCTTGAGTGTAGAAAATTATAAGGTACAACGTACAGTATTTATTCAATAATACAGGGTTTTAATTTTTTTTTTTTAATAACCGGAAATTTGTTGGCTGCATCCATCATATCTGCACAAAATTTCAATCGCGATTCAAATTTGACTCACAAATCAAAGACTTCATACCGACGATCTGGTGGTATTCCGTTAATAATATATTCGTATTCAACAGAAGCATGTGTTCGACAGTAACTCGCTATTGAACATTTGCTGCAACCATTCGCCACCTGCTGAAACCTTGACGATTGTAAAAAGTTTCATGTCGTCCACAAATAACACACAATGTGCAATCATCACTTCACAACCAATATTGTTTACCAGAATTATGAAAATTAGAGCTCATTCCGGATCGGGTAAAATAAATCTCGGATATAAAGTACCCACTCATAGGTATTGATTTATATCCGCAAGACACGAAACTTAATTTGTTTACTCTATTTCACTATGAGACTATGAGGGTAACTCTGCCACATAACGAGAACCTCTTTTAAAAGATCATATTTTAAATAAATTCTTGCCATTTTCCCAGAAGAGAACAATCGGATAAAGAAAAATTAATTTTTTTGTATTTCATGAAGCGACGATTAATTGTATTAATGAAGAGCACACCTTCAGCTACCATTATGTATGTTTTGTTCTTTGTTGTTACATTCTTTGCAGAGTGGTCGTGATTGAAGGTCTTCTTTATTTGATCTGTCTACCTCATTGGAAATCTGCCTTGTGGTCTGGGCCTTCGACTTTGCCCTGCACTATTGGACCCTCTATGGATTCGCATTCGCGTTATGTTTGTGTCCAAAGAAAGTTATAGTAGAAGCTCGTACTGTGCTTGAAAATCTTTGTTTGATGCCCAACAATCTAAGAATGGACTCATTGATTCGGAATTCCGTCAACGTCCGAATATGAGAGCCTTAACTAGTCTAGTTTCGGCAGCTTTGGTGATGTTTCAGTCATTCCGTATTTTCCTCAGTTTATCCATATCTGACCTGGAGATCACGAAACGCCGCTTGATCACAGCTATGCAGCCGCCATATATATATATATATATATATATATATATATATATATATATGAGCACCATGTAAATATTTAATATGAGCACCCCGAGATATATTTATGATTGTACTACCTCACAGTTTGCTTTTTCTGTAACCTCGACCAATTGTTGTTTGCACGGTCAGCATGGTTTTGCTGCAATTTATTTTGAGACCAAAATAAAGGACACGGTTCATTCTGTGTAGGAGCTTTTCCATATATGTGGGGCTACTTGCGAACAGTGTAGTATCGTCTGCATAGCGTAGGTTTGATATTTGTTACTCTCCAATGGTAACACCATCAGTCCCATTTTCGAGAGCAATTCCCATTATCAATTCTGTGAAAGTGTTAAACAGTAATGGAGAAATTATACATGCTTGTCGAACTCCCGCACTAGGATTGAAGTTACTAGACAGGACTTCGTCTGCACTTACTTAGGCCGTTCCATTTTTGTAAAGATGCCTTAGTAGTGGCACCAGGTGTTTTGTAGTACCCACATCCAAGAGTGTGCTCCACAGCTTCGGCCATTTGAGTGAGTCAAATGTCTTGCTGCAAGATTTGGTGGAGCCTTTCTTGTCTAATGGTACAAATACTGTATGTGCACAATCCTTTGGCTAAACGCAAGTCGGCTAGATACTATTACACAAAGCGTGGAACATCTATACAGCATTCTCTCCCAATGCATTGATGGTTTCTATAAGGATACAAACTCTTCTTGTTGCTTTACCATTCTGTATGTATTGGATGTTAATTCACTCGTTTTTACCTCTCGAATCATAAATGCGCTCGACTAATAAATCAGGTGCATTCTAAGTCATATTCGTTAAATTTCGGTAAATTAACGGAAGGTCGAACGCTGAGCCTTTTATGAACTCTACAAGATGTATTCAAGGAGTTTCTGTAACATTCAATTAATTCGTGTAGAAAGTGGCGATTTCATTAGTTTTGAAACCTATTAAATTTTGGAAATTAATAAGATGCGCCGATTCCAGATAATAATTATCATAAATGAAAAAAAAAACATGTTAAAAGGGGATTCCGAACGGAGATTTATGTTTTGATTCAATACTCTTGCCTGGCCGGTACGTATTGCACATCAATCGTTACTTAATTTCAGGCATATCTTGACATATCGAATTGTTTATGGACAGTTGTAAGCACAGATGATATAAAGAAGTTGCAAACGTCATTTCTTTCTCTCTGAAATTATTGCATTTAATAACAAACTAGAAGAATGAATACAAGAAAAAAAACTTCATGGAAACAGAGGAAAAGCTATTGTTGCAGATATTAGTCCCTTATAAAGATGTAAATCAAAATAAACGCACCTACAGAGCAAGCGTGGTGTTTTTCTAAATATGCCAAGACGCGTGTACTTTATTTATTTCTTTAGGCCATATGAAGTCAGTGTGCCAACTTGGCTTAATATAAAAACCAAGCAGAGAGGATATATATATATATATATATATGTGTGTGTGTGTGTGTGTGTATAGATATGTACATATATGTATATTTGAAAATATTTGATTCAACTGTAGTAGCAATAAATTTTATTTATCAAATTGTCTAATATACTTTGGACGTCACCTATTAAACATTCTTTAAAAAAATGGGTTTCTTTTAGAATAGCATGAGCATTTAACCTGTAACATTTACTATGGAAATACATATAACCTATGTTCTTTTATTCTTTAAATTTTACTGACATTTAACTAAAACATACAACCAATATGCCCTTATAACCGATAGTCATTCTAGTTGTTAAGATTATAAAAAAATAATATAAAAGAATATCTTCGATACGCAATTAAGACTAGTAATTGTTTTTGTTGAATCCATTACTTTTTACAAAAATATATGCGGTATTTCAGCAATTATGATCATGTGGATAATGACAATTGGTATAGTATAGTTATAATGAAGAAAGCAGAAATCATATATGGGGTAATTCATGGTCATTTGGTCAGTTTGATCGAAATTTTTAAGTGATTTTTCACTACCAATCGCTGGTTAATACCAGTAAATAAATATTGTCGTGCTTACAAGTTGCTGAAACGTAGTTTTTTCTAAGCAAAGGCAGAATCTATAATGGCTATAGGTGGAGGAGACGCGATTTATTCAAACTGACCTCGTTATTTCTTTAATAGTGCCAGGGATAATTGTGGAAGTCCCGTGAAACGGTTCTGCGGTTTTCTGTTAATTCAGTCGAGGCAAACAACGCAAATTTCAATAAGTGTACAATTAATCTTATATTAATATTATTTGTATTGTTTTTTAGCAGCTGATTAATATAGTAAAGGGGCACTGAACGTTTCAAGGTTGATTTATTTGAAGTGAACTTTGTTAGCATTTATATTTAATGATGAAGAAGCAGTATTAAAAAAGAAAGGTAGCAATGACTATTAAAATTATAAATTGTAAAATTCATTTAAGAACCTCCCAATTGGACTTTTATTTTATTTGCTATTTTTAAAGTTTGTAGACTTGCGATAATAATGAATTGATGTTAAATTAATTAGAGTCAATTATTACGGATCTGTAGATCCGTCTGAACGCCAATCAAGAAGTAGAAGTGAAGTTTTTGCTGAAGCCGTGGAAACTTTGTCGACACCGTCCGAGGAAACGGAAGACATTTTTGCTGGTCAGCCTAGGGTTGAGGTGCAGCAAACCATGTTGGACGCGGACACGAATGTACCAATAAGACGAACCCGCAGCCAGAAGACGCACCAGCAACCTGCATTCGGATATCCCGCTCACTTTCAACCCACGTCGGTTGCTTCAGACGAAAGAATTAAAAAGAAATTGTATCAGCCATGACATAGAGCAAGAGACAACGAAGAAGAGACGAGCTCTGAGAAATCCGCAAGGAAATTTTATTAAGTCAAGCTCGAGAAGGGAAGGCTCGTGCTGAACTTGCGGAGAGTGAATTGAAACATAACTGAATTACGTTTTTCTTAAATATTGTTTTTTTATTTCGTTTTAACTTTTTTCTACCCTATTTATGTAGGTTTATTACTATTCTTATTTTCATTACTTTTATTTTTATAAATTTTTCTGTTTATATTGTATTTGATTTTATATTTTTTAAATTTCGCAACGGGAAATTAAATTTTCAATAATAAATCATATATACATTATTTTGTTGTATGTAGAAAGGCAGTGTTGCACGACGATTAAAGTATTTAAAAACTAAAAAATGTTAATGTCTTACTCTTCGCACAATATTTTTGCGCATCTTTATAGTGAGATATCAATATGTTTATTTGACATGTTCTTATAGTTAATTTTGTAGAAATTCATTATTCACAATTAAATAAAACTACGTGATGTAGTATTATTTTTACTTTCTTTTAGTTATTTATCACAACTGGGCTATTAGCATTTATTATCAAATTAAATGTCATGAAAGTGATGTATAGGCCGAAAATGATTGGCAATCGATTGAAGAGATGGTTATTAACATTTAACGGTCTGGATGCAATATCGTGGAAATTACGAAATATTGAACGAAATTTTAAACTTATTTGGTACAGATGCTATGGAATATATTATACGTCGTTTTATTATTGAATTATTAAATACAATTAATATTTATTATAACTTGTTCATTACTGCGCAGTAACGTAACGCGTAACGCCGAGTAAAATTACTTCTACCGAGAGGCTATAACTAGCGACAATAGCATGTTGTATTTCGCGCCCCACAGCTGTTTATACGTAGCGCTCTATTATGTTTTAAAAATATTTCACATATGTATCAGAAAGCTCTTTGCTTAGTTAAATGCTCTTATGTTAATTCCTTGTATAATTCTTGAGTCCTGAATTCTAAATTAACCAGCTAATTGTGATTAGAAATAAATAACATCAAATCGACTTAACATGATATCATATCAATGAGTCCCAATAAAGTAAATGGAAATAAACTTAATTCACGTCCAATATGGATAGAATTGTTGATTGATTTATATTCAACCAACCTTATCTTTGTCTATTGGTGGGTTGTTGTTATATTGATCTTTGTGAGTTGATGTTAAATTAAGTTGTAATCAACGTAATAAGCACACAAGTAAAACACGTCAATATCGTAGGTAATGCATACAATATCCTGTCACTTCTTTCGTTTGCTAAATTTGGTATTACTCTGTATTTTTTTATCACTGGCAAAAACTTTCTAACAAACCAAACCGCACTTTCTAACAAACCTATTTCATTTTATTTTCAACTTTCATTCAAAATAATTCTTTCTCGGCTTGTAAAACCGTGATCTAATATTTATCTCACTTAAAATTAAGATAGTTTAACAGTCTTACATTTCCCCAAAAATCATTTTTTATCACAACTTTCGTTCCTATATGGGGATGCCAACTTCCCGTTATCTGATCCTATGGATCCCGTGATCTGATCCTATGTCACACTTAGTAGATGGAAATGATTGTTGGTTTAATATATTCACTTTAATACAATTTCGTAAAATCCATAATCAACACTCATTTTTATAATTTGTTATGGGTAAAAGGTGACATTTCTCGTCTTAATAACTTCGAAGAGCCAAGCTGCGGTCAAAAACTAATTCTGCTTTAATGAAATCATTTATATTATGCGAGTGGCCATTAATAGTACGTAACTTGACTTTAGTTCGTTACTAATTTCTTATTTACTTCAGTAATGCATTTAGTTCTGTTGATTTTAACATTTTATTTTTCGACGGAAGTTATTTCACGTTTTTCAATAATGTTTATTGGCTATAAAATAATTTGCTTTTTAATTTTTTTTTTAACATCTCGACAACGATTCTATTCCAACTACCATCTGTAAACACAATTTTACAAAATTTACATCAAATTAGGTTTCTGTGTTATTTCAAACGCTTTTATAATAATACATATATCTGTACGCTATTTCAATGGACGGAAATAGTAATTAGCACCAAGTGAACACTAAGCGAAAGGTTGATGATGGACCACCATCTCGTTTGCACGATTGCAATCGTTGACTAACAGTGTTGGAGGAAATTTGCTTATTTGATAACATTGTTAGTGTTTTGAAATCAAAAAAGTTTATTTTTCAAAATGTTTCCGTAATACTAACCGCAACTGGTGCTAAACGATACTGCGATTTCTTGTACTTCGAATATGTTTGTTAATTAAAAATGTAAAATATTTTAGGTTTAACTTTTGATTAAAATATATACTAGCTAACTCAAGTAAACGACATTTTTAGACAGAATGTTTGCAAATTAAATTTCCTATAGCGTGCTTAACAATTTCACGAAAGAGGCAAAATCTACATTTACATAATAATTTGACTATATAAAGTTGACAATGGAAATGCATGCTCTCTAGGAAATAATACCATTTTTATTTTTTAGGTCACATGTTAATGGAATAAAAATGTGACATCGGTAAAATGACATCGCAAGGACTTGTATTGATTAAAAGAAGACCATGTCTATAGATTAAGTGAAGAAGGTTTTTATTTAATGATATGGCATTACACATAATTACGCGTTAATATCGTTGTTTCTTATTGAATATAAATTAAGGTGACAAATTATTTAAATTGGTGGTAATACACACAATTCGAATAATACCGGAATGTAAATAAAAATATTGTGCAGACACCAACTTCCATTGTTTATCTAAACATTATTTGTACACTTCTCATATAAGACGTATCGTTTTATGCATCGTTTCGTACCAAGATTATGTGTTGATATAAGAAAATTAATTTGTTATTTATTTCAAATATTACCACTGTTTGTTCGGCTGGGTTTAATTTCTCGTTTCCCTCAAATAGTACGTGCAGCGTGTAGTAACACAAATTTATGAAAGATATTATAATGCACAATGTTCGACACTGATGTTTGACAGTCAAATTAATGGGAATAGATTTCTATGACGTTTTAGTCATCACTATGGTGGTTTTTTATTTTGGTTAGAGAAAAGTGAAAACAGAAGGTCGTGTCAAGTATTCTCAACAGTGAGAACATTTTATATCATATTAAGCAGTATGTCATTTATGTCGATTGTGAGAAAGAATTCAAATATTTTATGGATAAAGTTAGAAGTGAATCAATATCTGCGAACTATGATTATTATTTGCAGGGATCATGAAGAAAATGCGAAGAATTTTAATGCTGAAACAGTTTTTGCTATTTGCTGAAAATATTATTTAGCGAACGTTGTATTCGAACATTTAAATGAAACAGATGAAGTCATCAGTAAATTAACATATTTTCTTGTCATAAATGGTCTTTGAAATAACGTAAAACTAATAATAGACTAGACGCAGTAAAAAATATGTACATTATCGATTAATACAAAATCTTTCTCCACTTAAATATAGTAATTTCAATGACTGCCCAATAATAATGAAACTTTTTTTTCCCCTCCGTACTTCATCAGAAAAAACAAACACGGAGTACAAGAATTTCCTGGATTAATAACTGACTTTTGAAATACTCTAACTAAAATTGTAAACATCACGTAGGAAATAAAGGAAGGTAGTGTTGGAATATTTAATGGAAAGCTTTGAGGAGTAAATTTCTATGATCTCATAACGCGACGAGCAAATATTTCTATTTATTTTTACACGTTGATAATACACGCACTTTTCGTTTTACGTATCCTTACTTGAGGTCTGATATCGTTCTGGTCTTACCGTATGTTCTACTCAGGTACACTTGGAAGAAAATAATGAGGCATTTTGACATGTACCTTAGAATATCAGTCGTAACATTTATATTTGTGTTTTTTCAATTATAGTGATATTGAAGGAAATTATAATAAGAAATAAATGAAACACATACTTTCGAAAAGACACATTAAATTAAAAAAAAAATTACCACTATTTAATAAAAGTTATATAAAATAATCCATTGTTAGATCAAAAAGGCAAAATTTTGATGGGTTACTTTGACATTTTATCAAGATGTCGAAAATGGCAATTCGAAAATGAGCAATAACTATAATTAATATAGTCACAAGCCATAACAAAGATGTCAGAAGGTTCTTGAGATTATCTAAAGGTACTAATTAAGTGCTTAGAGTATTACAAGTTTTGTTTTATAACAGTATATTACTTTATTATTTAATTTGTTCAAAGATGAAAAATAGTATATATTATAACACATTATACATTCAAAAGAAGATGAAAGCTTTATTAATATGACACATGAGTAAAACGTTACACAGCACTACAATAGATACAGCATTTATGTGAAAAGAAATAAATAAAATAATATTTCTATTCGCTATAAAATATCACTTATCAAAATATAAATTTATTAAATAAGCATCAATAAGATTTATATTGAACAATGACTAATTCACACATGAATTTATAATGTTTATCAGAATAAAAAAATTTGTTTATAAATCAACAGACATAGAATCGATAAGTAAATACACAATATATATTGTATTATTTCTAATAAGTCAGCAAAGACAATAATATCAAACATCTATACATTTATACCTTTGATATGAATTGAAATGCGCTTTGATGGTTACAATGTACTGTTGTCATTAAAATAACACCGGTTATTTCAACCCATAATTTTTGAAAATATACCGCTTTTTTACATGCTTCAACTAGAGTTATATGTTCGGCCTCAGTACTAGGAAAGGTTACTGTCCTTTGTATTAAAATTTAGGAAGTTATAACAAAATCTGACATTGTAAAATAAAACCCACCGTAAGACCTTCTACCTATTAAGTCAATGACCAATCTGCATTTGTAACCTAATAATTTCATCTTTATCTTAGCAGTGAGGATATATTTTATCTTATATATTTGCCTTTAAATCTAGGAGGCAGAATTAAAAATTTCCAATATTTTGAAATCCAAGACGGTGGCATCTGCTTTTCTCAAAGCAAGTCTTCAACTTACTTTATGACGTTGAGTTCCAATTTCAGAATGTTTTGAGATCGAAAATAGCGGTACGGCTTCATATTAGTTTTATGATGCTGAGTTCGAACTTCATGTTTATCCAGAATGGTATCCTTTTTTGTCTCTCAACAAATCAATACTGTGTGATTTATTTTAAGAGAAAGAGACTGCAACACACGCAGTTTGCTCGTAGCCGAAAACATTTTAGAGTGTAATTACTTATATATCACTGAATTTCCCAATTATTTATAAAATATGAAAACTAACCTTTCTTTACAATATGCATTACGCCTTTTTTAAACTACGTTCTATTTTTATTTCTTAAGTAGCATCTGATAGCGTGAAACGTAATCAATGTTTTAATGTCAAATTCAATAGTTATTTGTTGCGAGAAAAATACGTCCTAAACTGGCATTTCGAAAAAATCGTAGAAACTGAATTCAATGTTTTCAAATTGTATATTATGTTTATTAACCATATTAGTAAATATACATCGGTACTTATGAATTAAACTATAATTAAAATAAATTTGTAATCATATTTGGAAAATTAGTTTTATTATTCTGTTAAATCAATTTGATGTATTTTTTTTATAAAATTTACAACTACCATTGAATTAAACATACAACGAAACTTTAGAACCACGCCGGCGACTGAAAAAAAAACAATTGTAAGCACGTATATATAATAAGAAATATTTGATCCGCAAAATTTTCCGAATATATATTATTATATCAAAAATTCGCAAATCAAATATACGGATTGCTCAGACTTTTACATCAATTGGGGAAAATACCAATGTCTTTAAGAATTTTTTTTTAATATTGTTTGTTGTTGTGAACACTAATTAATTTAATTATATCGATTATGTTTTATCTGGAAAACTCATTTCTACAACAGCAAACTTTCCAGTCAATAAAATTATTGGGCAATAATATGATAAGTAGATATCATATTGAGAACAATTAGTTTTTGGAACAAAGAGAGAAAACAAAAAACACGAAACTAATATAATTTTGATATGCCGAAAGATCTTTTGGATTGAGTTGTAGGAAAAGTAAGAGAAAGATAAAATTAAGGGGATATAGAAGGCAATGGACTAGAAAAAGGGCAAATTTGGAAAAAGTATATTTGAGAATTTGTAAGAATTGGAATGAACTTTGAAAACCTGGTATTAGAGCCGAGTTTGTTCCATTAACTTGACAGCATGAAAAAAAAGTGCATGCTCATAAAAAAATATACTCTGTGGCTGAGACGTGTGAGAAAGTTTTCAGTACATTCAGGGAACGGGCCGAAGGGGTTGTAAATCTGTCAACAAAATTAGCGGGGCTGGGTAAATTTTTAAACACAATTTGTAGCAGCAAAATAATGTGAAATTTGGCTTGGTCACAAATTACACTTAAGTTTCAAGCGAAATAAAATATCTGAAACTATTTTAGATAATATTCTGCTAAAGAATCGAAGTTTGACATAATACATTTGTGGTCGCAAATTACGAAATTTGAGCTGAGGAGAACGGATAATTGCGCCGTTAAATAAGAGTTGAGGAGAATACGATAATTTTACTGCAATAGATCAGGGATATTATTTTTACCATGAAATTTCTTAAGAACAGTAATATCACCATAGAAATTAACAGGATTCACTAGGAGGATTTAGTATCCTACGAATCTATTAACCACTCATTAAATTCACAGTTAAGCATCACGGTTGAAAAATGTCTAGCATGAGACATTTAAATATCTCTTCCACATATGACACAGCCGAGATTTTTAACGATACTATCACCTAGAATTCAAAAAAGAAGCTGGGAAAGCACCCTGTCTTGTAGAATGCCAGCTAACAAATCAGCCCACTCACAAAAAAATTATGTTAATGTGATGGTTTACTGGCCTCTTATCAGATTATAATCAGATTATGTAATCAGATTATACAAGGACAAAATCTACGTAATTTAAATGCACCACCAACAATTTGAAGAGTACAAAAATAGAGGGTTGCGTATTATTCATGACGAAACGTTTGTAAACAGTAATCTAAATAACAGTAATAGAGCTACTGTGAACCGTTCAGAAAATTGGTGCAAAGGCATTCAAATAAGTTACATATTAAGCAGGCCACCTAATTGGGTTTGGTAATAGTATATATCCAATACTTTATATACGACAAGTCAAATGGAGATAAGTACCTATTAAGATTTTTGTTTACGGAGAACTTCCCACATATCTTACAGATTTAGCATATGATTTCAACGTAATTTTTTTGCTTGCAATATTTGACGATTGATTAAGTAGTTACAAACCGTAAATGCCTCCAAATTTTTTTCAGCTTTTATTAACAACGAAGAATTCCATAGTGTATGCGATTTTTAAATACTAATATATTTTAAACATTCACACAGTTGATATCGAAACATTTTTTTTAAGAAAAATGATAATGGCACCACGAAAACCCGAAACAATGATCTTATGAAAAGCTGATAGGTGAAATAATGTCAACAAATTTTATAAATGCGACGAAGACAGAACATATGTCGATCGACAGACAAAACTTGTTATGCGTGTTTGCTAACATAATAATATGGAAAATAATATTTATTTGTATGGGAAATAGAAATACCGTTTACATTATTCGCCTTCCCATTACATGACACTTAGATTTTCGAGACCATCGAAATCGTTCACAAATTATCTCTGCTAATAGTGACACCGCTGATAAGATCCATCCGCATATGACAAAGGAGAAGCAGGCTCGCAGTTGGTGAATGGTCAAGGTATCGTTATTATCTCGGTTCCGTTGTTGTTTATAATTTTCAACCTGAGTGAAATAACTCAACTCGACATAATTTTTTTCAAATATTCCACTGGCTACCATGCGAGTGTACGTAGAACTTATTGTGTTCTCCAGTGGCGAATCTGGTTGCAAATAATTAGTTAAAAACTGTTGTTCCACATCATTTGGTAAAATGTTGATAGCATTAGTGTTATTGGTAATTGAATGTATTGCAACCAAGTGGTTACTTGGAATACGCATAATAAAATTCAAAGATCCGTTAGACATAGGTTTCAAATACTCAAATATATAGTCATAACGTATTGTTTTATACCGATCGTAAAATGTAGGTGCATGGACAAAGTATGTTCTAAGCTCTACCAACCCTCCGTATACGTACCCAGCTGCAATGGCTCGTTTCAGTACACTAAGGAGGGCTCCTTGGTAAGCAATGACTATAAGAAAACTAAACTATATCCATAAAGCTAAACAAAATGACAGAACATTCTTTGTCGATCGTCTAACAGTCATTTGACCAAAAAATATTGCCCAAGTGGCAATGTACAAATTTGAACCCAATGTGTCTTTTGGAAAGCACATATTCCATTTGTCTTTTATTCTCGTTTCCTTTAATATCACTAACATGAGTAACAATGCCAACATAAAAATTATAAATGATAATCTGAGATAAAAGTCAAATGGCCTTATTAATTGTTCCCAAGCGGGTCTGAGGGGAATGGATGGTGAGACCCAAACGATATCAGTTATCCCATGTGGATTCCTAAACCAAAATTGCGTGTATTATCGGTGTGTAAGAAGAACGCACTAGAAATATTTGCTCGTCTCGTCATGAGCTCATAGAAATTTACTGCCCAACGCTTTCCATTTAACACTCCACCATTAGCTTCTTTTATTTTCAATGAAACATTTATCATTTTAGTAAGAATAATATAAAAGTCGCTTAATAATCCAAATATTTCTTGTACTCCGTGAGCATGTTTTATAATAAGATACGGTTGAAGAAAAATAATTGTCACTATTAATGGGCAGCCATTGAAATTATCGTATTTTTGTGAAAAAGGTTGTGATATTAAATTGATAGTGTACACAATCTGTTACTGTGTCCAATATTATCGGTTCTACTGCAAATACCACATTACTGCCATTTGTCATGGGGAAATATGTTAACACATTGACTCCATTTGCTTCATCCGGATGTAAAATAATAACGTTCGCCAAATAATATTTCCAGCAAATATCAAAAATCGTTTCACCTTTATAGTTCTTTCCATTTCCTTTTTCACCACCATAAATAATTATAAATTTTCCATAGTTGGCAAACATTGATTCACTTTTAATTTTGTCCATAAAATGTTCGAATTTATTCACATAATCGACATAAATTACATACTGCGTTACATGATGTGTAATATTCTTACTGTAGAGTAATTTATCTTCTTAATAAACAAAAAACAATTATTGCACCATTCTTAAGGTTTTGACCCAAGCATTTGCTGATGAAATTAAAGTAAAGCTTAATGTTTTGACCTAAGTATTTGCTGATTAAATTAAAGGAAAATAAAGCTTAATGTTGTGACCCAAGCATTTGCTGATGAAATCAAAGTAAAGCTTACTGTTTTGACCTAAGCATTTGCTGATAAAAATAAAGAAATTAAAGCTTAATGTTTTGACCCAAGCATTTGCTGAGGAAATGGAAGGAAAGTAAAGCTTAATATTTTGACCCAAGCATTTGCTGAGGAAATTAAAGTAACACAATTCATCAAGGATCCCCGTATATTACTATTTTAAACAGGGCATATAAAATGATAAAAATGGACTCATTTTTTTAAATTATTGCAGTGTTAAATTACTACACGATAACGTAAATACGTTTTCAAAACCCATAAGTACATTAAAAGTTTTGTCCACTTTGTATATCGTAAACGACACTGCGCAATAAATATTTAAGAATGTATTATTATTCATCAAATAAAAATATAATTTATTTAGTAGACTTAGAATTTTTGGTAAACTTATTAATTGACAGGGACTATAATTAGAAACAGTAAACAACCATATTATTATTGAGAGAAATCAATGATGTAATTAGAAATTCAAATTTAAAAAACGCCATTATTGAGAAAAAAGTGAATAGCTTGTAAGCACTGGTTAAAATAAAAACTTGGGTTTTTATATAATATTGAAGTACAAAATATTTAAACCGCTTAACCGTATAGAAGATGTCATTAATTTTTCTCGACTCCATGTTCCACATCAAAGTGTCATCCCACCTAAAAATGTATATTATATAGTATGTACACATAAAAGACTTTGCCTGGTCGATCAATTATTTACAGACGATCAAACGCACATTGGAATTTATTATGCTATAGTAAAGGTGGGACTCTACTACTCTGATAATAAAATAGTTTTTGTTTTTAATATCACCTATTTCCGGCTATTGCAATAAACCAAGCAGTAATTATTCTCTGTAAACCGCTTCTGGCCATCTAACAAGGTTGGTATCAATATTTGACCGACTACTTCGAAAAATTTAAATTCATATATTAAAGTGATAAAATGAATTTGATTTAAATATGTAGACTACATTCACAGCCTGTAACTACTGCGGGTAATACCAGCATATACTATATACAAATATCGAAAGACATTTTAGAAAAACTGAGTGATAATACTGTCCAGTAGAAATAACAATAACTTTAATTATGATAAATAAGACTTTATCCACATAAAGAACTACTCGAAATTTCGGAAGCTCCCTCAGTGCCAGCAAAAAATCAAAGAGGCAACCGATCAAGTTACCGTCATTTCTGCTGAAAAATTTAATCACAGGAAGTAAATTGCGGTATACAAAATTAAAGATTCGCCTCTAGAAACAATTCTGTAACTAACGGAGAGAGCAACTCCTGGAAGTAAATAGTATAGATAATTCAATAAAACACTACTACCTAAAAATACGCCCTCTGTGTCGCACTCGCGTGTGTCCCGGTCTAATTAATATATTGAAAAAAAAAGAACACCTGCCTATGAAAATATAAGGAAGAATATAAATCCCAAAGAAAATACTGGTAAACACTTTTTCGCCAAGAACAAAAAAGAGACCCGCGTTGAAGGGGGAAGGTTTTATTAAAACCAGAACTGCTGATAATACATATCAGGATTCTCAGTAGGCAGACAGTAGGAGGCATCTATTTTTTCGCATCAAAATTGTTGCTCACGCAATATCGAAAATGTGAAAGACCAATCAGCTCAGTTCATAATGTGACTATCTTCTTCAGATCTGCCGTCCTATCTCGACACAAATTTGTTATATGTGGAAATAACTTGACTTTTCGTAAAAAAATACAAGAACACTCATTTATTTTTAAAACCATGACTCATCAATTTTCTTTACAAAGCAGCGTCATATTTAATTTGTGTTAATCTTTAGGCTTCCATTAAAAGCGCATTTCCCGGTCTTCATTGCAGATTATCTCAGATATGATATAATATTCCCTTATTTATTTTAACTTGGCGTTAAGTAACATCACAATAATATACGTTGCTTGGAATACGCTGTGGTAACTATCTCAATGTCCTCATTGGCATCTAATTATATAAGGAAAATAGTAAGCCATTAAAATTAAATAAATTCCTAATTAGATGTGTGAAGGAAATTTTAAATTAAATGATATATAAGAGGAATGAAGATATTTCCTTCATCTTTAGACAAGATATTTCCTTCATCTTTAGACAAGATATTTTCTTCATCTTTAGTTTAGGTATACCCATCATTACACAGCCACAGTAGACTTGACAAACGTTTATTAATAAGGTTAACTTGGGTAAGTGAACCCTTACATAGGCTTACTTGGTGCATTCACGTTACACCACGTGGAGCTACGTGCTGTACATAGCGTAGTACTGTATCAAGAGCTATGCAGTTCTATATTTGAATACGATATATACAGTATTGTAACTGATTTGTTTAGAAAGTGTTTTAAATACATCTACATATAATTAATATGATTAAACGTTTTGTCCACTTTATATAAGTAAGAATCTATTATTTTCAATCAAATAAAAATATAATTAATTTAGTGAATTAAATGAAACTACGTGATGTAGTATTACTTCTACTTTCTTTAATTTCTTTACCACGACCATCTTGTATTACAACATCTTCAGGTGGGATATTAGCAAAGATGGTTCTACCGGTTGAGTTCGGTATGGTGCTATTGGTGTTCCATGACCTTGACGAACGTAACTGGGCCTTTACGTGCCGGGGGTGTGACGTAACGGCCCCTCCCCCCCGGGCGGCGGCGTTCGTGGAGGGTGATGTGTCGTTTCGTCCTCGACGCGTGATGCTCTCGTGACGTCTGGGTGACGTCTTGTCGTGGGAGTCTCGGAGTAGTAGTAGGGACGACGGTGCCTAACCTAACCTAACCTAACCTAACCTAACCGACTCCATCGAACTCAACCGGTAGAACCATCTTTCGTGGTGAGAGGTGCAAAGTATGACTCATGCTACAAATATGCAAATGAAACAACGGACGAGTGTTTGACCTTCTTTATTACAGTTCTGTGTGCCGGGGCGCGACGGACGGTACGTTAGCCGGTTTTCCGACTCTTTTTATTTCATTCCAGAAGGGATCTTGCGCGGGCGGCGCCGATTCTCCGGCGTTCTTCGGGATGGCGTACTGAAGATTCTGCTGCGGTACTATGGTGACGGTCGTTCCCGCCGCTCTCTGCGCCGCCAACCACGCTTAGCGAACTTGCAAGTTGTCGGTGAACACTTTCTTTCGCTGTTAGTCGTTCATTCGACCCGTTATACGCCTCTGACCCGGTATGAGTATGGCTCGAATGTTTTTCACGACTCCCGGACCGGAATTTCGCGTCCACGCGTTCTCTCCCGTTACGCCGGGGTCGTCGTCGTTTATCTCTTACTGTTCTTGCTCGGTGGCTATGACGGACTGTCCGCCCACGCCGTACATGTCCTGGAAATTTCTCTTGAGCGCTTTGAGGCCTACGGCGTAAGTGTTGGGCTGCAGATAAGGATTCTCAACCATCAACAAGTTCGTTCCGTGCGACGAAGCCTCTATGTCGATGTGCGTCTCTACGAGAAAATTGAACACCGCATTCTCTACCGTTTCGTCTTGATTCAAAAGCGGCACTATGCCCACTCCGAGCGACGAGGCGAACGTCTATCCGGGATTGCCTTGAAGTGTCGTAAACATGATGTTGTCGATGGTGGTCGTCGCGTATTCGGCCTGCGTCAACACGCCCGGTCTCGATACGTTCACCTCTCTTATGCTGCCCATTTCTTGTTCTATGTTATGCGGCGGTCACGCGTTCCTCATCTGTACGCCTCCCACGTGCCACGCATTGTTGAACACGTGTATGCGTCCGTATTGCGGTGTGTACTCTTTCGTGTATATCGGTCCTATGCTGTTTGTCGCATTGTACAATACGGTCGCGTTCATTACGAGCGACGGTAAGTAAAATGTCGTATCGTTCGTCGGCACCGAATGCTCTCCTTCTATGTGATCGATAGTCGCTACGAATACCGCTCTATCATCAATGTTCTTCGCCTGGGCCGTCGCTCCGTAATCGTCGTTGGGTATATTCGTATACGTATCGTTGTCCCCTTTCGACTTGACCAGCGCGATATCCTTCAATTGTTTACCGTACAATACATTCGCTGTTAGGTCTTCGCCTAGCGTGAGTGGTCCGAGCGACTCCAGATTCTCCCATACGCCTATCGTCGTTTGCGAATTTGCATTGGCGTAACTCACTCGTTGCGCCGACGTCACGAAAGGCGTTCTATTGCCCAAGTTGATAATTTTAATACTCACACCTTTTACGTGTGCGCTGTGATGCGTCCCCTTAATGTCGGCAAACTCTTTATCGGTGAGATAAAAATATACATACTGCCACGGGAGCGTATGTACAAAAGTCTTCATAAAGAATATGTGTTTATCATTTATTTTTCTAAATTTATGTGAATACTTGTGCGATTTTATGTTAAAAAGAATTTTTTTTGTAAAAGAATAATTATGCACATTTACCGGATTGTTCACTCCCCTATCTATTACAGCTTTAAACGCGTGTGGCAACTCATAAGCTCCGTCCACGTCTGTGACGCACTAGCGACTGACTTGACCTTTGAAATAATACACATTTTTATACCATGTACCCTTTATTGTGTTGCCAAGGAAAAAAAAAATACAGTGCTTAAAAAAAATACAAAAATTTATAATTATAGAGTAAATCCATAGTCTGACCACAGCCGCTCCCAACTGAAGGCGTTCATTTTAAAATAGTTCTCCGTCAGATAATGAAACGTAAATGTAGAGGTGCTCGTGTCTATCGCCGTCTTAGCCTCCGATACTTGACAATACATTTCGATGGGGTAATTGGAACACGTATACAAAACGCATCCCTCCACATTGTGTCGCTCCTTATACTTGACGTCGGTAGCCATCGGCGCGCCCGAAGCTAGCAGTTTCAATTTTTCGAATCGATTGTCTGTCAGCTTGCACTCGTCCATAAAGCAAGCGTTAGTGTGTAGCAAGCTGCTAAAGTTGAAGGAACTGCTCGGTGTGAGACCTGTCAGGCGTGTAAAGTCGTAATGTAACTGCATCAGCGTGTCCATAATCATACTTTTTCCCGTAGACGGTGGTCCTATGAAAAATAAATTGTTTTTCTTGCCCAATTGACCGGTAAAGTGATTAAAGGTCGTCTCTACAAATGTTTTCACGCAAATGTTATTTTTGCGTAACGTATAAATCATGAGCCGCATCAATCTCTCTATCTTTTCCTCTTCCACTATCGTGGGATCGGCCGCCAGCTCGAAACTGCGTTCGTTTTCAAAGCGTTGTTTTAGTGTCTCTTGAAATACCAAAATTCTGCTGACGTGTACCGCTGTTTTGATCCGTTCGTTTGATCTGTATCTAAACATAAAGTCGATCCCCTCAGCGCTTTTCGATAACTCTCGCGCTGCTTCTCCCCCGTTAAAAGCGCGGTTTTTGCATAAAAGGAAAATGAGGTCTTGAGCTCCGAAATTAGCAATCCTTTTTGATCTGGCGATAGTTCTCCAACGACTCGTCGGCGTTTGCGATTCTCTTCCAAGTGAAACGATTCGCGGTTCATGCTCCACAATTCGCCCTCTCTTCTCACTAGATATACTTGCATTAGTTTCACTATCTGATGTAACCATCGCAGTGTTCCCCACGGCAAGTGCTCCGCTTTCCTCGAAAAGTGCTGAATTTCTCCACGCGGCACATTCAACAAAAGCGTCCTTGATGTATTGCTCGTGCGGAACGTCCATTCCAAGGGAATGAGCGACGCACATACAATCTTCAAAATCCGCCTCTGTGATAATATCTTGCAGAACTTCGCGACCATTGCCGGAATATACATAGCAACGAAGGCAAGCAAGGCATGCAATTGACTTACATTTGTATGGTGCTGATCTAATAGTTCTGCCAAGCCTACTGGAATGTCCCCACTGATTAGATCGAGATATGTATATAAAGTGCCAGTGGAGTCTTTTCGTTCCGTGATACGCAACTGCGAGTTTCCAAGAACCACCGTAAATCCTTTTACTACCTTTGCTATGTTGTGTGGTATACGTGCCGATTCCAGGTAGTGTAGGTATTGAGCGAACGTCTTTTCCGATAACTCTTTCTGCGCTTCCTCCTCCATTAGAGCATCGACGCTCTTTGTCATTTCCGTGTCTCCATGTAATGTACTGCTGCCGCCGTTGCTGCTCTCCCTGCCCGTGTATCCCGCATTCGTCTCTTCCTCCATCACCGTGTCCATTTCCAACTCATCCATGCTCTGCGGGAGACCCATAATTAAAAAATTAATTGCGGAGACTTACATCTTTTCCTCCCCTCCCTCCTCTCGCGCTCCCAACGTCGCTTCTGGGTTTTCTAAATGCCAATTCATTTTCCTCTACTATTACCGCTTCCTCTCTTATTAATTCCTCTTCTATAGCCGCCGCTGCGTCTTCGCTGTAGAAACTGTCGTCGTCGTTGCCGAAAACTTCTGCCTTCTCGTCGTCGTCGTCGTCGACTCTCAATAAGTCCTTTATAGACGGATAGCAATTGAGTAGAGATAAGTAATTTTTCACCTGTTCGTTGGCTGTGCAGATAACGAATCCTCCCGACGTTGTCTTGTTGTTGCATGTCGCTCGGTCGACGTACACGAAGCAACTGATGAAATGTATGGCAGTGTATACGGTTAATATAGACGCCGCTCGTTTTCCCCCTCGCGACAATATTATGCTAATGAGTGCACCTCACCAACCGTCGTTATAATGCAATATTGAAATTACTTTGTTGTTTCCAGCATAGTGATATGTAAATGAGGGCGTGCAATGCAATATGGTAATTAGATCGTATTGTGCATTAACGCGAGCGCTTCCGCTCAATAATGCAATATGCAAATTTGTTCGCCCACTGCAGTATGCAAATGAGGTGATAAGTATTAAATTTCATTTGCATATCTCTTTGTCGTCTAGTCGTTTTACCCGTATGGAATAATCAACGACAGCTGTAGGCGGCAAGGGCGATGGCGGCGACATCGATGACTCATCGTATGATGTAACGGCTGGTGGAGGCTAATATTGTTCAGTCATAATTAACAATATGTAGCGAGGCTCGTCAACGAATAACTGATGTAAAACCGCACGACAAAAGACCGTTATATACGTTGAAACTGGATATTCCATACGGGTAAAACGACTAGACGACAAAGAGATATGCAAATGAATGCACCCATCATTGGCAAACTCAAATTTGCATATCGCAGTTACAAGCACAGACTAACTTGCATTTATACTTATCACCTCATTTGCATACTGCATACTGTGGGTGAACAAATTTGCATATTGCATTATTGAGCGGAAGCGCTCGCGTTAATGCACAATACGGGCTAATGAGCATATTGCATTGCACGTCCTCATTTACATATCACTATGCTGGAAACAACAAAGTAATTTCAATATTGCATTATAACGACGGTTGGTGAGGTGCACTCATTAGCATAATATTGTCGCGAGGGGGAAAACGAGCGGCGTCTATATTAACCGTATACACTGCCATACATTTCATCAGTTGCTTCGTGTAGGTTGACCGAGCGACATGCAACAACAAGACAACGTCGGGAGGATTCGTTATCTGCACAGCCAACGAACAGGTGAAAAATTACTTATCTCTACTCAATTGCTATCCGTCTATAAAGGACTTATTGAGAGTCGACGACGACGACGACGAGAAGGCAGAAGTTTTCGGCAACGACGACGACAGTTTCTACAGCGAAGACGCAGCGGCGGCTATAGAAGAGGAATTAATAAGAGAGGAAGCGGTAATAGTAGAGGAAAATGAATTGGCATTTAGAAAACCCAGAAGCGACGTTGGGAGCGCGAGAGGAGGGAGGGGAGGAAAAGAGCCACGGCCCTCAACATCAACAAGACGCGACGGCGGCTACGACGGCTACGACGGCTACGACAACGACAGCGGACGCGACGACACAGCTGCTATTGGAAATTGCGCAAAATCGCGAAAAATTAATTGCGGAACATGTAAGTCTCCGCAATTAATTTTTTAATTATGGGTCTCCCGCAGAGCATGGATGAGTTGGAAATGGACACGGTGATGGAGGAAGAGACGAATGCGGGATACACGGGCAGGGAGAGCAGCAACGGCGGCAGCAGTACATTACATGGAGACACGGAAATGACAAAGAGCGTCGATGCTCTAATGGAGGAGGAAGCGCAGAAAGAGTTATCAATACCTACACTACCTGGAATCGGCACGTATACCACATAACATAGCAAAGGTAGTAAAAGGATTTACGGTGGTTCTTCGAAACTCGCAGTTGCGTATCACGGAACGAAAAGACTCCACTGGCACTTTATATACATATCTCGATCTAATCAGTGGGGACATTCCAGTAGGCTTGGCAGAACTATTAGATCAGCACCATACAAATGTAAGTCAATTGCATGCCTTGCTTGCCTTCGTTGCTATTTATATTCCGGCAATGGTCGCGAAGTTCTGCAAGATATTATCACAGAGGCGGATTTTGAAGATTGTATGTGCGTCGCTCATTCACTTGGAATGGACGTTCCGCACGAGCAATACATCAAGGACGCTTTTGTTGAATGTGCCGCGTGGAGAAATTCAGCACTTTTCGAGGAAAGCGGAGCACTTGCCGTGGGGAACACTGCGATGGTTACATCAGATAGTGAAACTAATGCAAGTATATCTAGTGAGAGGAGAGGGCGAATTGTGGAGCATGAACCGCGAATCGTTTCACTTGGAAGAGAATCGCAAACGCCGACGAGTCGTTGGAGAACTATCGCCCGATCAAAAAGGATTGCTAATTTCGGAGCTCAAGACCTCATTTTCCTTTTATGCAAAAACCGCGGTTTTAACGGGGGAGAAGCAGCGCGAGAGTTATCGGAAAGCGCTGAGTGATCGACTTTATGTTTAGATACAGATCAAACGAACGGATCAAAACAGCGGTACACGTCAGCAGAATTTTGGTATTTCAAGAGACACTAAAACAACGCTTTGAAAACGAACGCAGTTTCGAGCTGGCGGCCGATCCCACCATAGCGGAAGAGGAAAAGATAGAGAGATTGATGCGGCTCATGATTTATACGTTACGCAAAAATAACATTTGCGTGAAAACATTTGTAGAGACGACCTTTAATCACTTTACCGGTCAATTGGGCAAGAAAAACAATTTATTTTTCATAGGACCACCGTCTACGGGAAAAAGTATGATTATGGACACGCTGATGCAGTTACATTACGACTTTACACGCCTGACAGGTCTCACACCGAGCAGTTCCTTCAACTTTAGCAGCTTGCTACACACTAACGCTTGCTTTATGGACGAGTGCAAGCTGACAGACAATCGATTCGAAAAATTGAAACTGCTAGCTTCGGGCGCGCCGATGGCTACCGACGTCAAGTATAAGGAGCGACACAATGTGGAGGGATGCGTTTTGTATACGTGTTCCAATTACCCCATCGAAATGTATTGTCAAGTACCGGAGGCTAAGACGGCGATAGACACGAGCACCTCTACATTTACGTTTCATTATCTGACGGAGAACTATTTTAAAATGAACGCCTTCAGTTGGGAGCGGCTGTGGTCAGACTATGGATTTACTCTATAATTATAAATTTTTGTATTTTTTTTAAGCACTGTATTTTTTTTTTCCTTGGCAACACAATAAAGGGTACATGGTATAAAAATGTGTATTATTTCAAAGGTCAAGTCAGTCGCTAGTGCGTCACAGACGTGGACGGAGCCTAAGAGTTGCCACACGCGTTTAAAGCTGTAATAGATAGGGGAGTGAACAATCCGGTAAATGTGCATAATTATTCTTTTACAAAAAAAATTCTTTTTAACATAAAATCGCACAAGTATTCACATAAATTTAGAAAAATAAATGATAAGCACATATTCTTTATGAAGACTTTTGTACATACGCTCCCGTGGCAGTATGTATATTTTTATCTCACCGATAAAGAGTTTGCCGACATTAAGGGGACGCATCACAGCGCACACGTAAAAGGTGTGAGTATTAAAATTATCAACTTGGGCAATAGAACGCCTTTCGTGACGTCGGCGCAACGAGTGAGTTACGCCAATGCAAATTCGCAAACGACGATAGGCGTATGGGAGAATCTGGAGTCGCTCGGACCGCTCACACTAGGCGAAGACATAACAGCGAATGTATTGTACGGGAAACAATTGAAGGATATCGCGCTGGTCAAGTCGAAAGGGGACAACGATACGTATACGAATATACCCAACGACGATTACGGAGCGACGGCCCAGGCGAAGAACATTGATGATAGAGCGGTATTCGTAGCGACTATCGATCACATAGAAGGAGAGCATTCGGTGCCGACGAACGATACGACATTTTACTTACCGTCGCTCGTAATGAACGCGACCGTATTGTACAATGCGACAAACAGCATAGGACCGATATACACGAAAGAGTACACACCGCAATACGGACGCATACACGTGTTCAACAATGCGTGGCACGTGGGAGGCGTACAGATGAGGAACGCGTGACCGCCGCATAACATAGAACAAGAAATGGGCAGCATAAGAGAGGTGAACGTATCGAGACCGGGCGTGTTGACGCAGGCCGAATACGCGACGACCACCATCGACAACATCATGTTTACGACACTTCAAGGCAATCCCGGATAGACGTTCGCCTCGTCGCTCGGAGTGGGCATAGTGCCGCTTTTGAATCAAGACGAAACGGTAGAGAATGCGGTGTTCAATTTTCTCGTAGAGACGCACATCGACATAGAGGCTTCGTCGCACGGAACGAACTTGTTGATGGTTGAGAATCCTTATCTGCAGCCCAACACTTACGCCGTAGGCCTCAAAGCGCTCAAGAGAAATTTCCAGGACATGTACGGCGTGGGCGGACAGTCCGTCATAGCCACCGAGCAAGAACAGTAAGAGATAAACGACGACGACCCCGGCGTAACGGGAGAGAACGCGTGGACGCGAAATTCCGGTCCGGGAGTCGTGAAAAACATTCGAGCCATACTCATACCGGGTCAGAGGCGTATAACGGGTCGAATGAACGACTAACAGCGAAAGAAAGTGTTCACCGACAACTTGCAAGTTCGCCAGGCGTGGCGGAAACGACCGTCACCATAGTACCGCAGCAGAATCTTCAGTACGCCATCCCGAAGAACGCCGGAGAATCGGCGCCGCCCGCGCAAGATCCCTTCTGGAATGAAATAAAAAGAGTCGGAAAACCGGCTAACGTACCGTCCGTCGCGCCCCGGCACACAGAACTGTAATAAAGAAGGTCAAACACTCGTCCGTTGTTTCATTTGCATATTTGTAACATGAGTCATACTTTGCACCTCTCACCACGAAAGATGGTTCTACCGGTTGAGTTTGATGGGGTCGGTTAGGTTAGGTTAGGTTAGGTTAGGTTAGGCACCGTCGTCCCTACTACTACTCCGAGACTCCCACGACAAGACGTCACCCAGACGTCACGAGAGCATCACGCGTCGAGGACGAAACGACACATCACCCTCCACGAACGCCGCCGCCCGGGGGGGAGGGGCCGTTACGTCACACCCCCGGCACGTAAAGGCCCAGTTACGTTCGTCAAGGTCATGGAACACCAATAGCACCATACCGAACTCAACCGGTAGAACCATCTTTGCTAATATCGCACCTGAAGATGTTGTAATACAAGATGGTCGTGGTAAAGAAATTAAAGAAAGTAGAAGTAATACTACATCACGTAGTTTCATTTAATTCACTAAATTAATTATATTTTTATTTGATTGAAAATAATAGATTCTTACTTATATAAAGTGGACAAAACGTTTAATCATATTAATTATATGTAGATGTATTTAAAACACTTTCTAAACAAATCAGTTACAATACTGTATATATCGTATTCAAATATAGAACTGCATAGCTCTTGATACAGTACTACGCTATGTACAGCACGTAGCTCCACGTGGTGTAACGTGAATGCACCAAGTAAGCCTATGTAAGGGTTCACTTACCCAAGTTAACCTTATTAATAAACGTTTGTCAAGTCTACTGTGGCTGTGTAATGATGGGTATACCTAAACTAAAGATGAAGAAAATATCTTGTCTAAAGATGAAGGAAATATCTTCATTCCTCTTCCATATCATTTAATTTAAAATTTCCTTCACACATCTAATTAGGAATTTATTTAATTTTAATGGCTTACTATTTTCCTTATATAATTAGATGCCAATGAGGACATTGAGATAGTTACCACAGCGTATTCGAAGCAACGTATATTATTGTGATGTTACTTAACGCCAAGTTAAAATAAATAAGGGAATATTATATCATGTCTGAGATAAGCTGCAATGAAGACCGGGAAATGCGCTTTTAATGGAAGCCTAAAGATTAACACAAATTAAATATGACGCTGCTTTGTAAAGAAAATTGATGAGTCATGGTTTTAAAAATTTTTTTAAGTCTGTAAAATAAATGAGTGTTCTTGTATTTTTTTACGAAAAGTCAAGTTATTTCCACATATAACAAATTTGTGTCGAGATAGGACGGCAGATCTGAAGAAGATAGTCACATTATGAACTGAGCTGATTGGTCTTTCACATTTTCGATATTGCGTCAGCAACAATTTTGATGCGAAACAATAGATGCCTTCTACTCTCTGTCTACTGAGAATCCTGGATGTATTATCAGCAGTTCTGGTTTTAATAAAACCTTCCCCCTTAAACGCGGGTCTTTTTTTGTTCTTGGCGAAAAAGTGTTTACCAGTATTTTCTTTGGGATTCATATTTTTCATTAAATTTTCATAGGCAGTTGTTCTTTTTTTTACAATATATTAATTAGACCGGGACACACGCGAGTGCGACACAGAGGGCGTATTTTTAGGTAGTACTGTTTTATTGAATTATCTATACTATTTACTTCCAGGAGTTGCTCTCTCCATTAGTTACACAATTGTGTCTAGAGGCGAATCTTTAATTATGTATACCGCAATTTACTTCCTGTGATTAAATTTATTAGCAGAAATGACGGTAACTTGATCGGTTGCCTCTTCGATTTTTTGCTGGCCCTGAGGGAGCTTCCGAAATTTCAAGCAGTGCTTTATGTGGATAAAGTCTTATTTATCATTATTAAAGTTATTGTTATTTTTACTGGACAGTATTATCTCTAAGTTTTTCTAAAATTTCTGTCGATATTTTTATATAGTATATGCTGGTACTACCCGCAGTAGTTACAGGCTGTGAATGTAGTCTACATATTTCAATCAAATTCATTTTATCACTGTGATATATGGATTTAAATGTTTCGAGGTCGTCAGTCGAATATGATACCAATGTTGTTAGGTGGCCAGAAGTCGTTTATGGAGAATAATTACTGCTTGGTTTATTGCAATAGTCGGAAATAGGTGATATTAAAAATAAAAACTGATTTATTATCAGAGTAGTAGGGTCCCACCTTTACTATAGCATAATAAATTCCAATGTGCGTTTGATCGTCTATAAGTAATTGATCGACCAGGCAAAGTCTTTTGTGTGTACGTACTATATAATATACATTTTTAGGTGGGATGACACTTTGATGTGGAACATGGAGTCGAGAAAAATTAATGACATTTTCTATACGGTTAAGCGATTTAAATATTGTGTACTTCAATATTATATAAAAACCCAAAGTTTTTATTTTAGCCAGTGCATACAAGCTATTTATTTTTTTCTCAATAATGGCGTTTTTTAAATTTGAATTTCTAATTATATCATCGATTTCTCTCAAAAATAATATGGTTGTTTGCTGTTTCTAATTATAGTCCCAGTCAATTAATAAGTTTACCACAAATTCTAAGTCTAATAGATGAATTATATTTTTATTTGATTAATAATAATAGATTCTTAGGTATTTATTACGAAGTTTCGTTTAGTATATCCAAAGTGGACAAAACTTTTAATGTAATTATTGGTTTTTAAACCGTATTTACGTTATCGTGTAGTAAATTAACACTGCAATAATTTAAAAAAATGCAGTCTTTTTTTATCACTTTATATTCCCTCTCTTAAAGAGTGTTCCGTGGACCCTTGATAAATTGTGTTACTTTAATCTCCTCAGCAAATGCTTCACATGAATAGCTTAAATGTAATTGTAATTGAAAATGATATTTTGTTATTTAAGAACACAATATTTCTCCATTAATAATGGCTTTTCTCTTTTCTTCTCTTATCATATTAAGACAATATTAAAATTCACTTAACTGCTTTTTACTTGATTTGACTCAGTAATTTTTATATAAATTTTCCAAGCAAATAATGTGGGTTTTTGAGAGTAAGATAATCGTGTTTGTTATTGTTTCTGTGTTATTTAAGCAACAAAAACGTTGTCTTACCCAGACAAGTACTTTCCATTTTCTTTAATTAAATTATTAATAAACAAGAACTATAACGTTTACTTTTTTTCCATGGCCGTTTACTTCATTTTTGCCTCCGATTTTATCGTCCTCATTAAAACCTTTTAAGTCCACATACATTTTTTTAACGTCGAAATTACACAGTATTAGTTATATATAATATATGGCAATTACTGTTTCTAAGATGATGTGTTTAACTGAATTTTTATGTGAGCATTTGTACAAATATATTAAAAGATATAAATCATTTCTAGCACCTCAATTCCGAAAAGTCTTTCCAGCATCGCTCTAAGGAACGCCCAATAATATTATAATTGGGGAAATATAACTGCTGATGGACTTAATATAACTGCTTTTGTCTTTGTAATTTTACTTATGTAATTTTTCTTATTTCCGTCCTATGCAATAACAAATGATTCACTTCGTCTCTGCTTCCAGAATTGTGATATTCCATGACCACCCACTCTAAATAAATCTTTAATACGGTTTACCTCGCGCTCATATATATGTTGGGATTACTAAAACCATTAAAGTAATAAATATGATAAAAGAATGAAATATATTTAGGCTTTCGGAAGCAGAGTCGAATGCGTTTTGCTTTCAGTATGTGTCATGTACATATGTCATATCCCATCATCATCTCAACACTTATCAAATGGGTTCCTTTTCTTCACTATTTATTAAATTTTAACTAATTTTTATATCGACCAAAATAAATAACTGCAATAAAGTCTGAACGCACATTCGAGTGATCGAATATAAGATAATTTACCCAGCTCATGCAGTACTAAATGTGTCATATAACTTTAATATTGCTCTTCCATACGTATGCTGCAACAGTGTTCTACAAAGTTGTAGATTTTTTTACATCTTTTCATTATATTTTAGATTATTGAAACTTAATCTTATATAGCTTATCTCGACTAGGCTAGTTATATTCTTTAACATTCCATTTATTTCATTCGCAAGCAATAAGTGAGCTTGTTGACAGTAAGTTTAATGAGTAGTTCTCAGACATTAATTTGGAAGATGTATACGGAAGGACTTTTATCAATGGTAAATAATTAATATACTAGTCTGACATGAGGATAATACCGAAAACAATCATTACAAGGCCCATATGCTCATTAGCACTATTTGAACGACTTTTCATTCACTTAATGACATCTTGTCTTTTGATTGTATCTGGTAAAATTAGTCATTTATTGCAACAAATAAAATAAAGTAACAATATCTAAACTACATAAGTAAGCAAATTGCACTTCGAATCATGAACAAACTTTTTTATGGCCTTTGTTATTTGCTCGCTAATCAATATTAAAGTTTATTGACTTCAAAAGTAGAAGAAGTATGTCATGATATCGAGAGAATTATTACCACAAATAATTTTACTCGCCTATCGGAAATTATTTGAAACAAAATCAAAGAATTTGCACATGGAGATCATTGCGTTTACATAATATTGGAGAAAGTAAATTGGCATTTCAAATAAATGTGAGGCTTAAAGTCAAACCTCTTGATCACAAATGTTTTTACAGAATTCATAATTTTCGGTCCGCCGTACCAACTTTTTCTGAGCAGTGAACGAAATCCGGCCGTCACGCTTGAATGGGTGACACTAAATGTGGTAAACTTATCTCCCTTTGACACTGTCCCAGTGAGTTCACTTTTTGAAACGGAGTGCGTCGTTTCAAGAATTGCGTTTTATTTTAAAAGTGTCACAGATTCGCCGAAATAATATAAATCACATAATTGTAACGTAATATATTTTAGCAAACTGAAGTTGAAAGTTTTTTTTTGAACAGCCTATTAAATTTCCTAAAGCGTCTGCAACACTTTATATCAAAAGAAGCCAAAATCTACATAAATCAAATGATTGTTGACGATGACATAAATACGGGATATATTGACTTTATAGAATATCGTTCAAAAAATTACATTTTGGCTTTAGAAAATTTCACCATCTTATTCTATTTTCACGAATCTTTTCACGGAATGAAAATATGACATCGGCAAAATAACATAGCAAGAATGTAAACAATGTAACAAATAAATTATCTGTATTAAGAAAAATAGGTTTACACCTATAGATACAGCGTAACACATCATTATGTTTGAAATTGATGTTCGTAATTTAAACAAATAAAGGTAGCAAATGACGTGAATTGAAGGTTGTGTATATTCGAACCACACTAGAATGAAAGAAATATATGAGACTATCTAGACAATAAAGCACATGGCTAATCAAACATTATTTGAAAGCCTCTCACAAGGGACGCTATGGTTGTTACAAAGAGAGTGCCATTACACGAGACAATTAAAGTTTTATTTATTTTAAATATTATAACTTCTTGTTCCGCTGAATTTAATAGCTCGCTTTTCTCAAACGGATCCCAATGTCTGCTGCATGCAGCAATACAAATTGCTGAAAAATATTAAAATGCAAAATATTCAACTCTGATTTTTGGCAGTGTAATAAATGGAAATAATTTTCTGCGACATTTCAGTCATCAATACGCTGGTTGCATATTGTCGTTAAAGATAAATGAAAATGGAATATTGTCAAATTTACTCTACAGTAAGAATATTACACATCATGTCACGCAGTATGTAATTTATGTCGATTATGAGAATGAATTCGAACATTTTATGGACAAAATTAAAACTGAATCCATATATTCCAACTATGGAAAATTTATAATTATTTATGGTGGTGAAAAAGGAAATGGGAAGAACTGTAAAGCTAAAACAATTTTTGAGATTTGCTGGAAATACTATTTGGCGAACGTTATTGTTTTATATCCGGATGAAGCAAATGGACTCAACGTGTTAACATATTTCCCCATGACAAATGGTATCTGCAGTAATGTAGAACCGATAATATTGGACACAGTAACAGATTGTGTACACTATCAATTTATTCAAAACCTCTTCCCAGAAAAATACGATAATTTCAATGGCTGCCCATTAATAGTGACAACTCTTTTTCTTCAACCGTATATTACTATAAAAAATGCTCACGGAGTACAAGAAATATCTCGATTATTAAGCGACTTTTATATTACTCTAACTAAAATGATAAATGCTTTGGCCGGTAAATTTCTATGAGCTCATGACGAGACGAGCAAATATTTCTAGTGCGTTCTTCTTACACACCGATAATACACGCAATTTTCGTTTCTCGTATCCATATTGCATAACTGACATCGTTTGGGTTTCACCGTCTATTCCCCTCAGGCCCGCTTGGGAACAATTAATAAGGCCATTTAACTTCTATCTCAGATTATCATTCGTAATCTTTATGTTGGTCTTGTTACTCATGTTAGTGATATTAAAGGAAACGAGAATAAAACACAAATGGAATACGTGCTTTCCAAAAGACACCTTGGGTTCAAATTTGTACATTGCGACTTGGGCAATATTTTTTGGTCAAATGACTGTTAGACGATCGACAAATAATGTTCTGTCATTTTGTTTAGCTTTATGGATATGGTTTAGTTTTCTTATGGTCACTGCTTACCAAGGAGCTCTCCTTAGTGTACTGAAACGAGATGTATATGACACAGATTTAAATACAGTTTCTGGAGCCATTGCAGCTGGCTTCGAATACGGAGGATTGGCTGAGTTTAGAACGTACTTTTTCGATGCACCTGCACTTTACGATCGGTATAAAACAATACGTTATGACTATATATTTAACTATTTGAAACCTATATCTAACGGACCTTTGAATTTTATTATGCGTATTCCACGTAACCATTTGGTTGCAATGCATTCAATTACCAATAACACTAACTCTATCAACATTTTTCCAAATGATGTGGAACAACAGTTCCTAACTAATTATTTGCAACCAGATTCGCCACTGGAGAACACATTAAATTCTGCGTACACTCGCATGGCAGCCAGTGGAGTATTTGAAAAAATGTATATTGAGTTAAGTTATTTCATTATGGTTGAAAATTTTAAACAACAACGGAACCGGGATAATGACGACACTTTGACTATTCACCATCTGCAAGCCTGCTTCTCCTTTATCATATGCGGATGGATCTTATCAGCGGTATCACTATTAGCAGAGATAATTTGTGAACGATTTCGATGGTCTCGAAAATCTAAGTGTCATGTATTGAGAACGCGAATAATGTAAACGGTATTTCTACGTCCCACACAAATGAATAATATTTTCCGCATTATTATGATAGCAAATATGCACAACAAGTTTTGTATGTCGATCGACATATGTTCTGTCTTCGTCGCATTTAACAAATGTGTTGGCATTATTTCACCTATTAGCTTTTCCTAAGATCACTGTTTCGGGTTTTAGTTGTGCCATAATTAATTTTGTGATTCCTGTTAATAATCTGTAACGTTTGAGAGATAAAAACACAGGTCTAGGAATATTTATAATCTTAGAGTCGTAAGAATAATTTAACGAAAGTTTGTCTTGAGAAAAATGTCTCGATATCCACTGTGTGAATGTTTAATATATTAGTATTTAAAAATCACATACACTGTGGAATTCTTCGTTGTTAATAATAGCTGAAAAAAATTTGGTGGCATTTACGGTTTGTAGCTACTTAACCAATCGTCAAATATTGCAATTGTTTATATTTCACAGAAGTCACAAGCCAGTAAAGCGTCACATTAACATACAATTTTTGTAAGTGGGCTGATCTGGTAGCTGGCATTCCACAAAGCTGGGTGCTTTCCCAGCTTCTTTTTTGAATTCTAGTTGAATCTCTCGGCTGTGTCACATGTGGAGACGATATTTAAATGTCTTATGCTAGACATTTCTCAACCGTGACATTTAACTGTGAATTTGATGAGTGGTTAATGGATTCGTACGATATTAAATCCTCCTAGTGAATCCTGTTAATTTCAATGTTGATATTCTTAGGAAATTTCATGGTAAAAATAAAATCCCTCATCTATTGCAGTAAAATTATCGTATTCTCCTCAACTCTTATTTAACGGCGCAATTATCCGTTCTCCTCAGCTCAAATTTCGTAATTTGCGACCACAAATTTATGATGTCAAACTTCGAATCTTTCGCAGAATATTATCTAAAATAGTTTCAGATATTTTATTTCGCTTGAAACTTAAGTGTAATTTGTAACCAAGTAATGGAACAAACTCGGCTCTAATACCAGATTTTCAAAGTTCATTCTAATTTTTACAAATTCTCAAAGGTACTTTTTCCAAATTTACCCTTTTTCCAGGCCATTGCCTCCTATATCCCCTTAATTTTGTCTTTGTCTTACTTTTCCTATAACTCAATCCAAAAGATATTTCGGCATATCAAAATTATATTAGTTTCGTGTTTTTTGTTTTCTCTCTTTTTTCCAAAAACTAAGTGTTCTCAATATGATATCTACTTATCATATTATTGCCAAATAATTGTATTGTCTCGAAAGTTTTCTGTTGTAGAAATGAGTTTTCCAGATAAAACATTTTCAATAAATCGAAATAATTAAATTAATAATAGTCTGGACAATCCATATATTTGATTTGAAAAGTTTTGATATAATAATGTATATTCGGAAAATTTTGAGGATAAAATGTTTCTTATTATATATACGTGCTTGCAATTGTTTTTTTCAGTCGCCGGCGTGGTTCTTAAGTTTCGTTGTATGTTTAATTCAATGGTAGTTGTAAATTTTATAAAAAAAAATACATCAAATTGATTTAACAGAATAATAAAACTAATTTTCCAAATATGATTATAAATTTATTTTAAATATAGTTTAATTCATAAGTACCGATGTATATTAACTAATATAGTTAATAAATATAATAAACAATTTGAAAACATTGAATTCAGTTTCTACGATTTTTTCAAAATGCCAGTTTAGGACGTATTTTTCTCGCAACAAATAACTATCATATTTGCGATTAAAACATTGATTACGTTTCACGCTTTCAGATGCTACTTAAGAAATAAAAATAGAACGTAGTTTAAAAAAGGCGTAATGCATATTGTAAAGAAAGGTTAGTTTTCATATTTTATAAATAATTGGGAAATTCAGTGATTACACTCTAAAATGTTTTCGGCTACGAGCAAACTGCGTGTGTTGCAGTCTCTTTTTCTTAAAATAAATCACACAGTACTGATTTGTTGAGCGACAAAAAAGGATACCATTCTGGATAAACATGAAATTCGAACTCAGCATCATAAAACTAATATGAAGCCGTACCGCTATTTTCGATCTCAAAACATTCTGAAATTGGAATTCAACATCATAAAGTAAGTTGAAGACTTGCTTTGAGAAAAGCAGATGCCACCGTCTTGGATTTCAAAATATTGGAAATTTTTAATTCTGCCTGCTAGATTTAAAGGCAATTATAAAATATAAAATATATCCTCACTGCTAAGATAAAGGTAAAATTATTAGGTTACAAATGCAGATTGGTCAGTGACTTAATAGGTAGAAGGTCTTAGGGTGGGTTTTATTTTACAATGTCAGATTTTGTTATAACTTCCCAAATGTTAAAACAAAGGGAAGTAACCTTTCCTAGTACCGAGGCCGAACATATAACTCTAGCTGAAGCATGTAAAAAAACGGTATATTTACCGGTGTTATTTTAATGACAACAGTACATTGTAACCATCAAAGCACATTTAAATTCATATCAAAGGTAGAAATGTATAGATGTTTGATATTATTGCCTTTGCTGATTTATTAGAAATAATACAATATATATTGTGTATTTACTTATCGATTCTATGTCTGTTGATTGATAAACAATTTTGTTTATTCTGATAAACATTATAAATTCATGTGTGAATTAGTCATTGTTCAATGTAATTCTTATTGATGCTTAATTAATAAATTTATATTTTGATAAGTGACATTTTATAGCGAATAGAAATATTATTTTATTTATTTCTTTTCACATAAATGCTGTGTATTGTAGTGCTGTGTAAAGTTTTACTCATGTGTCATATTAATAAAGCTTTCATCTTCTTTTGAATGTATAATGTGTTATAATATATACTATTTTTCATCTTTGAACTAATTAAATAATAAAGTAATATACTGTTAAAAAACAAAACTTGTTATACTCTAAGCACTTAATTAGTACCTTCAGATAATCTCAAGAATCTTCTGAGATCTTTGTTATGACTTGTGACGATATTAAATATAATTATTTCTCATTTTCAAATTGCCATTTTCGACATCTTGATAAAATGTAAAAGTAACCAATCAAAATTTTGCCTTTTTGATCTAGTAATGGATTATTTTATATAACTTTTATTAAATAGTGGTTTTTTTTTAATTATACGCTATAAATTTCTCAAGGATTTATCCAGTCAATGAATTGGAATATTATCTACATTAATGTTTCGATTTTATTTTAGTAAGTCATTTTTAATAAAATTAATTGCAATTACTATATCCGTTGAATCGTCTAAGTAATTCGTTATAAATATATTTGTTTAACTTCTGAAGTAACGAGTGGATTTATATGTCTTTTGTTTCCCTTTGACTCAGTTCAAAAAACCTACATCGGAGGGAGCGCCTGGGGCGAAACTAGCCAAGTCCCATCATGCTGTTCACGCAATGGCCGGTCTCTATTTTATTACGCTGAAACCGATGAGGCATCCATGTTGTGTATGATAAAATTATATGACCATATGAAAAAATAAATGCTAATGAAAAATTATAAGTATTCTATTAACATATTTTTTTTAATATTAATTATTTACATGTTGAAAAATTGAGGATCATTTAATTTCAACCGTATTTATATTTAACGAAAGTATTTTTTTAATTTACAAATAATTTATTAAGGATATGTAAAGAATAAAATTGAGGCTAAACAATTACCAATAGGAATTTTGGCAATTATTTTCCTTAGATAGGATAAATAATTACCAGTAGGAATTTTGACAAATATTACGTTTATTCCGATGTCTTTTGAACTTATAAAAGCTAACTCTTTAACATTTTACCATTTATATCTGTATTTTCATTAGTTATGATGAATTGTTTTTATACCTTTGTGTATTACATGTTAACACAGCTTGATATTAAAAATTCATGTCATGCAAAATTTTCTGGGAAAATTGACATACTAATCCAACGCTGCAAATAATTAAAACTTGAGTTTGATTGAACAAACGTAGTTAGATTACGTACTAAGTAAACATTTCAAAATCAAATAACATTTCAACGAAAAATATCTAATATTGGTGATAAAAAGTTGATTAAACTGGAACAGAAGCCAATAACGGTG
Source organism: Druceiella hillmani (assembly GCA_039881145.1). Lineage (NCBI taxonomy): Eukaryota > Metazoa > Arthropoda > Insecta > Lepidoptera > Hepialidae > Druceiella > Druceiella hillmani. Next base: position 34,541,904 of record JAYKKI010000019.1, read on the forward strand.
ATATTAAAGAGAAGTTAATACATGAAGTAATGCAAACCCGTGTAGATAACATATATGTCGATCGACAGATAAAGCTCGTTTTGCGTATTTGCTAACACATTAACAAAAATATATTATTTACGTCATTGAGGTAAGTAGAAAATAAAATGACCTCATTCGCCTTCTTAATGCATGGCACTTTAGTTTTTGAAACCATCGACTTCGTTCACAAATTTCCTCTAATAACAGTAACACCAGTGATAACATCCATCCGCCTAAGACAACTAAGAAAGAGGCTTGCATATGGTGAATAAAAAATGCATCATTATTATCGCGATTCCATTCCATTGTACAGCGCTTATTATAATCTCCAGTGGGGAGTCTAGTTGCAAGTAATTAGTTACACAATGTTGCACCATATTATTTGGTGAAATATTTAAGAAATTAGTGAGATTGATAATAGAATACGTTGCAGCTAAAGCGTACCTTGGAATACGCAAAATAATTTTCAAAGATCTTTTAGTCTTAGATTTCGAATATTCAAACATATTTTCGACACTTATTATTTTATACCAATCATAAAGTGTAAGTTCATCAGTAAAGTACGTTCTAAACTCAGCCAGTCCCCCATAGTCGTACCCAGCTGCAATACCTCCAGAAACTGTATTCAAACAAGAATCGTATACATCTCCTTGGTAAACAGTAACCATGAGAAAACTAAACTATATCCACAAAGCCAAACAAAATGACAAAGCGTCTTTCGTTGTTCGTTTGGCTGTTATGTGACCAAAGAATATTGCCCAGGTGGCAATATACAAAATAGAATTTAATGTGTCTTTTGGAAAGTACGTGTTACATTTATTTTTTATTCTCGTTTCCCTATGAGAAACAACACCAATAAAAATGTTACGACTGACATTCTGAGGTACACGTCGAAAGGCCTCACTATTTTCTTCCAAGTGTACTTGAGTGGAACATATGGTAAGACCAGAACGATGTCAGACCTCAAGTAAAGATACGTAAAACAAAAATGGCGTGTTTTATCAACGTTTAAAAATAGGAAAATAGAAATATTTGCTCATCGCCTTATAAGATCATAGAAATTAATTCCTCAAAGCTTTCCATTAAATATTCCAACACTACCTTCCTTTATTTCTGACGTGGCATTTATAATTTTAGTTCGACTACTATAAAAGTCGATTATTAATCCAGGAAATTCTTGTACTCCGTATTTATTTTTTCTGATGAAGTAGAGTAGGGGAAAAAGTTGCATTATTATTGGGCAGTCATTGAAATTATTATATTTATGTGGAGAACGATTGTGAATTAATCGACAATGTACATATTTTTTACTGTGTCTAGTCTATTATCAGTTTTACGTTATTGCAAAGACCATTTATTACAGGAAAATATGTTAATATACTGATGACTTCATCTGTTTCATTTAAATGTTCGAATACAACGTACGCTAAATATTTCCAGCAAATAGCAAAAACTGTTTCAGCATTAAAATTCTTCGAATTTTCTTCATGATCCCTGCAAATAATAATCATAGTTCGTAGATGTTGATTCAGTTTTAACTTTATCCATAAAATATTTCAATTCTTTCATAAATGACTTACTGCTTAATATGATATAAAATGTTCTTACTGTAGAGAATACTTGACATGACCTTCTGTTTTCACTTTTCTCTAACCAAAATAAAAAAAACACCATAGTGACGACTAAAACGTCATAGAAATCTATTCCCATTAATTTGACTGTCAAACATCAGTGTCGAACATTGTGCATTGTAATATCTTTCAGAAATTTGTGTTACTACACGCTGCACGTACCCGGGTCTATTTGAGGGAAACGAGAAATTAAACTCAGCCGAACAAATAGTGGTAATATTTGAAATAAATAACACGTTAATTTTCTTATATGAACACATAATCTTGGTATGAAACGATGCATAAAACGATACGTCTTATATGAGAAGTGTACAAATAATGTTTGGATAAAAAATTGAAGTTGGTGTCTGCACAGTATTTTTATTTTCATTCCGGTATTATTCGAATTGTGTGTATTACCATCAATTTAAATAATTTTTCATCTTAACTTATATTCAATTAGAAACAACGATATTAACGCGTAATGATGTGTAATGCCATATCATTAAATAAAAACCTTCTTCACCTAATCTATAGACATGGTCTTCTTTTAATCAATACAAGTTCTTGCGATGTCATTTTACCGATGTCACATTATTATTCCATTAACATGTTACCTAAAAAATAAAAATGGTTTTATTTCCTAGAGAGCATGCATTCCCATTGTCAACTTTATATAGTCAAATTGTATTGTAAAGGTAGATTTTGGCTTCTTTCGTGAAATTGTTAAGCACGCTATAGGGAATTTAATTTGCAAACATTGTGTCTAAAAATGTCGTTTACTTGAGTTGGCTAGTATACATTTCAATCAAAAATTAAACCTAAAATATTTTATATTTTTAATTAACAAACATATCCGAAGTACAAGAAATCGCAGTATCGTTTAGCACCAGCTGCTGTTAGTATTACGGAAACATTTTGAAAAATAAACTTTTTTGATTTCAAAACACTAACAATGTTATCAAATAAGTAAATTTCCTCCAACACTGTTAGTCAACGATTGCAATCGTGCATACGAGATGGTGGTCCATCATCAACCTTTAGCTTAGTGTTCACTTGGTGCTAATTACTATTTCCATCCATTGAAAAAGCGTACAGATATATGTATTATTATAAAAGCGTTTGAAATAACACAGAAACCTAATTTGATGTAAATTTTGTAAAATTATGTTTACAGATGCTAGTTGGAATAGAATCGTTGTCGAGATGTTTAAAAAAAATTGATAAGCAAATTATTTTATAGCCAATAAACATTATTGAAAAACATGAAATAACTTCCGAAAATAAAATGTTAAAATCAACAGAACTAAATGCATTACTGAAGTAAATAAGATATCAGTAACGAACTAAAGTCAGTTACATACTATTAATGGCTACTCGCATAATATAAATGATTTCATTAAAGCAGAATTACTTTTTAACCGCCGCTTGGCTCTTCGAAATTATTAAGACGAGGAAGGCTACCTTTTACCTATAACAAATAAAAATTAATGTTGATTATGGATTTTACGAAATTGCATTGAAGTGAATGTTTTAAACCAACAATCATTTCCATCTACTAAGTGTGACATAGGATCAGATCACGGGATCCATAGGATCAGATCACGGGAAGTTGGCATCCCCGTATAGGAACGAGAGTTGCGATAAAAAATAATTGGGAAAACATAAGACTTAGAAGAATTTAAGATCACTGTTTCGTAAAAAAAAATTTGACATAAAGTGAAATAAGTTTGTTATAGCAAGTTGTAAAAAATAGACAAAATTGAAACCAAATTTAGCAAACGAAAAAAATGAGAGGATGTTGTATGCATTACCTATAATGTTGGGTTGTTTTAATTATATGCTTATTACGTTAATTATAACTTAACTCACAAAAAGCAGTATAACAACATCTCACCAATAGACAAAGATAAGATTGATTGGACATAAATCGATCGATATAAATATATATATATATTTTTATATTTTCATTTAATTTAGAATAATTCATTGATATAATATCATGTTAAGTCGAGTTTATGTTATTTATTTCCAATCACAATTAGCTGTTGAATATAGAACTCAGGACTTAAGAATTATACAAGGAATTAACTTGAGAGCAATTAACTAATTTTAAAACGGAATTGAATGCTGCGTAAAAAGAGCTGTGGGCACGGAATCCAACATGCTATTGTCGCTAATTATGGCCTCTCAGTAGCAGTAAGTTTACTCTTTGTTACGCGTTACGTTAATGCGCAGTAATAAGTAAAAAAAAAATAAACAGATTGTTTAACTTTTTTTAAATACACCATGTTAGCCAATTTGTCACATCTTAGTTGGCCATCTCAATTTGAGCTAATCACATAGTTTATCGCTTAGGCCTCTACTATTACATGCCACGAGCAATAATTTTAAAAGAATTGCTCTAGGAACAAATTGCATTATGTCAAATTATTTTCGATCAATTCTTCTGTTCACTGGGAGTTATTTACATTAATATTTTAATTAGAACAAATTTATATTAACGAACTTTACTATGCACAGAAAGTTATTCGTGGTATTTTTTTTGTTTTAATATAACCACTGTAATTAAACTGAAAGCCTCTGTCGGTATTTTTCTTTTAACGGGTCGCAGTAATGAAGTAGTATAAAATCAATATGATATTCGGCAATTTATGTAAAAAATACTGATAAATATTTTCAACAAAAATTATTTAACGATGGAAATATTAATATGTAGAGACAAATGATCACAAAATATCACAGCTGCAAGATAAATACCCACTAATGTTTTTTTAGTAATTAAGAAATTGTAAAAAGAACAAAAATAAATTTTGAATAATATAGACGAAATAATTTCATTTTCACGACAAGTGTGAATTTTGTTAATAAATATATTTCTGAAATTTATTCATCTAAGGACCTTAGCAACCAAATACTTTATGTCGTTGAGCGCGTAGCCGTAAACATAATAAGAACAAATAGACAAGAGTCCGATATTCGACCTTTCATAACTTTATTTTATAAACGAGAAGGTGAAAAACATGTTTCAATAACATTAGACAGAGATACATGATGATCAAAATCCAAATTGTGACTTCGGTCGCTTTAATATTAATGAGTTCATGAAAAAGTTGATGTGATAGGCAAAATGATAAGAATCCGGTTTATGTTAGCCGACTTGCGGCATTGTTTTTAAACCGATTCTTGAAGATTGTGTTTTTTAAGTTTTCCCATATTATCAAAAAGTAGAAGTTTAAAATGAAAGATTCGACATTCATCTAACTAATGTTAAAATGTATCTTCCCTTATCTGTCTCTGTATATATATATATATATATATATATATATATATATATATATATATATATATAGAACGGAGCATTACGTATTTGAAAGAGTGTCTCCGACTTCCCCAATTCATTAAAATGTGGGATTCACACGAATTAAAATATATGAAACCGGCATCAAAACTAGGGTGAACGCGGTAGGTTTTGATTAGAAAAATGATACCGGTGGTGAAAATGAATTAAATGGCTAAAGGAAAGGAACGAGTATTATTTCTGTTATTTTCTCTATATTTAATTGAAGAATAAGTGGAAAGCACTTGTCTGGATAAGACGAAGTTTTCATTGGTTAAATTGTACAATAACAACATTACACACGTATTAGTTAATATCAATTATGTAAAGATATTTCTTGGAAAATATTGGTGGAAAATATATTGTAGTGTTGGTCTCCTTTCCGGGTATGTCTGCGTTGTAGAACACTTGACCTTTGAAGATGAAATAGTGTGTCTTGAATTGTGTGGCTTGGTACTCAAAAAGAAATATTTTATTTTCATCGTCTTATTTTATATCCAGAAACACAGCGAAAAATAGGATTGCCATAAAAATTACACAAACAATATTTATACGTATTGTTATTACCACTTTATGAATATTATAAAGAATTATTTTTATTATTAAAAATTTCGTTTGCAAAAACAAAGCCACAAAAATCTTTATTTTTAATTGTCCATTAATGAGCTATTTTTATTGAGCGACCATTATCCGTGCATATGGTGGTATTATTTTAATTAAATTAAAGAAAATGAGTATAATTTCCTTATCAAATTATTGAAGTGATCGGTCAATTAGTAATCCTGTGAAAGGCTGCTTCTTCACGTCACGTCTTTTTTAACATCTGTCTGTTGCCTGTTTACAAAAAATTCGTATGCCTACCAATTTCATGCATTTCAATAATTTCATTTTTATTTACTTGGCTTTATGTATCCAACTTTTAAAATACTAAAACAACTACATATTTATATATTATTAAATATAAGAAACCACTTAAACGTGAACAGATTAAATAATTAAAAAGCTCTAGAAAATATAATTTAGAATTAAACATTCAACCACCATTTTCCAGCAGTAAAAACAATTTTTATACCGATTCTTTCTTCCGATAGCGCAACTACGGGTGAGTTATTTTTAGCATGAATTTTTAAGTACGTGGATTAGTTTGCTTTTACCAAACTGCACTCAGGTATGCAAATACTGACGGATTGATGTCTGTTTTTAATTTTTTCTACACCTAAAGCAAGTACATAATTATCTGTGTTTACTAAGACGGAATCTAACTCACAAGTCTTCTGCGTTCTATTCTACAGGACCGTTTGAGATATCTCAAATTACAAATAGTCTATGAGTGTGCGATATGTCATTAGTTATTAGTCGGTATGTTATAAGTCGATTATTAGTAATTTTTTTAATTAATCTTGCACAAATGTTTGTTCAAACCTGACGTTGCACAATCTCACGAATATACATGTGAGAATACACGAACTCTCAAATTCTGTTAATATGAAAGAAATCGCTTATCTGTTCGATAAAATAAATTTGAAAAATTGAACTAGCTACTGAGTTATGAAAAGTATTTTTCATAAGCGAAATAATCCAATATATCAATCATAAGGTTGCAAATATACTTCATTTGGTAGTATGAAAGTTGTAGTCAAATTTGAATAAAAATCCAGTTTCTCTCTGCGCCTAAGTTCAAAGTGAGGCGATTACAATTAATAAATATTTCTTTTCATATGTCACCCTGTTCTCGTGATATAATACTTAAGTTTAAGGCATGGGAGTATACGTCCTGAGGTGCACGCATATCGCGCGGCTCCCTTACAGCGATTTACCACGACGTGGCGATAAGTGTATTACTTTACATAAATAAAAATCGGTTACGCTGATAAGTCAGTGTATTCTAAGTACATTCTTTTTATAATGACAAAGTGCTTGACTTAAATGTAATAAAAGTGAGAAAATATTGAAAACGAAACAGATTTTATTATTGAAAAATAAAAAAATTTCAGAAAAGGAATCCGAAAAACATTTTATGAAACCAATTAACCCACACCCCACGTGCATAGTCTTGAACTGCACTAAGTGGAAAAGTAGAAACAATTGGGAACAAGGAATACAAGCAATAAAGTTTACAAGAAGCAAATATATTGCATCTTCAAGGTTTCTCAATGAGATAAATTACTTTAGTCTGTTGTAACTTGCATGCGCGCTCGTTTATGTCGGCCATATGGAAAGTGATAAGATTAAAAAAAAATTGTTTCACAATTAGTATTAATAGCAAACAATTTTTTTTGTGATAATTAATAAGTTTTACGCATTGACTTGAAAAATACAAACTATCTTTCTGAATGGCTTATAGTTTCTGAGATTTAGGGTGGGGACCATTTTCATTAAAATCTTTAGATTTTCAAACTAACATTTAAATAAAAGTAAATATGTATTTCTAGCTAAAGAAACTTCCTCTTAAAAGGTACCTAGATACGAGCAATTAGAGATTTCAAGAGTAGTTGACCATCATATGAATATTTCGACTCACATTCAACCCCAAATTAAATTTTCCTTTTTTCGTAATAATCTAGATAACTCTAAAATGTGTAACATTCAATGCCAATATTGCATCCAGACTATTGAATGTCGGTCACCATCTCTTCAATCGATTGAAAATTAATTTCTACCTCATATTTTTTTTTATTTTAACGACTTCAATAAATTACGCATATTCTCTATAACTTTGATATACTATACTTCATGACATTTAATTTGATATGCACTTTCGAATAGTAACTAGTAACTGATCTTAAATTTCCAAATGTGTGTCACACTCCGTCATTGCGATTACGCCATAAGAAAATGCCAATATGCGTATCACACTCCGTCATTTCGATTATGCTATAAGACGATTCGCAATTAATGAAACTACATGATGCAGCATTATTTCTACTTTCTTTAAGTTCTTTACTACGACCTAGGTTTCGTTATATATCAACATCTTAGGTGGGTTATTAGTAAAAATGCTATGTTTGCTAATAGCCCAGTTGTGGTAAAAAAATGAAAGAAAGTAGAAATAACACTATATTACGCAGTTTTATTTAATTGGGAATAATTAATTTCTACAAAATTAACGCCAAATATATTTATTTATAAGAAAATGTCAAATAAACAGATTGATATCTCACTCTAAAATCCGCCAAAATGTGCTGAAAATAATCACAAATATAAACATTAATATTTTTTAGCTTTTCTATGTTTAAATCGACTTGCAACCCTGCGTTTCTAGATACCACAAAATAATGAATATAAAATTTATTATTGAAAATTAAATTTTCCGTTGAAAAATTTAAAAAACATAAAATTAAACACAATGTAAACAGAAACATTAAATAAAAGCAATAAAAATAAGAATAATATAAAACGTATATAAAAAAACAAATGAAATAAAATAACAATATTTAAAAAAAAAGTAGCAGAAAAACGTATATGTAAACAAATTAATAGAGTGAAAACGTATTTCAGGTATTTTTCAATTCACTCTCCGCAAATTCAGCACGAACCTTCCCTTTTCGAGCTTAACTTAACAAAATTTCCTTGCGGATTCCTTGGAACTCGTCTCTTTTTCGTTGTATCTGTTCTATTTTATGGCTTATACAATTTCTTTTTAATTCTTCCATCTGAAACAACCGACGTTGGTTGAAAGTGACCCGGATATCCGATTGCAGGCTGCTGGTGCGTCTTCTGGGCATTGGTACATTCGTGTCCACGTCCAACATAGTCTGTTCACTCAACCCTAGGCTGACCAGCAAGAGCATCTTTCGTTGCCTCGGACGACGTCGACAAAATTTCGTCGATTGTCGCTCAGAGGATCGGTAGATAATTGACTAATTAATTCAATGTCAATTCATGATCATCGTAAATGTACAAACTTTAAATTTCAACACATTTTCGCATATCAATAGAAAGAAAATAAAATAAAAGTCCAATTGGAAAGTTCTTCAATGAATTTTACAATTTGTAATTTTAATGGTCATTAAATTACAAACTATTTTTGTTTCTAATACTATTTCTTCAGAATAAAATATAAATTCTAATAAAGTTCACTTCAAATAAATGAATTTAGAAACGTTCAGTGCCCTTTTACTACATAAATCAGCTGCTAATTGTAAACTTATTGAAATTTGTGTTGTTTGCCTCGATGGAATTGCCGGGCAGAATCGTTTAATGGGATTTCCACAATTATCCCTGGCATTATTAAAGAAATAACGAGTTGAATTGGAATGAATCGCGTCTTCTCCGTCGGTTACCATCCGATTCTGCCTTTGCTTAGAAAAAAAATTCATTTGCAGCAACTTGTAAGAACTGGTAACAGTTGTTTACTGGTATTAAGCAGAGATAGATAGTGAAAAATAATTTAAATATTTCGATAGTCCATCTTATCTGTCTGACCACATGACCATGAATTACCCTATAATTGATTTCAGCTTTCTTCATTACAACCATACCATATCTATGGTCATAATCCACATGATAATAATTACAGAAAAACAGCTATTAACAAGAATTCAATAAAAAATGACTCTACCCTTTATTGAGCGTCGAAGATATTTTATTATATTATTTTTTTTATCATAACAACTTAAACGACTCTTTGTAGGCCATAACTGCATACTGGTTGTATGTTTTAATTGTCAGTGAAATTTAAAAAATAAAAAAATAGGTTATATTTATTTCCATAGTAAATGTTGTAGGCAAAATGTTCATATTATTATAAAATAAACATATTTTTTTGAGGAATGTTACAAAATATACCAGAACATTTATTGCTACTACAGTCGAAGCTACTATGTATTTCAAACTTAAAATTATTTAATACATACATATATATATATATATATATATATATATATAGAGAGAGAGAGAGAGAGAGAGAGAGATAATATATATATATATATATATATATATATATATATATATATATATATATATATATATATATATATACATATATATATAAAGAGAGAGAGAGAGAGGGAATGGTGTATAGATGTTCCACGCTTTGTGTAATAGTATCTGTCCGACTTGCGTTTAGCCGAAGGATTGTGCACATACAGTATTTGTACTATTACACAAGAAAGGCTCCACCAAATCTTGCAGCAAGACATTTGACTCAGTCAAATGGCTGAAGTTGTGGGGCACACTCTTGGATGTGGGCACTACAAAGCACCTGGTGCCACTACTAAGGCACCTTTACGAAAATGGAACGGCCGAAGTAAAAGAGGACGAAGTCCTGTCTAGTAACTTCAATCCTAGTGCCAGAGTCCGACAATCATGTATAATTTCTCCGTGACTGATTAACACTTACACAGAATTGATAATGGGAATTGCTCTGGAAGGTTGGACTGATGGTGTTACTATTGGAGGGTAACAAATATCAAACCTACGCTATGCAGACGATACCACACTGTTCGCAAGTAGCGCCACATACATGGAAGAGCTCCTACATAGAATGAACCGTGTCCTTCTTAATTTTGGTCTCAAAATAAATTGCAGCAAGACCATGCTGATCGTGCAAACAACAATTCGTCGAGATTACAGAAAAAGCAAACTGTGAGGTAGTACAATCATAAATATATCTCGGGGTGCTCATATTAAATATATACATGACCCTCATATATATATGGTGGTTGTATAGACGAGATCAAGCGGCGTATGATGAAATCCAGGTCAGATATGGATAAACTGAGGAAAATATAGAGGGCCTGAAACATCACCAAAGCCACCAAAACTAGACTAGTTTAGGCTCTCATATTCGGACGTTGACGGAATTCCAAATCAATGAGTCCATTCTTAGATTGTTGGGCATCAAGCAAAGACTATCAAGCACAGTGCGAGCTTCTACTCTTATTTTCTTTGGACATAAACATAACGCGAAAGCGAATCCATAGAAGTCCAATAGTGCAGGAAAAAGTCGAAGGTACCAGACCACAAGGCAGATTTCCAATGAGGTGGACAGATCAAATAGAGAAGACCTTCAACGGACCACTGCACGAATGTGCAAGGAGGGCGAGAGTTCGAGAAGAATGGCATCGCATTGTGAAACAGGCCAATAATGTCGACGTGACGATCACGACCACTCTGCAAAGAATGTAACAACAAAGAACAAAACATACATAACGGTAGCTGAAGGTGTACTCTTCAATAATACAATTGAGCGTCGCTTCATAAAATACAAAAAATTAATTTTCTTTTATCCTATTGTTCTCCCTGAGGGAAATGGTGTACATTGAATTAAAGAAAACATTTTGAAAGAGGTTTTAGTTATGTGGCAGAGTCACCCTCATGCTCTCATAGTGAAATGGAGTAAACAAATTAAGTTTCGTATCTTGCGGATAGAAATCAATACCAATGAGTGGGTACTTTATATTCGAGATTTATTTAACCCGATCCGGAGTGAGCTCTAATTTTCATAATTCTGGTGAACAACATTGGTTATGAAGTGATGATTGCACGTTGTGTGTTATTTGTGGACGACATGAAACTTTTTACAATCGTCAAGATTTCAGCAGATGGCGAATGGTTGCAGCAAATATTCAATAGCGAGTTACAGTCGAACACGTGCTTCTGTTGAATACGAATATATTATCAGCGGAATCCCACCAGATCGTATATGTGAAGTCTTTGATTTGTGAGTCAAATTTGATTCACGATGGAAATATTGTGTAGATATGATGAATGCTGCAAAACAATTTCCCGGTTCTTAAAAGAAAAAAAATTAGAACCCTGTATTATTGAACCTCCTCCATGGATCCTTGTAATTTTCTGCGCTCAAGCAATAATCACTTTTTGCTTATACCACACTCTAGATCAAAATTATATCTAAACCCTCTACTTCCTGCAATATTCAACTGTTTTAACTCCCGATAGCGTTTTCACCGGTGGGTTTATCTATGAAGAGTGAAAGTAAATTTTTCGAAATGCAACATCGTTATCTTTTGTAGTTACTGTGTATTTTGTACTTATGTTTAATGTATACCTTCTATGGTTTTAATTTGTTATACCATTATTTGCTTGTTTTTATAGAAAATTAACTTATAATGCATCGATTATAACATATGTGTGTAAATATATAAAAAAACAAAAACATTTTGTTCTATATTTTCTTTTATTACCACTTCACTTAACTTATAATCTAATAATTTCCTTTCAACTTTAGAAGAGAATTGATGTATAAATGAAGTTATTTTCATGTTGATATTTATAAGTGAACTGATACTTTTGTTTGGAAAGAATATACATTCTTATACTCACGATAATATTGGGACGTCTCACGTTTTGTTTGACTATCAGTATTTGCGCCTGCCCCTATTTGTTTATGCTATGATATTTTTTTTAAATATATTTAAAACGTTAATCTTTCTAATGATTTTAAGAAAACTAAAAAATTTCCTAGAACAATCATGGTCATTAATTAAATGTTCTCACCAATCTTTTTTGAAATTATTCTTAAAATCTGGAAAAGTTAACTTCAAACTAATTATTAGAGAAATTGTTAATAACAATGATATTTATTTGATTTTCTACTATATCACCAACGATAAAAAAGATTGAAATTTACGACAGTATGTATCTAGTAAAAAACTTCCACAAAATACAGTGAAAAGTGATATCTTAATTTGGCAGCGATTTTCCGTACTTTTTTGCGGGAAAGACTGACTATGACACAAAATCTTATTTCTTTGGAATTAATTTTGGTGCCATATTTTTAATGTCTCCTCAGTAGTTTCAAAACCATCGTTTTCAGTTTTCAAAATTACATTAAAACCAAAATTATTAGCGGCGAACACTGCACTGAGTAATTGGAGATTAGCCTGTTAGTATTTGGCCTACACGAGAAGAAGTCAGAGACGGCGAAGACCAAAGAGTATAAAATACATGAAATATTTTAAGAAAGAACGTATTAACTCAAACTCAAGCTGGTATTAACCACAAGTAATGAGATTTAGAAGAGTGAATACATTATGAAAGAAAAGGCTCGATAGTAGGTTTTTGTCTATAATTATGATGACGTATAATGTTATGATACGACATTTTTGGCCGACGTCTACTGCGACTAAATTACAAAGTTGTGTTTATTTTGGACGATATCCAAAAAATAATACATAATTACAAACTGATAAAATTTATAAGTTAATCCAAGTAATGTGACATCTTTAGAAGTGAAAAACATCAATGAATATATTAATAATAAATTTTATTTTGAAATTTCACTTCTCCAAACAAGATAAGGTCTGGCAAAATTCATATCGCAACTGTTGTCCTTTCTTAAACCAATAAGTAGCACACACTAGTTTGATTTTATTTTACATAGGTTTTGAATATAATCAATTTATTACACCGTAACTTGTCTTACTGGTGTTAAATGAGTAAGGATATGTTACCGAAAGTGAAGTGTTATCATTTTACACATTAACATGCACTATGCGCTGCACAGGTGAGTGTCAACAAAATTGGTTTGGTAGATTATTTAAGTAAAGTTAAATACATACGCTCACGTTAGGTTGCATCTAACTAGCTAAGCATATTAAAAGATAACCAATAAAATATGAAATAAATTTCAACCAACATGAATTATTTAAAACAAAATTGCTAATTTGCATCTGGGAAATAAATATTAGAAGGATTGTGAGATAAAACATGTTAAGTTTTTATTACACTAATAACAAAAATTACATCCTCCACAAACTTTGTGGCTCACGTTAATAACAATTATACTTTTAAATGAAAAAAATTCGAAATATTGCTTTTGTGTTAATTACTCAGACATGTCTCACTTATGTTAACAGATTACTGTTTATACGGAGGCATCATAAAATTGGAAAAAATTACTAAGCTTTTGGTTTCGCTGCAATAATTGTCAGCTACTTTTGAAAGTTCAAAAAGGCAAGTATCAGAGAAAGGTTACAAAACTAATCAGTAGTGATGAAATGGTGAGTACCTCAAGGAAAGACATTACACGACTTTAGAGCACTTCTTTTATTGTCCAATATTAAACTATATGCACCTAGACGTGATTCCACTTCAATAAACATACATTATCATTTTAATACGCAACCCTATACGATATGAGATAAGTAAACTTAAAGCTAACATAACGTACATATTTAACTAACGGTTACAATAAAAGATCGACCTTTAATAAATTACTACAATCTTCACTCGTGCAAGGTTTGACGTTTTCTTAGTTAACTCCACATCGCAAATAGTTCTAGATTTATTTCATTTGTTATTTGTATGTAATGGTCACATAATAATTATATTACATAATAATATACCAGTGTATTAAATAATTTCTTTGCGCAAAACTATTTTTTCAGTTTTAATTTCGTCTATAAAATAGTCAGCAAATACATGTGCATATTTAAATCATTTATACATCGTCAGATGACTTATTGGATAACACATTTTAACGCTTATGACTAAAAAGAAAAAAATCAGTTAATATTCGTGACAACACAGTTAATGTTACGTATAACAGAAGTATTGAGGAAGTTAAGAACCGAAAGGATGCAAAGCTTTTATATAGACGGGGCAAGGATAAAGTACATCCAAATCTAAAAAAGCTCATTGCGCATTTTCTCTAAAAATTTTATCTAGAAATTATATTGTGTAATAGTTTTTAAAACAAGTGGAAATACAATTTACATTTTTCGTCTTCCCAATAGACGGCGATTTGGTCGAGACCACAAAATTCCTTCCCAAGTGACCTCTATCAATAATAGCAACGATGACAAGAACCATCCAACTATAATAACAAGAAAGCAGGGTAACATATGGTGAATAGTTAATGCGTCATCGTTGTCTCTGTTCCATTGAGACTTATGAATTTCCATCTTAACCAAATTACGGTATTCCATATTAATTTTTTCATACATTCCACTAGCCGCCATGCCAGAATGTATAAGGCTTAATGTTTTCTCAAGTGGTGAGTCTGGTGACAAGAAATTTGTTAAGTAATACTCCGTAATATCGTCCGGGAAAATATTCAAAGAATGCGTACTATTATCAATTAAATGTAATATATTCAAGATGTTACGAGGCAAACGAATAATTAATTTCAAAGATCCTTTGGACATGGGTACCATATTCTTGAATACATCATCATAATTCAAGATTTTATATCGATCGTAATATTTAGGTACATCCGCAAAAAATGTTCTAAATTCAGTGAATCCTCCGAACTCGTACCCAGCTGCGATGGCACCAGAAACTGTGTTCAGATCAGTTTCATATACATCTCGTTTCAAAACACTAAGTAGAGCTCCTTGGTAAGCAGTGAGCATAAAAAAAATAAACCATATCCACAAAGCCAAACAAAATGAAAGAGCGTCTTTCACTGATCTTTTAGGAACTATTTGAGCAACAAAAATTGCCCTGGTGTTAAGGTACAAATTAACATTTAATGTGTCCTTTGGAAAATACTTGTTCCATTTGTTTTTTAATCCCGTTTCTTTCAATATCAATAATATTAAAAACAATGCTAATATAACCATTATGAATATCAATCTGAGGTAGAAATCAAATGGTCTAATTAATTTCTCCCGAATGGGTCTAAGGGGAATTGGCGGTGAGATCCAAACGGTATCACTTTTCTTATACGGATACATAAATCGAAAAGTGCGCGTATTATCAATATTTAAATATACGCTACCGGTAATATTTGCTTGTCGTCTTATGAGATGATTAAAATATCCTGTCCAGTGCGTCCCGTTAAACCTCCCATTATTTTTTTCTAATATTATTTCCAGTGAAGCATTTAATATTTTATATATAATATTATAGAAATTGCCTAATAATCCAGAAAATTCTAGTAGTCCGTGAGTATTTTCTTTGACCATTAAATACGGTGAAAAAAGGAAAGTTGCAATTGTAATCGGGCAACCGTTGAAATTCTTGTATTTTTCTGGGAAAAGATTGTGAATAAATTGGTATTTTCCACATCCTTTCACAGTGTCCAACGTAATCGGTTTAATATTATTGCAAGAATTATTACTCATTGTGAAATAGGTCAACACATTTACTTCATAAGCTTCACTTTGGTGTAAAAGAATGACGTCCGCCAAATAATTTTTCCAGCAAATTTCAAAAAACTTTTCAGTATTACATTTATTTGCAACCTGTTCGTAGTCACTGCAAATAATTATAAATTTACCATAGTTGGCAAATATGTATTGGCTTCTAATTTGATCCATAAAATGTTCAAGATCTTCCACATAGTCGACATGAATGATATATTGCATAATGCGATGAGGAAAATTCTTGCTGTAACTTAAAAGTTTTCTGTGTTCATTCATTCCTAATGACAATAAGCATCCATTGTAATTGTAACTAAAATATCCCAGAACATCTTTGTCACTTGTATTCATGCTAAATGTTAGCGTTGTATATTGTAGGTCGTAATATCTTTCAGAAATTTGTGCTGCTAAGCTCTGCACACAATGCGATCGGTCGGAATGAAGTACCATATTTACTTCAGCTGAAGAAGAAGTGATTATATTCAACAGAAATTAAACTTTAATTTGCTGCAGTAAAGCCGCTGTCTCGGTAACAGACATAATGTCTTATTTTGAAGGCGGTCGAATAGTGTTTGGACATATTCATGGCGTCTTGTAGTGCTTTGTTTTTTATTTTGTTGTGCTCCGTATCTTATTTACGTAATTGGCTACCGAAATTATTTTTCAATTAGGTTAATATCGATTTCAACACGTAATGATATGTTACACCTTATCATTTATTATGGCCTTCTTCGTCTACTCTGTGGACATTGGTTATTATATATTACGTAAAAAAATTTGGTCTATAACGACATACCACTTTAAATTCACTATTCGTATTTGCTCATACATAAATACATTATGCAATATAAAATACTTTTTCATCACATTTAATCATATTTTCCATTTTTGGTGTTCCTATATTAAAAAATACGATTAACCTGTTTCTTGTCATCGTAATTAGTTTTATTGTTTTTATCGAGACTTGTTATTACCATATTATTGATTTTAAATATTGAATGTTTATCAATCTTATCGTTCTTTCGCATTTAAAGAAATTCTCAATTGACAAATAGAGGATTTACGTGAATGTATTTTTTTCTATAATCCGTAAAGCTAACATCCTTAAAACATAAAAAATAATACATAAACGTGATATATCATTAGGTAGAAGATAACTATTAGTGAATAATTTAAATTTTGTCAGGAATTCCATTCAATGTGAGTTACTTAGAATTTCTCCACAATCAATGTCAAACGTGTAAAAAAAATTCATGCGCAAAAAGTGATATTATAATTTGATAGCATTTCAGCCAGTTTTTTTAAAGTAAACATTTTGTTAAGAGCTTTTGTTTACTAAGATTTTTTGACCCCAAATTGTTTTTTTCTAATACATTGTTCAAATATTATTATTAACAATATTAATATAACAATATTAATGTCTTCTATAATATACTTATTAAAATATAGTTAAACGTAGATATATTTCGTGTATCATAATCAAGTTTATTCGTGACATAAATAGTGAAAAAGGACTTGAATCAGGAATTCGGCTATAAGGAGAAACAGAGAATATAATATGAGCACTAGATTTAATGTTTTAGGTTTAAGGCAAGAGATTATTTAAATATTGAAACCATGGTACAGAATTTTTTGCATTTTTTCAATTAAATAATTTCATTCCTTTAAGAACTCAGTTGTACAAATATTTATGAATATATAATTCATAGGCAATTTTTTAAATTAATGAACAAAAGTTGTTTTCACAGTTCTTCAGCGAATGCAAGAAAGCACACCTTTCCACAATTCTGCGAAGGTGGTAAAATCATTCGACAAAGTTAAGTTTTATTTTCTTGAGTATAAATTTTGAAGATGCTGCAGTAAATAAGACTGATCAAATTCCGGTTCAAAAAATATATCGTCGACTCGAGCTTGCTTCAATATTTTTTTTTAATAAATAGGTTAACTTGTATCTTGTAAGCAAAATGGGATAATAGTACCATTTACTCTCGGTCGTGGTGAATTTCAGAGGAATCAATTCAAAGAGTAACCTCTGGTTACCAAACATCAAATGATTTTATTAATGTACCCATTATTTCCATTCATACAGAAATTTGCATTAATATCACGGATATCGGTTAAAGTAAGTGAGAATTCTGTGTAGATGTAAATTTGTATCGTCCCTAATAACAGATGGTGAGAGTAATGAAATTTTAGGGAGTCAATTATGAATATTAACAGAAATACAAAGTTTGTATATGGTTACAGAAAGGGGAATTAAACTTAGAAAGACGAACATGCTTAAAAAACGGGAAGAGGCTTCTTCGGCTGAATTGTTGGACAATTAGCATCCTAATATTGCCATGTTGACATCGTCAAATTGCAACGAAAATTTCAGGATAACATTTTTAATGTTCTGCCTCATGCACTTCAAATTACAATGACCAATAAAAGTTCATCTGGTGCACGTGAAATAGTTTAGCTACAAAAACAAATTTACAGCACCGAGGGTCATGTAAAAGGGATAAAACGACAGGAAACATAACGCTCTACGGTTATAATAACAGTATTTTGAGCGTTTTACGTGTTAATCCTTAATTAGTTGCATGGGGTCTTCGCACTTTCGTTCACCGAAAAAAATACTTGCAATGGTTGAATTGTCCCCGGGCTTCCGCCAGCTTCCTAATGCGTGCGAAAGATTATACTTTAATGCCCACGACATCGCTGGGAGTGGAGGACGCGTCGCTGCTCTTTTGAGTCCAGACCCTATGCAAGTAATTGAGTGAATATTTTTAATAATGTTTCGTACAAATGTTTCGTTTTTTTCAGGGTATTTGTGAATCAATTCACTGTATTATCAATACACTGTATTAATACATATTTTTTTCTCTTTTTAAAAATATTACGTATACAAAATGTATATATTTGCAAATGTTCTTTCTTCCTCGATCACTATGCAATACGTTCGTCTCTTCTATCTTAGATAAAAGAGACGAACGTATTATACAGTGATTGAAGGAACTCTTCAAAAAAGAAAAGCATGTTAGAGGTTCAGATTCGTAGTGTAGCTGATGAGATCATTCAAATTGATCATGACACTGCAAGCGAGATAGAAGAATCATCAGATGAACCATTAGGCGAATCGTCAGATAGAGACGATGATTCTACTGCTAGACAAGATGACGGTATCATTTGCCTAGACGTAACGTCAATCATAACCCCAAACAAAACCATTTCAAGACTCCTCCACCGAGCGCCGTCAGAACGCATGCACATAACATAATTCTCCATTTTTCGGGTATCAAACAACTAGCGAAATTTGCAGAGTGCAGTAGAGTGTTTCAATTAATTTTTTACGGATGACCTTTTAAATTTGACTGTTGAAAACACGAATAAGTACATTGAAATACTCAAAATAAATTTTCGAAGGAACCGAGACCCTAAAAGTACGTATATTGGAGAATTTAAAACATTTTTAGGTTTATGGGTAATGTCCGGATTATTGAACTCATCACGTTTGAACTTTGTAGACGCAATGAGGTTGACTTCGATGATGATTGAACTCGTAAGGCGACATTTCTTGCGAAAACTTACATCAGAACTTGTCGGGTATCATTAAAAAAGACGAGTCAATATTAATGCAACTCCAAATGTAGTAAAAACGAGTCTTGAAAATGCGAGATTCAGAAAACTACCTGGGATTTTCATCCGCAAAATGTTGGCGATGTTACAATTGTCCAAGAAGGAATGGTCGAAAGTTGTCATTAAAATTTAAGAAATGCTCCAAATTTTTCTGCAATAAACATTTTAATGTATACTGCGATACCTTCTATGACATAGGTCTAGATAATTAATAACAATAATTTGATTTTAGGCTTTTGACCTTTGTATGTGCCAAAATGTACCTTTAATGAGATGTTTTAACTTTAAGTTTTTTTGTGTTTGTAAAGGTTTCAATTTAAATTGCGATTTTTTTGTATAATAAAAGTATTTATTTCATTTCAAATAATAAACAATTCAAATTTTCCAACAAATTGTATTCTCTGGAGAGCCCGTGCAAACATTTGTGTTTTATTCTTCTTACGAATATTTAAGGGTCAATTTATTAAAGTAAGGTATAATAACGAAAGCGTTTTGGTAAATAACAAATATATTTAATGATAAAATAAAAGCATAATAGATAAAAAGCAACATTAAAAATTTTTGAAAAAGCCACGATGGATGTAGTCGTTGTAATTGAAAAACGATTAAATATTTTTTTTAAAAGTTTTTTTTAGTTCGTGACTAATTTAAATTTTCTTACGTGCGCAAATAGTTTCCTGTTCTGCTGCAATGTAATTGATATTAGGAACGAAAATGGCAATAGCGGTCCCGACGGATTTTCTTGGGTTTGTAAATTATATTAACAGGTTTTTATTTCTTTAAGTCGGGGGGTTTTAAAAAAAAATTTATTGTGTTTCAAATACAACGACTGCATCCGTCATAAATTTTATCAAAATTTTTTAATTTTGCTTTTTATTTTATACTTTTTCGACTAGAACGTTTACATCGGTATGGATTTAAACAAAATTTTAATTTTGCTTTTTATTATTAGTTTTAATAACGAAGAAAAACATATTTAATAACTTCTAAAAAGCATTCGCTAAAGGACAAGTTTTATGCCCCTTAGCAAAATATGATTTATAGACCGTGTATTAATAACTGATCCAAATCAAAGAAAACTCTTCAACAATCCGCACAATGGCATAGGACTGGAAGAATTAGAGCAATTGAGAAACATGTTACTTGGACCACACATCGACGAAGCCGAAGAACGTCACAAAATAGTTAATTTAGATCAATAAAAATGTTTATTGCAACGCCTCCTGACGAGTTAATAACATAACACCTAACTAATGACTTTCGCAGTTAAATCACAATTTTTTATCGAAAATCATATCTAATCCGGTCAAAGGGTTTTGGAAAAAAATGGGAGAATTCGTGGGCAATAAAATGTTGCAGCGCCCCCTGGTGAGCTAACACCATAAACACCTTTCTAAAAACCATCGCCGATTAGTCACAAATATTCTGCAGAAAACCGTGACTAAATCGGGTAAACCATTTTGGAGACAAATAAGAACATTCGTTTGCAACAATTTTTTTATTGCGATTAATAACTATAACACCTACATAAGAACCATTGTCAATGAAACACAAACATTTTACAGAAAACCGTATCTAAATAGGTCAAACCGTGTTGGATAAGTGGAAACATTGGATTACACACACAATCAAACAAATAAAAAATCTCTAGCTCTAAACGTATATACCTCCTCCGTTCCGTTATGGTAAAAATACCATCACCAGAGGTTAGAACAAACACTAAGCAATATTTCGCTCATAACTCCGACATTAAATATGTAAATTATTTATTTTCTTATATTTCAAGAGTTTTAACAGAATTTTGGTTATATTTTTATTATTCCCTGTCTCAACATTAAAAACACAAAAACGTTACAATTATCACTCTGATATCCATGTGTTTTTCTATCGGGGACTTAATTTCATGAATTGTTAGAGATTTTAATTTAGAATTCACATTAAATGTTAAAGTCTATTACTCCTTGGTCGGGCAAATAATAATTGGAACCTTTAATTTAATGCAATTAAAAGATACGGCCTTTCAAATATCACGTAACTCGATGCTAACTCACAACTTCGAAGTCTATAGGTTACTGCTCATTGACGAAAAATTTAGAAATTAACACAAAGGACATCTTCGGCGCTTTTGATAATGCCTGGTGGCCTGCCAATTTGACTTCTTTTTATAACAGGGAAGTGTCAGCGGACCTCCGTCGGATAATAAATAATTATTTTGGTGATCGAATGGTCTTATTACACGACGGAGATATTGTAGTAAACAAATGTTGACCAGGGGCTGCCAGTAGGTTTCGGTCCTTGCTCCTATCCTGTTCGATTGTATACCTGCGATACCCCATTAATGATGCAGTAGCATTGCTTATGCTGATAACACTCTCCTGATGGTCGAAGCAGCGAGACGTAGGGAGATAGAGACTCGACCACACTCGATCGACTCGAATAAGCCCAGCTTTGCCCCCCTTCCCCAACCCGGGGCTGCCCTCTTCAAGGGCAGATTGGCGAGGAAGTTGACTGTGGCGATGGGCGGGTCCAGTTCGATGTGCGGGACAGAGTAACGTACTTGGATATGGCCCTCGATTCTAAACGAAGCTTCATGCCACATGCACGGTATATTGGTAAGAAGGCTAGGGTTGCTTTCCATGCCACGGCCTGGCTTGCCGGTGCTGGCTGAGGACTGAATAGCTCTACACTCAATCTAATGCATACAGCGATATACTTGAGAAATTTGGCCTATGCGTCTTTGGTAAGGGTCTCATGATGTATTGAGGTCCAACAGGTTAAAAGGGGCGTACTTACAACATGCTTGACTCTGGTCAAAACTTATAGGACCTAGTCAACGGATGCCTTTATTATGCATTACCGGTTTTGGCATAAGTAAATGAAAATAAAAAAATATTGATGGCTAATTTTATGTGATATTATTACGTGATGAATTGATGTTTTAAATTAATCATTTTGATGGAAAAGCTCGCCGGAAATACTAGTACTTCGGGTATGCTGGTTACTCAACCAGAACGAACAAGTGTGCAGTTAATACAGCCAAAAACGCAAGATAGCATTACACATTCAAACTGCCTCTGAATTCTCCAAAGCTATCAAAATATCGGGTTCACTTGAAAACAAATTTATATGAAGCCAACGTTGAAAAATTCGGTTGATTGGTCGAAAATTCGGTTGATGGTTGAAAAATTCGGTTGATGTTTGGACAAGAAAGATTTTTTTTCTTATTCGAGGGAAAAATTGAATAATATCAGCGTTTTTCTTGTTATTTTCTCTTTATTTGTTTGCGAAATAAAGGAAAGCACTTCTCTGGATAAGACAAAGTAATCATTGGTAAATTTGTACACCAAGAATAATGAACATATTCACATTTCAATACATAAATTATATGGAAAGTTTTGGTGGAAAATATGAAGCAAGGCTAATATTATTTGAGGGTAACTAAATCAATTTAATTACGAAGCAGATATAACAGATTTTATAATGATAAGAGAAGAAAGGGAAAAAGTGAGCGAAACAGGAGTTTTCAGCCGTCGATACGTACGTTCCACGTGGACCGTTTCATGGAAAAATACATTAATTCATGCAGTCCCAATAAATGTTAATATTATTTATATTTTCATATTAATAAAAAATAATGCTGAAATTTTAGAAGTGTGATAAATATGACACATGTAACTAAAAACGCTATATATACATGTAGACAGAAAAGTGTTCTTCCAAGGTGCGTTCAATTCAGGATAATTAGTGATCATATATTGGTCAGAATTCATTTAATACACTTAGAAAATCTAACTTTTTATAATCAGGTAATAAATGTGTCTGACAAAGACGACATAGAAATTTTCTTTAATTCTTGTCCTGTTCCCATGTTTCCAATGTAAACAGGCTTATAACAGCAAATTATAATATACTATTTTATTGTCCCATTGACGATGTGTTTATTAGTGATCGTTTGCTTGCAGAATGGATATGGAGTACATTGCAGTAACGATGTAGAATGGAATTAACAAGTGCTATTGGGATATAACTTTGTCTGGAGAAAAACAATGTTCGGGTTTCACTACATAGCTTTTTATATCACGCCAAATTACATTATACTGTTCTTTTGCACCCCCCTTCCCATGTTTGCGAGTAGTTTTGAAATATAATAAAGTTGTAAATTTTAATCTTGTGCCGCGAAACCTCAATACATTTAGCAATGTCAATTCCAAGTTTTTTGGTTCATAATTCAAAAGTCTCGGACATATGGATAGTTACAGTCGTATAATTACATACGGTTCACATGGAACCCAAAAGCCTGGGATTTATAAAAAAAATAATCTTGCTATTTGCAAAAACTGAACGTAAGGAGAAATTACTAGTGTTGACCCTCGTTAAAATAATTCATCTTTATATCTTCATGCCATAATCCGCCTCTACATTGTACCGAAAATTATATTCAAAATGGAATTTTTGCTCTAAGAAATATGATCATATTACAATGTATAGGTAACGTCCTAATGAAAAAAAAATATGACATCGACAATATGAGATCGCAAGTAAATCTATAAAGTAAATAAAAAAACGACGTCTGAAGGATAGGCGAAGAAGCTTTATACTCAATTATATGGTATAACATATTATTACGTATTGATATCGATGTTCCTAATTAAAAACAAATGAAGATGTCAAGTAACGTAAACTGATGGTTATGTGGATTCAATTCACATTAGAATGAACAAAATAAAATATCGTGTAGACTGTAACGCTAACGTAATGTTTGCCAAACATTATTTGAGCGCCTCCTAGACAAGATGCCATGTCTGTTATAAAGGCGGTGCATTTGTTTCGAATAGTTAAATTTTGTTTTATTTTAAATGTTACCATTTTTTGTTCGGCTCAGCGTAATTTCTCACGTCACTCCAATCGACCCCAGTGTGTAGAGAATCTAGCAGTGCAAATTGTTGAAAAATATTACAATGCGCAATATTCGACAACGATAATTAGCAGTGGAATGAATGGGAATCATTTTCTGCGGCATTTCAGTCGTCACTACGCTGGCTGCTTATTGTTGTTAGAGATAAATGAAAACAGAAGATTGTCAAGTTCACTTTACAATAAAAATATTCCATATCACGTTACGCAGTATGTAATTTATGTCGATTGTGTAAAAGAATTCGAATATATTATGGATAAAATAAAAAGTGAATCAATATTTGCCAACTATGGCAAATTCATAATTATTTGTGGTGGTGATGAAGGTAATGCGAAGAACTGTAACGCTGAAACGATGTTTGCTATTTGTTGGAAATATTATCTGGCGAAAGTTGTGCTCTTACATCTGAATGAAACAGATAAAGTCAATGTATTAACATATTTTCCCATGGAAAATGGTGACTGCAATAATATAAAATCGATAATATTGGACACAATAAGAGAATGTGTGCACTCTCAATTTATTCACAACATTTTTCCACAAAAATTTAATAACTTCAATGGCTGCCCAATAATAATGACTATTATTTTTTTTCCACCGTACATCATTAGAGAAAATAAACACGGAATACAAGAAATTTCTGGACTAATGTTCGACGTTTTTAACACCCTGACTAAACAGGTAAATGCCACGTTGGAAATAAAAGAAGCTAGTGGTGGTATATTTAGTGGAAAGCGTTGGGAAAAAAATTGTTATAATCTCATAACACGACGAGCAAATATTTCTGTTTCCTTACTTTTACACGTTGATAACATACGCATTTTTCGGTTTACGTATCCTTACTGGACAACTGATATCGTTTGGGTCTCACCACCCATTCCTCTCAGACCCACTTGGGAGCAATTAATAAGGCCGTTCGATTTTTCTCTTAGAATTTCATTCATAACATTTATATTGATATTGTTTTTCCTGTTAATGATACTGAAGGAAACCAGAATAAAAGATAAATGGAACACGTACTTTCCAAAAGACACGTTAAGTCCTAATCTGTATATTGCCACCTGGTCAATATTCTTTGGTCAAATGACTGCAAAAGGAACGACGAAAAACGCTTTGTCATTTTGTTTAGCTTTGTGGATATGGTTTAGTTTCCTTATGGGTACTGCTTACCAAGGAGCACTCCTTAGTGTACTGAAACGAGATGTATACGATACTGATTTGAATACAATTTCTGGAGCCATTGCAGCTGGGTACGAATACGGAGGATTGGCTGAGTTTAGAACGTACTTTGCTGATGAACTTATATTTTACGATGGTTAAAAAATCATAGGTCCTGAAAATATATTTGATTATATAGTACTTATTAAAAGGTCTTTAAATTTTGTTATGCGTATTCCAAGCAACGTCTTGGTTGGAATGCATTCAATAACCAATCGCACTAATTTCTTAACTATTTTTCCAAATGATATAACACAACATTCTGTAACTAATTATTTGCAACCAGACTCGCCACTGGAAGATATAATGAGCTCTATACAAGCTCGCATGGCAGCTAGCGGAATATTTGAAAAGTTCATTATCGAATTACATCATTTTATTCAGGTGGAAAATCATAAGCTCCAACTGAAACGGAATAATAATGATGCGTTGACTATTCACCATATGCGAGCCTGTTTCTTAGTTATTATAGGGGGATAGATGTTATCATCGGTGTTTTTTTTATTAGAAATAATTTGTGAACGGATATGCTGGACTCAAAAATTAAAGTGCCGTGTATTAAGAAGGCGAATTATATAGATTTAATTTTCACCTCATAAGTTTATAGAAAATATATTTTTCGCCTTAAAGTGTTAGGAAAAACGCATAACGAGCTTCATTTATTTATTGAAATGCATTCTTTAAGGGTTTGTATTATTTCATCTATTTGCTTCTCTTTAATATTATCGTTAGAGTTTTTTGTTCTTATTTAATTAACTTCATTGTCACAAATAATAAATGTTTAGGTTGTAATATTTTTAAACTTTTACTCAGCAAGTGATCTAATGATATCTGTATAACGAAACACAATTTTCAATTATTTTCAGTCGTGGCAACGTACATAAAATTCATCGAAAATTTAGCATTTTAAAAGTGTTTTAAATCAAATTGTGCTAATATGTAATATACAAATATATGAAAATGATATAAAATGCAAAAGTCTTTAAAAAGAAAAGTAAAATATTACTTGAGTTTAAATTTTGATTGTTTGTGAAAAATAATTTTATGTTGCAACAGAATTTGTAAGTGATATGTTTATTTCAAACTCGTTTGACATTTTTTTCATGCTACGTAAGGTTTTTGAACGAAGCAATTCTATTTTTGTTTATTTGTCTTCTTGTTTATTTAAATTATTTTACGTACTTGTATGGATAAATAAATATTTAACATGAAAAAAATTTAATTTTAATGTCATGCTGTTATTTTCTTTAAATTTCTTTCCTTTATACATATTCTTTTAAAAAAAAATTACAGATACTCCTTGTCATTTAGCTAAAACTTTAATGCTTTCTCTTCCTTAATTTTTTAAGTTCTTAGCCAAATCCGTAGTTCATTAGCTTAGACAAGATATATGAGATTTATTAATATAAAAACAAAATTTTGAACTTTTCCTTTGTTTTTAAGCGAAAAAGTATCCTAGTTATTTCGCAAACTTAAATTGACATTACAGATAATACATGTAAAATTATAGCTAAAGAAACCTAATTCTTTTTTTTATTCTTATGTATTAATTATATGGAGATATATTTTAAATCGCTTTCTAAACCCTTTGAATTCTTCTAACATTTATTTATATCAAACCAGTTATAATACTGTGTACATCGTATTTACATACAGAACTGCACAGCTCTTCATATAGAATTACGTTATGTGAAGCACTTAGCTACACGTAATGTGACGTGAACGCACCAAGTAAACCTATGTAAGGTTTTACTTACCCAAGTTAACCATACTGACAAAAATTTGTTTAGTCTACTTACTGTACCTGTCTCATAATCTGTAAAGGGAAAAATAGTAGGAACATTAATATTAACACACAATGATTTCCTACACTTTATCATTTGGTATAGACCTACTTAGCACAGGTCATTTATTTATTCTCCAAAAATTCTAGTTGTGTTATTTTGCCGATGTCCTCTTTCCATTCCAAAATTTCCTAAAGCCAAATAAAATTCAATAAAATTAAAATAGCGCGCATCTCTACCATCAAGCTTAAGTATTAAAATCCTTCGATAAATGTATATATTGGTTTCTTTACAACAAAAATTTGAAGACGCTTTAGGAAATTTAATTTATCCAACACACTGTGCAAAAAAATTACTTACTTTAGTTTGTCAGAGTGAATTAAGTTGACGTTATAAGCCCTTTATTATCTTAAAGAATGTGTAACAATTTTAAAAGAGAAAAGTAATTCTTGAAACGATACGCTCTGTGTTAGCCGATGCTGAGGTGCGCCGAATTTATCCGTTTCAGCGTCACCAACCTGAACATGACGGCTCGGTTTCATTCACTGCGCAGAAACATTGGGTATGCTGCGTCTAAGGAAGTTTTGACTTCAAATATATTTTAAATTAATTGCATATTTTAAATTCAGTTTGGTTAATATTTTTTTTTGTGTGACAACGGACCGAAAATTAGGAATCTCTAAATTAAATTGTGTTTGAGAGAACCGGTTTTGATTTTGAGCGTTACATTTATTTCAAATGCCAATTTTATTTATCTAATATTATTTTAACACAATTACCTTCATCCAAAAATTCGTTGTTTTTTTTATTTTCTAACAATCCCGTGTATACTCGTAAAATAATTCTTGATACAATTTTTTCAATATCATGATATATTTTTTCTACATTGAAACAGACAAACACTTAAATTTATCCACAAGCAAATAAAATAAGCCACAAAATATTGTCGACGTTTGTTTACGTTTTCAAGTGCAAGTTGCGTATTTATTACGTAGTTTAGATGTTGTTATTTTATTCCATCTGTTACAATAAACCTCTAATTTTATCATATACTATCAAAGGACAAGATATCATTAAGTGAATGACAAGCCTTTCTAATAAAGCTAATGAACACACTGGCCTTGTAATATTTTTTTTTGTTTTATTGTCATGTCAGACTGGTATATCAATTACTGACTAATTGTAAAAAGTGTTTCCATATACATTTTTCAAATTAATGCCGGATAACTTACCATTTCACTTATTGTCAGCAAGTTCACTTAATGCCCGCAAAATCAAACAATTGGTTTGTTAACGGATATAATAAGTCTAATTGAGATGAGCAACGTATTTGTATGCCTCAGTGGTCTGAAATATAAACGTGTGGAATGAATAACCTTCATTACTTCAGTTTATATTGTTTGTTATAAATCATACTTGTAACTAAAAGGACAGAGAGGAGACGGAATCCATCAGGAAACATGCTGAAAGCATGTCGCAATCCACTCAATTTTCAAATCCAAAAATATATCGCATTTTTCATTATCCTTATTATTTCAATAGTTTTCAGTAATAATGCCAACATATGTACGAGCGTGAGGTAAGGTGTATTCAATATTTACTTAGGGAGGGTGAACATGGAATGTCAAGACACCGGAAGCATAGAGAAAGTGGTAATTTTGTACTGCATAATGAATGACGAAAGTAAGAAATATTAGAGACCGAAACAGCACAAAGACAAAAACTGTTATATTAAGTCCATAAGCAGAGATTCATAAATTTTTTTTACACTTCTATGCCAAGGGTGGTGCGTAATGATTATTCCGGAATATAATATTATTGGGCACTCCTAATAGCGATGCTCAAAATACTTATCCTAATTAGGGTGCTATTAGTATATTTGTACAACTGCTTACTTAAAAATACAGTTAATTACATCCACTTAAAGAAAAGAAAATACTCTAAGTAAATTGAAGGAAACCATTGATATCCTTCATATAAGGAGCCCCTGTCATTGTATAATACAAATGTTCTTTTAGATATACCAATCAAAAATATTATAATACTAATCGAAATGTTCTTCTTTTAACTTATGTGTAAAAATAAACGTTAATTTGTTCTCACCAAAAAAAAATGTTTAGGTATAACCATTAAAATATGGTGGCGGATAGAAAAATGATCACCAAATTGATAGTTTCATCACAAATCTCTGTAAAATTTTTCTTTATTTTGAATATAAATGAAACAATGAAAATACATTTTGAATAAATCGATTTACAGCAAAACTTTTGCCACGTATGCTTAACTATTGTTTATTTAAACTTTTCCATATTATCGAAAGAAATATTTTTATATTAGGGAAAATCATTAGTACCTCATCTGTGTACTAAGGATTTTCCCAAATGTTTTACTCCTGCATTTTTTTATTGTCTCAAGCGGCTTCTATTTTATTTCTTGTATTAATGTGTGCAAATTTCAGTATACCGATGGAACGTCTATGTATTTGGTATAATTCCAAGAGCTCCTATTGCAATTAGCAATATAATCTATAAAAAGTGTCCCCGACTTCCTCAAAATTATTAAAACATAGGGTTTTTGTGGAACTAAATTTGTATGAACCACACGTTGAAAAATTCGGTGAACGTAGAAGGTTTTAGTAAGAAGGATAAACTCTGATGCAAAAAAGGAAGTAGACGTCCATGGGAAAGAAATAAGCGTTTTTCTTCTTCTTTGTTAATAATTTATTAAAACAAAAAGTCATTTTCGGGATAATCATAAATTTTCGTTGCTTAAATAACACAACAATAATTAAATGTTAAGGCATAACCAGAAAAGTTAATTATTTGCGTGGAAAATATGGTGGAAAAGTACAAGGGCAGTTATAGCAAATTTTAATAGTGTCTTAATATGGTAAGAGAACAAAAGAAAAGAAACGGAACAAGAACTTAGATTTTTTATGTCAAATTTTTTGAGTTTTCCTGTTTATACAGATACAGTATAATAGACTATATTGTAGTAGAATAGACTATATTTTAATGAGGTAATTAAAATTACATAGTCAATTGTAGAAGCTAATTGTGAGCAGGAATATTTTCTCCTGAGGCGCGTCCAATAAATTAAGATGAAGCGCAGTGTGTTTATACTATTCTGCCTAGCCGTCAAAGAAAGTGTGCTTTTTGATCAACCCAACCAACCATAGCGTCGATATTACAATTCAATATTTCTTACGGAACTGACCACTTCTAGAAAGAAATTCCTCGTTTTATACAAATTATAAGAAATTTTATGAAAAATTAACATAAGTGATGTAATGACCGTTTTCTTGTAAATTGTCGCCGACGAGGAATGTAACTGTCATCAGTTATTTATACCTAAATGAGAATCTAATCTTTCCATAGGTTTTTATGTTCGACCTTTAATATTTCCACAAATTTTATTGAATTTTAGGGGATTAAAAATTAATGATCAGGAATTATTAAGTGTTATTAGAAGATCTTACTGTTTATTATTATGTTATAATTCAGACTGACCCCGAAATGTTTACACTACTTCTTTGTCATATCCTAT
Source organism: Druceiella hillmani (assembly GCA_039881145.1). NCBI lineage: Eukaryota > Metazoa > Arthropoda > Insecta > Lepidoptera > Hepialidae > Druceiella > Druceiella hillmani. Next base: position 34,573,010 of record JAYKKI010000019.1, read on the forward strand.
TTCTTTATCCCCGATATAAACTGACTTGCACATAGAAACGCTTGTAGACTAATGTAATTTTAATTTAATAAGTTTGTTCTGGCAGAACTTGAAATGTGTTTTTGACTCTGTTTACTTTAAACGTACGCGTGCGGGATGTCTTATCAGTGGTATCAGTGTCTTTTAAAGAAATATTTGTAATCCATTTTTTGCATTAAGTACTCCACTTCCTCTTCAATTTTGAGAAAACTTGAAAAGCCCTGATTTACAATTACAATGCCAAATTGTCAACATCACGAAACTTCTTTCAAAAATATAACTACTTCTAAGTTAATGCAAGATGAGTGTTTATTGTCAAGAATTGGTACTGGATCTTGGAGGAAGTATGGGTAATTTATATAAAATTATACGACTATTTCCCAAAACAACTCCATAATGTCGAATGTAATCCGGGACTGTTGTGTTAACACTTTTCCTCTTAAAATATACATTTTTTGTTTTGTTATCTGTTCTGCAATAACGAGTAAAATATCGGTTTTTAACATTGATATATTGGTAAAATATCAGTTTTTATCTTTGAACAGTAGTGAACAAAATAAATATTTCATTAACGCCGCAGGCTTCAAATGCAGGAATGGTGCGTGACATTTTATATAAAAGTTCATATATTATTAAATAGGAAATTTCATCATAAACTTCTGGCGTTATACCTAACTCGGTTTTTATATACATTGTTATCACAAAAAAATACACCCACTGCTATCAGACCAAAACCTTGTTTGCTACACGATTTGCCATGATACAAAAAAACTATGCAGGTAAAATCGAATTTTATTTTTCTTATATAAAACCGCAACCATGTAGGCAATAGTAAGTTTCAACTATTTCAATAATTAAATGAAGCGCGGTGACAAAAGAACATTTTTGTATTAGATCCAAGGTAAAATTCTAACATTTAAAAATATCTTTATCGAGTTTTTCCCCTTGACTGCAAATATTTACCTTTAAACTTGTTTATTCAGAAGAGTCTTATTATCATATACATGAACTTGTAAGCATTAAATACGATAAGTTAAAAATTTACGTGTGAACAGTAGTCGTTGAGAAGAAAAAATTAAATCAAAGTGCGCGTTCTCACACAAGCTATTTCTCCACAGAGATATTCGAAAAATGCAATATTTACACGAAATATTTCAGCTTATATTTTACACACATCTATATAGAGACATAAGTGATATACTTAATTAAATACCCCTTGATTATGCAAGCAAACGGCTGGCCTCATATTGCAATTTAAATACCATAAAGTTAGCTTTTCTATTTCCGTAGATATGTATAAACCCAAAAACTCCCGATTTATTTCCAGTATAATTACTAAATTAAAATTTGGCCACTAGCTTGGGTTTTTACACGCGATAAAAAAATTTCCCTAACTTTGTCAAGGATAAGTTAGATTATCTGAAAAAAATTAATGTAGTTAAGTATACAATTCATTGCGTAAAATGTGCTTGATTGAAAACAAAACTTGAATAATATATATTATGGGCTTACGGAAGTAGACTGCGCTCATGCTGGATTAGGGTTAATACTATTTTGCATGATACATAATTAAAATTGGTAAACGTTGGCCTTTCATGTGTTGCACATTTGCGAAAATTATATCACATTATTTTCCACCGGCAAATGAAATAAAGTTACATTGTCAAGCATATACGGGTATTGATGATTTTATTTAATTCAGGGATATACAATCATGGAAATGTTTTTTCTTTTTAAATTATAAACCTCTAAAATATAAATGTGAGGGTATAAAAGTGATGAAGGATATTTTTATGTTCGTTCAAAATATAAAGCAAGTTAAAGAGATCAACATGACTTAGTTTACTCGGATATAAACTCAGAGCTGCACTAATACTTTCCTTGAACCTTTAAATCGCTTACTCAACACGGCATTATAAACTAGAGCTTATCTTTCACAGAAGAAAATGATTCGGCTAACTCTCATATCTAATGGTGAAAATCGATCCTAATAGTGAACCCATCTGAAAAGAAACTAACTTTCGATTGATTGCGGTACCTTCCACGCCAACTTAATTATTCGATTTCATGTTAGAAGGCAATATTTATATGAGCTAAATAAACCAAACGTTAGACGAGAAACACGAATTCCGCGTTGGGTGCTTGACAGATACGAATCTCACGTATTTCATCCAATATGTCTTTTTCAGGTTGATCTCGTTTTGTAAGTCCTCACTGCGTATTTCGATTACCAGATAACTTTTAATATTACTCATAATAATCAAATAGTCTTCCTTAAACTCATACATTCCTCGTACCTTGAGAATAGAAAGCAAATCATATGTATAGTATTCTTATATGTGGCATAAATTTTTACTGGCAATACTTTTGTTGATTTACTTCTTATCTAAAAATACACGAAAGGTATTAGACGTTCTCCTTAAAGAAATAATCATTAGAATAATTGACATATTTCTTATTTATTTTCCAATATCTTGCAGAAAGTATTTCTAAACCTAATGGAAATATGTAAATGTATACAAAAATATCGTGTAAATCTGAATATTGTCAACAAATCAGGAAAATTAATATAAAATTTTCCAACTTGCTATTCCTTGTCTAACACGTTAAACCCAAACGAAAGGAAAAATAACAATGCAAGATGTAGTTTGTCGTTATAGGCCAATGCGATGTTGAAAATTCTTAAAAATGTGAAATGATCTTCTATTTTTCACCTGGAAAAATGTGAATTCGATCAACTTCATTTTAGTTTTGCAGCAACAACTTAAAACAATTCAATTTTTTGAAAACATAAGTATTTTGAATGTTAGAAAACTGAAACGAAATTTAATGTACCTGTTAACTATACTGCTGAATTATTCTTGTACTAGTGGAGCCGCGTAGTTGATTAATTAGATTTCCTGGATAAGGAATCTTGCCAAATAGCGCCCGCAACTCTTAATATTATCTAAAAGAATGAAGAAGAACGACGTAAGACGGAGTTACGATTTATATATCCTCTACCATGGACTTTATGGGAAAAGGCAACGTTACCATAACCAAAAATATTCAAATTATACATCCATCCTACTATTGGCTTTTTTCATTTCCAAGAAAGCAATCACCATTTTAGAAGAGTCCTATAAAAATTTATTAATAATCCGGGAACTTCTTATACTCCGTGTTGATTTTTTCCAATAAAGTATGACGGGAAAATATAGTTGCTACTATTAATGAGCAGTCATTGAAATGGTTAAATTTTTGTGGAAAAAGATTGTGAACAAATTGATAGTGTATGCGTTCATTTACTTTGTCTAAGATTATCGGTTTCTCGTTATTGGAGAAACCATTTGCCGTGGAAAATTATGTTAAAAGGTCAGTATATGTAAATTGAATATTTTAGATTTAAAATTATACATACTAATTATAGATTTTTTTTACTGTAAAAAAATAATATGACAAATTGACTACAGGCCAAATGGGATTTAGTGACTATAAAGATGATAATTAAAACTTTCCTAGAAATAATTTATTGCTGAAATAACTCTGTATTCAAAGTAAATTTAGTCGTTTAGGCGTCATTTTTATACCTATCCCATCGGAATCGACACTAAAATAAAGGCTTTAATAATATTTAATGGCTGAATAAAAGGTTTTTCAAAATATGGATTAGTTTTCTAAATATTAAGGAAAACGTATTTTCCATACTTTTGCTCCTAATATTACCCTCTATGTATATTATCTAATGTATCCGACTCCTTATTGGACGAGAGCATCTTCGGTACTCGTCCGCGGGTTTTTGAAAGGGCAGATTATGTTGTAACGCGTAGCATAAAAACATCGTAAAATCTCATTAAATTTCTTTAGCGGTGAAATATTAAAACAATTAAATTATTAAATACAGTCAACTTAAAAATAATACATGTTATCTCAGATGCATTTGCATTTAGGTTTACGTTCTGAATTTCAGCCTTTACTATTATTCTGTTATCTTATCAATATATATATATATATATATATATATATATATATAAAAGCCTTTATTTGTTGATTACAATGACATTAGTATAAAAATTACGTCAAAAGGACTAAATTCATTTTGGATAAAGAATTATTTCAGCAATAATTTATTTCTAGGAAAGTTTTAATTATCATGTTTCTAGTCACTAGATTCCATTTGGCCTGTAATCTATTCCTCATATTATTTTTAAAGTAAAAAAAATCGATAATTAATATATTAAATTTCAAATTAAAAATGTTCAGTTTTGGTACACTGGCCTCTTAACATATTTTTCCACGGCAAATGGTTTCTACAATAACGATAAACCAATAATATTAGACATAATAAATGAAAGTATGCACTATCAATATGTTGACAACACTTTTCAACAAAAATTTAAACACTTCAATAACTGCTCATTAATAGAGGCAACTGTATTTTCCCGTCGTACTTTATTGAAAAAATTCAACACGGAGTATAAGAAGTTTCCCAATTATTAATAAATTTTTATAAGACTCTTAAAATGGTGATTCCTTCCTTAAAAATTAAAGAAGCTAATAGGGGGATAAAGAGAGGAAAGCACTATGCAGTAAATTTGTATGATGTCATAATACAACGAGCAAATATTTCTGCTGCTTTATTTTTACACATCGATAATATACATAATTTTGTTTTACGTACCCTCACTGAATAGTTGAAATCGTTTGGTTCTTACCACCCATTTCCCTCAGGTCCGCTTGGGGGCAATTAATGAAGCCTTCTGTCTCAGATTGTTATTTTCAAATTTTATGTTGGTGTTCTTTTATCATATTGGTGCTATTGAAGAAAACGAGAATAAAGACTTCATGACACAATTACTTTCCAAAAGACACATTAAGTTCCAATTTGAATATTGCCACTTGGGCAAAAGTTTTTGCACGAATGACTGTTAAACGATCGTCGAAGGATACCTCGTCGTTTTCGCACTATGGATATGGTTTAATTTCCTCATAATCAATGCTTATCAAGGAGCTCTTCTTGGCATTTTGAAACGAAATGTATAAAATACTGATTTGAATACAGTTCCTATGGCCATTGCAGCTGGGTAAGAATATGGGTGTATTTAAAACATAATTTGCTGACGAACTTATGCACTAAAATCGGTATAAAACCAAATCCAAATAAAGTCAAATAGACCTTTAAATTTTATAATACGAGTTTCCCGCAACTCTTTGATTGTATTGAATCGAAAAACAACCGGACTAATTGCATAAATATTTTACCAAATGATATGATACAACACTCTATGCCTAATTATTTTCAACCAGACTCGCCACTAGAGAACATAATGATCGCTCGACCAGCTTTTATAGCAGCCAGTAGAATATATCAGAAATTGAATATTGACGCACGTCATATAATTCAGGTGGAAGACTATAAAACCCATTGGAAACGGGATAATGATGACGCATTGACTATTTATCATATGCGAGCTGGTTTATGGATTATCCATATTATAAGTGATTGGTTAATGGATATTATAAGTGGATAGATCTTATCACCGGTGTTACTGTTAGCGCAGGTAATTTGTAAACACTCCGATGGTCTCTAAGGCCAGCCGTACACGGAATGCTTCAAGCAGTTGAGACCGACTGCTTGAAGCCGCGACCGCGCGATGAACTATAGTCATTCATTCGCTGCCGTACACACGACTGCTCAAGCAGTCGCGACCACTTCAAGCCGTCAACTGCATGACGAAATTCCATCGTGCCGTCGACCGCTCGCGAGCGGTCGCGAGGCATACACCGACTGCTCGGGCCGTTGACTGCGCTAGAGCAGTCGACAGCTCTCCAACCTCCCCCTCATTTCTCTTCTGGCCTCGCGGCGTCTGTCTGTCTCTCTGTCTCGTCTCATTTGTCGACTGATCTTTGAAATTGGAGGGCGTGTGCGATAGTGATGCACTTATTAGTGCAATTAAATCTCAAGAACTTATTTGGAACTATAAACTTAAGGAACACAGCCACAAAATAAAGAAGAACAATGCATGGGCAATTATTAGCGCCCAAGTAATTGATTACTTTGATGAAAAACCAGTTCAAGAAAAAAATCAAATCGGTAAGTAAAAAATTCAGTCATTTTACACACACATTTATTAAGTTTATGTCATATTATAAAGTCACACAGATATTTATTTATTTATATCATATTCCATTGCCAATCTAGTTTGGCTTCTTCGCTCATATAGTAATTAGCAAATTCTGCACGGATTGTTGTTAACATGGGCCCACCTGGACGAACTTGCTGGGTTGATTGTATTATAGAGTGAGGACGACCCTCAAACGTATCCTCAAATTTATTTCCATCTCGCTGTTTTACGTAGTTGTGAAGAACACATGATGCTTTTACTATATCCACTGCGAAATCAACACTGACGTTAAGTGGTCAATGAAAGATCCGCCATTTATTCGCTAATATGCCAAACGTGCATTCAATATATCGCCTAGGACGTGATAACCGATAGTTAAAAATTAATTTTTTTTCTGGTAAATCCTTGCCACCGTATGGACGCATTCAATTTTCCTGCAAGCTGAACGCTTCATCCCCAATAAACACATTCGGTGATAAAGGTCCATTTTGCGATATTGCAGAAGGTGGAGGTATATTTAAATTTTTTTTCTTGTAACATTTTATATAGACAACTCTCTTCGAAAATAGTCGAGTCAGCGTGCCTTCCATATTAGCCTATATCCACGAAAGTGAACATATAATTACTATCATGTACTGCTAGAAGTATTATCGAAAAATAATTTTTATAGTTATTATATGACGATCCACTTTGCGCGGGTTGTATTATTCTAATATGTTTGCCATCAACGGCACCGAGGCAGTTGTGAAACTTAGCAGTTTTTTTGAAACCATTTATTATGTCTTTCCATTTATCTTCAGTTAGTTGTTCCATACATATATCCTTCATATGCTACACAATTTATTGTAAGTATAGCGATTGCAAACACGCAATATTTTGGACAAAACCAGGGATATGTCGGTGAAAATATCTGGCTAACCCCATAAACTAGCAATACTGAGTTACATTTTTCACGTCAATTAAATTTTTCATTATATCATATCGATCATATTGATCGACCGTACCGGGCCGTCCCTAATATTTTGGCATATATACTTAATACGCATTATCAAAATGTGATGAAGAAGCTTGATTTTGTTACAATTGCACGTATGTTGCGAAATAAATCTAATCCCCGATTTAGTTGTACTCAGGATTAAAATATTTTGAATATAGGCCAGAATCTTACCAAATTTCACGTATTTTTGCAAATAGTTTACATTATAATATACTAGCCTACAGCAGGCGCATTGGGGAACTCGTAAGACATCTTTAAGGATTCAAAGTGTCAATCGGGTGTGACAAACCAAGTAAATGGAATTGATTTTCCTCAACGGAATCTGATAAAAAACTGCATTCATGTCGAAGCTTACAAAGTAAATATTCGGTTTAATCTAAAAGTTTAAACTCTGTTACATCATTAATTGTTTATCGTTTACAATAGGGTATCTAATATACGTATCGATAACTTGAGTATATAAATGAATTAATAACTAAATAAATAAATCAAAATATTCTTTTGTAGGTTTTATTTAATACATTTATTTAGAAATAAAATCGATTAAGGAAATATTAGTTTTTGAAGTGACATGCTCTCTCACCCCCAAACTTCAGTTTTACAATCATAAATCAGAAATATCTGGAAAAATTATAGGTCATAACCATCTGTTCATAACTTTCAATTAAAATATATTCTTTAAATTGTAGCAAAAATGGCATATCAGAGTTATAGATGACTACGTGTGTCTTTTGACACGAATTTGTTTTTTTTTATTGTGTATAGCGTGGAGTAACGCTTGCAAAAAAGCACTTGTAAGAATTCCGGAACTGTTTAATTAAGAATTTAACATGAAACATTTGTAGAGATATTATTGAAAATACCCAAAAAATATGCACTCGCTTCACCAAGTCAGAAATAGCTAATATCAAAATTAAAAAAACTGCGTTTCTAGATCAAGTATCTAGAAAGATAGTTTTTTTAATTTTTACAGTTTACGGAATTACTATAGCGACAAGTCTAAATCTTACAATTGTTTTTTAGTAAACTTTAAATAAATGTTTAGTAACACGGTTTTTGAAAATGTTAATGTGAAATCCCTAAATTTATAAAAATGTTTAGGCTATTAAAAATATTCTAGTTAATCAGTATCCAATGTAATACAGTATCCAATGTAAAATAATATTAAAATTTGTAAATAACTATTAAGGATATGACGTATATTTAAATGTTTTCGTATGCCTAAGAATGTAATAAAACAGGACGGTGCTTATTCTACTCGTACCTTTTACAAAATATTTTCGTAAAGATAATATCTGTAAGCGATGAAGTTCTATAAAGTTATAAAGTTGGCAGTGAAAATCGATAAAGGCTTCGAAAATCATATTTCCTCTTATTGTGGTCTATTACATTCAGGAGTTCTTGAAGTCAGTTTTAATATAATTAATTAATGTCATTTCAAGATTTAGCAACTACCATTTAATCGCTTTTCGAATATTTAATAATTTTATTATTACTTGTGTAGTCAGACAAAAGGTCGTCACAATCATTTTAATGGTTGTTTTCATGATAGTTTGTACGCTTTAAAAAAACACTTTGAAATGTAAAGAAATATTATTAAGGAACTAGATATACGAGCTTACTCGATAGATAGATGACTAGACATTTCAAAGCCAACGAAATTGACGCGATCGATATAACACAACGTGTAATGAATTAGGAAGGATTAAATTAATATGGCTTGATTTCATTGTTCATTGCCTCTGCAGCGATCGGTGTGTCGTAGTTTAAAAAGTTAATATTCAAACAAAATACTCTAACAAAGTCATAATTTCCCCCATTTTTCCATTTACGGCCACCTCAGAATTGCTACACTTTCAGACTTAAATGCATGAAAACTTGTTTACAAATATATGTTTTAGACCTTGATTTATAGGTAGAAAAATACAATAAAGTTTCAATTTACATTCCATGTACGTGAAGACAGGACAAAATTTTTCGCGCACTCTATCCACAACATGCTTTTAAAAATATAAATTAGTTTTCTTTTTAAATTTGTAAACTGAGCTTTTAAAATACTGGGCGTCAAAGGGATGCGCTGTCAGATAAACTGCGTTCCTACGTTAACGTTAACATTCTAAATTTTTGTCGTAAAATATCTCCGTTTACCAAATGATTCTTCTAGTTTGAGTTTTGTCAATGCTAATCTATAGAATAGAATTATATCTTTAGTTGTATAATTTTTTTAAATACAACGTTTTGAGGAAAAATTCTGACTTCCCTTCGTAATTTATGACGCGTGGACGATATATTCCAATCTTATTATTAACTTCTACCTTATCGCATATAGTGCAAACGTGTTTAGTGTTTCGAATTATATATTCCCTAAGAATGTTACTCTATAATGTAATCTAATGGCTAAGCCAAAATGCCAATCGGTATTATCAATGAAAATAATTATAAACCTACAATATATAAAATATTTTATCAGTGAGATGAAAATTTGCTTTCCACCGGATACTGTCAGTTAACAACATGTGGAAAGGATAATTTCCAATTTACACGAAGCTGCATTTTAGGGCTTTGTTTATTAAAAAGTATACAAGGACTTCGTAATAACCATAAACCATTTCTTAATTTTTTCCATAACAAATTTTGATGGTTACCATGTTAATTATACAACTCTTTAAATACTAAAACGTATTACGCCAAATATTAGATATATACTTCACCATTTATTTCACTAAACACTTTAAAAGTAACTTTTTGTAAACAACTTTTTGGATATTTCTTATTCCTTTATATCTAATGAAGGCAAGATATTTTGCTGTCCAATCTGTGAAGTCCGCGACATCAAAATGTTTGAATTTAAGTCCCGGCTTTTATATTAAAGTTTATGCATTACAATTTATTACTCTAAAGAAGATAAAATTAAGAGATTAAAAAGAAACCAAAAATTCCCCACGAAGGTTACAACTTGAAATGTTTTGTTTTTTACTCTTTAAGTATATTATATAATATTCCTAAAAATAAGAGCAAAACTCCATAACAGATATTTCGCCGATCTCTGTACCCGTTCTGTTATATTATACCTAAAATGCTTTAATTATTATTGCATATACACTTGCGAACAATTTCAAGTACCGAGATTATTTGAAATTGAAACCGCGAGTAGATGATACTTCAAGGGCAAATAAGTGAATTCATTTCCATGATGGTTTGAAGAGGTTTTAGATGTGGAATGAAATAATGAAACTAGTGGCGCTGTGAATTCATATTTCTTGTTTTGGTATAACTAAGGAAATTATAGAATTTTAATCATATGTCATACTAATCCAAATTTCCCATTTATTAGGCGAATAACTTTTGTTATTTTCTCTAGGAATAACTGGAAAAACAATGAAGCAATAATTGCAAATAACATTAATTGCTCATAAATATTGAAAACGTATTGTCTTTTTTTCTTGTTCGTTCAAGAAAAAAAGACAGATATCTCGTCAGTATATATTTAAACGACTATATGTTCAAAATATTCAAACGTTCAGAATAAGATGTTTTTTTTTTAATTCAAGTAGTCTTAATCCTAATTAAATATGAACGTAATGTAAACTAATCCGAAAAATAAGACAAAAGGAAAATTACACGATTTAAATGGCTATAGATATTCGTAATGTTTGCTATTGTATCGAGTAAACCTTTGCAGTTAAATGTTTACTCGATACAATAGCAAACAAACAAATGAAAATGCACCAAATGTAATAGCAATTCAATTTCTCTCCATTTCCCAAACAAATTAGTGAGATTTTCCAATAAATTTTAATTTTATGAGAAAAAATTAATCTTGTTTAAAATACCAATAATATTTAATAGCTTTTAACGTTTTGTACTTGAAAAAAAAATCCGTTAAGAACGATTAGAACTCATACTAATAGAGTTCCGCGAGTTAAAGTTAAATGTATACCGAAAGTTATAAAAAAAATAAATTTATTTAAAACAATACAATATTATTGATTTATACAATTATCTCTTATAGCTAGTTAGGGCGTTATAAAGTCTACGCAATGATTGAACTCTGAGATGCGGCTCGCAGGCCTTTTTATATTCTATTCTTATCTACTAAATTTGTGGGTACAGTCTGCTTACTATCTAACACTCGGTTTGTGGTTTCCCCATTCGTGGAATGACCGATGGGATGACGAAGTTGTCGGTATTGTTCTTATCAGCTTCTTCCATATGGCAGTTACTTTGACTCTCCCCTCCTAGTCTGAAGTTATCCCTTATCTTTTTAGGGATAAACTGTGAGACGACATAAATTATCGTCAAAGTTATCATAGTTCCTAGTATCCACATGGTTATCTCTATTTTCTTGTTTTGGGAACTATGCATCTTCAATGTTTTTAGTTGGTTATATAGCAAGTGGTTCTCGGAATGCATTATTAATGGGTATTCATTGACAGTTTTAGTCTCCTGGTATTGGAACACTTCAATATCTTTCTTATCTTCTGAAAAGTTACACTCTGATGTATCTTTAAGGTATGATTTTTGTATTGCTACTTCTTCACGGTTGCATGGGTCCTGGATTCTTACTTCGTTTTGCTCGTACTGATACCATATACTGTTAGTAATTTTCTTCACTAAGTGTCTTGGGCATATTATTGACAGTTTTTCACAGGCGTTCCGCTTGCTGATGAGGCTTTCTTGTAAACATTTTTTCACAGGTTCTGTGGTATACATTTTTTGAGTACATTCTCTTAACCTATATACTTGATCATATCTTATTAAATATTGTCTTTCATTAATATCGGGAAGAGTGCATTGATTGTTCGTGTTGGTTATAATTGGTAAAATGTGTTTCTTATAATACTTATTCTTAGATACAATAGGTATTGGTAGGAGACATTGGTAGGAGATATTCGCGCTTCTCAAGTTAACAAATCATTTGGTAAATTAACAAATTTTGGTATTTTGGAGACGCTGTGCTCTAAGTGTAGTTGAGATATAATAGATGGTGTAATATTCCATGTTGTGCAAATATGTAAGCTTCATTTATATTTGAACAAACTTCGTTTAGTTTTTCGAAAGCAAAAGCTAATTCGTTAATTCGTTCTGTTCTTTCTTCCTTTTTATATATAATTTTAAAGATTGTATTCATTTGTTGCGATATATTATATACTTGATTATGTATTTCGCTCAGAGCGTCTGATGTTACACAGAATTTATTATTTATGTCGATTAAATCGTCGTCATCTAAATTATCAAATAGGGCCTTTACTATTGTTTCCTCGTTTGGCGAGAGTTTTAATCGTTAATCTATTTAAACAATCTTTGAATTTTTTGTGAAGGTAGTTAATATAAGGAAAGCTTTCATTTAGTCCATTTATAATAGTTTGTATTTTGTGATATTCTACATACAGTGGGTTCATTTTTATAGGGTGAACGATGTTCCATACTCCTTCCTGTATTTGTACTTCATCAAGGTTTACGATCGCGATGTCTCCGTCTAGTCGTTGTACGCGGGCGGCAACTCTGGAATACGAGTTTCATTTACATGAATTTGTCTGTCTTTACCTCTTGAATAGTATAATGTTTTACGTGGCGATATTATTAGTTTTATTTTAAAGGGTCCGTTGTATACGTTTTTGCTTTTATTCCGGTTTTTACTGACGATGTAAAATTCGGTTCCTTCTTTTAGTTCCGATCGCCATATGTCTCGCCAGAATCTTCGCGGGTTACGCTTACTTGATTCTTTCTTAGTGAATTCGACTCGTTGTTTAATTTGTTTTAGGTATTCGGATGTTATAATATTATTCATGGGTAGGTTTATTTCGCGTAGGAAGTGTAATTCATTTGGTGTCTTTTTAGTAGTTGAGTGTATCGTGTTATTAAATGCGAGTACTGCTAAAGGAATATCTATTCTACTTATCGTTTCTTGTTGTATCCGCAGTCTCTCAATTAACGTTGAGTATAAGCATTCTATGTCTCCGTTGTGGTGTTGGTATGTAACATTCTATTTGTAAGGTAGCTAGAAATTCTTTCATTAGTTCGCTAATAAATCCAGTCTCGTTGTCTACTAAGATTATCTTGGGTTTACCAATTATTGCGAATATTTTTATTAGTTCATCCATTATGGTTTGACTTGTGCTATCGGTTAATGGTGTTACAAAAGCCCATTTCGAGAACAAATCGATTCCTGTTAAGTATTTACTCTTTTCGTAAACAAATGTGTTTAATTGCCATTTGCTCATGGGTTTTTCATAGGTCGACGTAAGTTCTAAAGACGACTTTAATAGGGTGTCGGTTATATTTCATTTTATTACATATATCGCAGTATTTTAAAAATTTCGCGGTGTGTTGTTTAATATTTTCGATATAATATTTTTTATTAATCTCGTTAATTAGCGCAGGGTTTCCAATGTGCCTTTGGTATCATTCGTGGGTTTCGCAAATAATTTTCAATATGTCTTCATTGTCTATTAACTCTATTCGTGGGGTTTTGAACCATATAATGTTTAATGATTGTTTGTTAAATTTTTTTCTGTAAACTTCGAATGTTTGTTCGCCTAATTGTTGGAGGTTTATCGCGTATCGTTTCCCTCCAATATTTTCTATGACAAACCTCCTAAAATCTATTGGTGTTTCTAGCTTTACGCAATAATCATATGATCCTCGCGGTTTTTTGGTTATTGACACTTCATAAGGTCCGGTTTCTGAGTAGATACGGTTCATTCTGCGCGGCGGATGTTCGTGTTTTATTGAGAATCCGTGGTCCGAATTATCGGCATTACTGTGTACGGTAGCGATCTCCGAGTTTTGATGCACTTCTATACGGGATAACGCGTCAGTTACATAGTTATTTCTTCCTTTCTTATGTTTTATTTCATAGTCATACTCTTGTAATTTAAGGCGCCATCTGGTTAGTTTGGAGTTTGGCTCTTTTAATTTAGATATTCATATCAAGGGTTGGTGATCGGTTTCTAGGGTGAAATGTCAACCGTAGGTGTATGGTCTGAATTGAGATAGCGCGTAAAGTATACCTAATAGTTCGCGTTCCTTCACGTTATATTTTTATTCGGCTTCATTCAGGGTACGCGACGCGAATGCAATAGGTCTGTCGTTTTGAGATAAGACCACTCCGAGGGCTATATCGCTAGCATCAGAGGTTACTGTGAACATTTTTTCAAAATGCGGGTACGCGAGTACTGGTGGGTTCGTGATTAATTGTTTAGTTCGTTCGAATGCTTCATTGAATCGTGCATCATGTTTTATTTTAACCCCTTTCTTTGTTAATTATGTTATAGGTTTGACTATCTTAGACAGATCTGGTATGAATTTACGATAATACAATACCAGTCCTAGGAAAGTGTTTATTTCTTTTAAGGTTTTGGGTTTTGGAAAGTTTGAATTGCCCTAATCTATTCTGGGCATAGTCTTAGTCCATTTTCTGTCAATATGTGGCCTAGGAATTTCACCGACGTTTGAAAGAATTTGCATTTGGATCTATTGACTTTTAAATTATATTGATCTAGTGTATCTAATATAGCTTTTAACCGCTTATTATGTTTTAACTCGTTCGGGGCGTATATTATTACGTCGTCTAGGTAAACTAAGCAATGTCCAGCTTCAAAATGAGGTCTGAGGACGTTATTTATCATTCTTTGAAAGGTAGCAGGGGCTGTTTTAAGGCCAAAGGGCATACGAGTGTATTCGTAGTGTCCGTTAGGAGTTGAAAATGCAGTTAATTCTATACTATCTGGGTGCATTTTTATTTGGTTGTATCCGGCGGTTAAATCTAAAGTGGTGAAATGTTTTGAACTGTCATTTTGAAAATATATCTTCGATATTTGGTAATGGGAACTTGTCGTCGCGGGTTTGTTCAATTAATTTCCTATAATCGATCACTAAACGCCATTTAGGGGGTTGTCCTTCTACATTTTTTGTAACTAAATGTGCGGGGCTCGACCAGGGTGAGGCGAGTCTGACGGTCTTATTATTCCGTTTTGTAACATTTCTTTTATTTGTTTTGATACTTCAACTCTCTGTGATTCTAAAAGTCGGTAGGGTATCTGATAAATTGGGTCGTCTTTTAATAGTGTAATGCGGTGTTGTATTTTGTCAAAATTTGTCTCGTGTACGGTGTTTGCGAATGTGTTATTATGTTTATGCAATATGTCGTTTAGTGTGGGAATGTTATGTCTCATGTGATACATAGGGATTATGTCGTCATCGGAAGTGAAAAGTACATTTCGTTGTGGGCTAATAGTTGAATTTAATTTAGACATAGCGTCCCAACCAAGTAGGTAGTCGTACTTGTCTGGGAAGTCAAATATGTTAAATTCTAATGGTATCGTATCGGGTCCAAAAAGGTTGACAAAGGGTGGTAGAATTATTTTCCCTTCGTGTTTAGTTATTTGGTGCGCGGTTTGAACTAAAAAAAATTCTTTACAGTAAATGGCTACTCCTTCATTCGCGTACTGTTTGGCTAGCTTAGATTGTATGAATGATCTAGCGCTTCCGGTGTTTATTAGCATTCGTCGATTCTCCGGTATTCTAATGTACGGTGGGTGGCAATATTTGGTTTAGTACTATCTCGGTGCCTCGGTCCGATCGTCCGACTGAAAATTTTCTTGTTTATTGAAGGTATGTTCGTCATTATTTGGTGGGTCTTTCGTGTTATGAGATTCGTTATAATTCTCTGTACCGTTAAGGGGTGTTCCGTAATATTGTTCGTACATTTGAGCGCAAAATTCGATAAAGTGTTATTTTTCAGGGTCCTCCATTTCTATGTTAAACATTCTGCGGAGCGGTGCGGTACACATAGTCACGTCTGAGAGACAGGTGACGATGGGTAGGTGTGGCTTTGCTGAGTTTGTCTCAATTTTTATGAGAAAGGTGACGGTGGGTAGGTGTTTTTGTTGAGGTTGCATGTTTTGTAAATTTCGTTGGAATTGGTTTGGATTAATTTGGGGTCTAGGTGGGTAACGCGGTGCAAAATTATTTTGTTGTTGTTGCGTTATTTTATTCAGTGAGTTCGTTGTCCTCGTATCTTGGTTATTCGAATGGTGGTTAAGAATTCCTTCTTGTTTTTTGACTATCCTGTAACCGTCGCGATCTAGTCATCTAGCGCGTTCGCACACTACTTAATAATCTTCCCTTCTAAATATGTTGTAAAATTCTGGTGGCATATATTTTAAAAAAGTCTGTTGCGCTAAAGGCTCCATAACAACTTTAATTCCATTGATAATCGACTCGCTTTGCATTATTATGGTATTGAGTTCGTGTGTAAAAGCTACTAATCCATCATCTTTCGGTTTTAAATTTTGAATCTCTCCGATGAGATCTTCGACGCGACGCTTATAAAGTCCGAATCGTATAGTTAGTACTTCTTTCATGGTTTTCCATTTTAATTCGCTGCTCTCGCCTAATGCGGTCCACAGAGCTTCTTTCGATAATTTTGAAATTATGATGTTATTTTGTGTTTTTTCATCTAACTTCGTATCGGCTAGACAACATTCTACTATTCTAATGAAACCTGTCAGAGCACGTTCACCTCCTTTACCGTCAAATACGGGAATAGGAATGTGTTTAGCTTCAGTGGCCATTCTTATAAACTATTGGAACAATCAATGCATCAAAATAAGGACAATATATATGATCAAGTACTTACAAATATGCCGTAAGTATGATGAGGATGCACTTCATCGAGATGTCTGTCAGTCAATATTATGCTTTGTCGACCCTCGATGGCTTCTTGGCTGCTGCGTAAATGCGGTGTGGTTGGCCGAAGTTCGCTTGATTTGTAGAGTTTGTGGATTTAGACGAAGAAAACGATGCAAGAGTGGTCTTCTTTTATGCCCGCCACACGTTGGGTGCCAATTAAAGTTAAATGCAAACCAAAAGTTATAAAAAATTTATTTATTTAAAACAATACAATATTCTTATTGATTTATACAATAATCTCTTATAGCTCGTTAGGGCGTTATAAAGTCTACGGAATGATTGATCTCTGAGATGCGGCTCGCAGGCCTTTTTATATTCTATTCTTATCTACTAAATGTGCGGATACAGTCTGCTTACTATCTAATACTCGGTTTGTGGTTTCCCGATTCGTAAAATAACCGATGGGGTGAGAAAGTTGTCGGTATTGTTCTTATCAGCTTCTTCAATATGGCAGTTACATTGACTCGCTTAAATGTATACACTGTATTGTGCAGGGCCAAAATTGTTTTAATATATAATCAATGTTTGAAATAAAACAGTATTAGAACGATGGAAAATTCACGACACTGGACGCATTACTTCGACCTGATTATTACAGGTATAGGAAATATCTACAGTGATTCCAATAATTCCTTCACTATCATGTGTTACGTTAAAAATCAACGGTGGTTATTTCCAACAAACTACTTTCCCTTTCAATTCTAACCAATTTGTCACTCTTCTACCATAGCACATAAACTAAATTATAACCTCTACAATCTAACATCTGTCGATGTTTCGATGTATTATTTACGTGTCCCTATATTTACTATTGGTATTACATTGAATGATCCACATATTTTGCATATGAATAGTCTTTTTACTGCTGTTACCCAATGTGCATGCACCCAACGTTATATTACGCAGTGTAATTTTGTACGAAAACTCTTGCAAAGACTTGTAATAAATTGCTAATTTCTTAACAAAGTTTTACAAGTTATTTGAACAAATTATACCTAAATCTGTTAGTAAATAACTAAAATACATCGCACTTTTAGAAATATGGCTGACATCAATTAATGTTATCCTTATATTATCGACAATGGATAAAGAGTGTACAGATAGGAATACAAACGTGAGTTATAAACGGAGTGGTGACAGTTACAGCCAAGGTAGGATTACCACGTATTTATTATAGATGTATTGAGGGAGAAGAAAAAAATTCAATTTATCCTTAGGAAAATGAAATTTATCCTTAGCGCAGTCTGTCTCCTATCATAACTATCCATTAATAAACGTGAAATTTGTTTTAAAAATTTACAGGAAAATAGGGGTCGATTTTGAGTTAATAAATAAAATAATGAGTACAATCGATTGGGATGATGAATTAAGGGAATTATTTAACTTTATATGGAATATACTCTAACCAAATATTTTATAAGTAATAAATATTACTATCAAATCTTCAGTTTAAGTGACTATTTGTACCACCAAAAGCTACTAAAAACATTAAGCATTGCTCGATTCACTAGCAAACTTATATTCTTTTTCACAGAGTTCTTTTGGTCAAATTTGAAATTCTCTGATCAAAGTATAGACAAATTATATGAAAATTGTTGAACAGTCAAAATTGATGTCTTAATTGCCGTTAGGTTTTGAAAATACTTAAGTAGTTAGACTTAAACAAATGCTCAACATAAGACAGATTTGAACTTACCTTCATCAAATATATCGCAGATGCCATATGTATTTCTTTATCTCAATTGTTTAGTAATGGGACTTTACCTACATGTTAAAACGCACTACATGGAAAAAGGCACACATAACATCAGTGCACTAAATTAAGTTTAAATAAATTATACTTAACTATAGGCCGACATTCATGTCGGATAGTTGATAATTGCATGCCAAAAAGACACTGATTTTTTTTGTGTTATGTCTACCACATTTAACTACTACGTTACTCTCAGCGCTTGTTCGACTCATTGGATTCCGCACAGCAGGCCGACGTGATGTATACGAATTTATAGAAAGCATATCATAAATTTGACCACTTAATATTAATGATATGACAACTAGCATTTAACAGTATTAGGAACAACCTGCTTAGATGCTTTATTACAGAATTAACTAATTAGGCAGCAAGCAATGAATTTTTATTACCATAGGTCAAGGTTACTTTTGATTTACCGCAGTTCTCTATATTAAACCCTTTGTTAACGATGTTTTCTTTCACCTGTTTCAGAAATTGATTTTTTTTACAGAATTGACTTCGACAGATTGCAATTTTACTGTGAAGATAATTACATTTAAGTTACTTGAAGTGTAAAAAAAATTACTTTCACAAAGAAAAAAAAGTAACCTTTAGATATGCAAAAGCGGAGAATTTACTCAAAAAAACAAGAGTACCTTGGTGTTAGTTCAAAGAATAAACTGCATTTTAACGTGTATAATAGACAAATTACATCTAAGGTTAGGTTTGTATTAAGTACTTTTAAATCCTTTAATAACGTTGAAACATACTTAATATAGTACTATTGTACCAAAGCAACTTGAATATTCTTTCATTATATGGAATCCACTATACGTCGCTTAATATGACAGCATTGAAAATTTACATAAAATATTTTTAAAGTTTTTCAGTATCGTGTCGATTGCCGTAAAGTATCTTATTAAATATTAATTATTAAATATAAATATGATGTCCCCTATGTCAGACGATTTTTATTAGAGTTGATAATTTTATTCAACATCTGCCAAGGCACTTATAAATACAGGAAATTATTCTTAAAATAACTCATAGCCATCTCTTGTTTCATGTCGGCAACGCATTATTAAATACTGGTATCAGAGCGCCTCTACGTTACGGTTTATTTATGTATTTTCCGTAAAGGGGAAAAAACAAAAACTATTTGAAATATTCTATAAACACTAAATAGGAAATAAGATTGTATTCTAACATTTAAACAAAGAAAGATTTTTTTTAGAATAAGACATAAAATTAATATGGAAAACACTTCTTATTAACTTATCAATTAAATAAAACTGCAATTATGGATTACAAGTTATTTATGTAAGGCATTCTATTTAACTAAGTTGGACAAACAATGAATAAAGTAAAATGATAAAAAACATTACTGATACATAAACAGTCTGCTGTGCATAAATTTCATGAAGCCTGTTCTTTACATCAGATCGAAACTGGGGGCGTGGACTTGCAAGGATGTCAAGTGTCAACATCTCTTCATTGTATAGTCGCACAACCGCCGTAGCCGTGCTCTGACGCCGGCGTTTGTTCGTGCATTATTGACATGAAATAAGAGATGGCTACGAGTTAGTTTGGGAGTTCGAATCTAAATCTGACTCAGTAGAGATGGACAGCTATAATTACAGATGTTGAACATAATCTTTGACTTTGTATGTATTTTTAACTTTGACAGATGTTGAACATAATCATCAACTCTAATAATGAACGTCTGTGACAGAGAGCATCACATGTATAATTATTAAGTAATACTTTATACGATAATTTACTGCCACCTGTACGACGCAGAAGAGCTTTTAAAAATTTTTTTTTGAGTGTATTCCCTTCTATCATATATTTAAAGTTTATTTGTTTATTTTCTTTGTGAAAGAGATTTGCTTGTACTTCGAGTAACTTAAATGCAGTTTGTTCTCATCACAGTAAACATTAAGTCTATCCAGATCAGCTTGCATATTCGAACAGTCATGTATGTCTTTTACAAGAGTTAATAGATTTAGATCGTCTGCATACATTAGGAAATTACTATTTGTAAAACAGGTACTTTATTGTTAATAAATATATTAAATAAGAAAGGGCCTAATATAGATTCCTGTGGTACACCAGAAGTCACTTAGATATATGTTGATAAGAACCCATTTACTTTAATTGCTTGCTGCCTATTAGTTAAATACGAAATAAACAAGTTAAATACATCAAAGCAAGTTGCCACTGATACCGTTAAATGCTAGTTTTCGCATCAATATTAAGTGATCAACCTTGTGAAATGCTTTCTTGAAATCTGTATATATCATGTCAACTTGCTGTCCGGAATCCAATGACTCGAACAAGTGCTGAGAGCGAGTTGAGGTTAGTGGTGGTAGATCTACCACGAACAAAGCCGTGTTGTTCGGGAATAATGTAGTTATGGATTATCGGATATACTCGTCCATGTAATAATTTCTCTAAAACTTGGGAATTACTGATAAGATTGATATGGGTCTATAGTTTACTATATTTTGTTTAGATCCATTTATATGCACAGGTGTCATGTGCGCCTTTTTCCAACATATAGGAAAAGTCCCATATTTTACCCATTTTTTAAACAAGAGGTTTAAAGGAATATGGTATCTGCGGTATATTTGAGGAAGGCTGGTTCAATTCTATTTGGTCCTGGGCTCAAGTCTAATGACGTAAGCATTTTTAAAACATCTGCAACCTCAGACGATATGGAAGATAAGCTGACGTTATTTAAATTACTAGTAGGCATGTTTTCAACATTTTCGATGAATTTGTTTATGTCTGGATCAGTGGGCTCGAAAGTTGACTGAAATAACTCTGAGAACATTTGGCAAATTTCATTCGGGTTATTACTGGCACGGGTGGTTGTCCCACTTGTACAAAAAGAGATGCCTTTTGATATCCTGGCAAGTTCACGCTTGCAGTTTAGAACAGGTATGAAGAACAGGCAACGTGAAATATATATACAGCGGATGATCGAGTAATTTTCCTTCTCATGTTAATTTATTAATTTAAAACTTGTTAACTGATGTGCCTCACATAGATAATTAATAGTTTATAATTGCAAATTAATTTAATATATTGGTTAATTAAATTTTCTCTCCGTATTGACTTTATATTTATCGTGAAATATATGTATAGACATATATTTAACGATAAATATTATATATATATATATATATATATATATATATATATATATATGTGTGTGTGTGTGTGTGTTTATATATATATATATATATATATATATATATATATATATATATATATATATATATTTATAACTCCCAAAGGGAAGCGTTTTGTTTTAACCGACTGATATCAAAATAATGTCAAAAATTTTAAACACTTCTACATACAAAAAAAAGCCGTGCATCGACTTCTTATGTTATTACATCCATGCATTTTTCTTAATAATATATTTATTTCAAAATGGGCGTGACCGTCAACACAGCATTGTTTCTAATGATATAATGCTTTAATGTAATAAAAGGTCAACATACCACTTAACGTAATTTTTTCCAAGAAGTCAACTGATAAAACAATCAGTAGAATATCGTAACAACTGCTGCCCAATAGGATTACTAGCGTCTTTCTAATGAACATCTCACTCCACATTTAGAAAGAGGCAATTGAAGTCAGGCAGCCGCATTGTTGCCGGTTTGAAAAAAATTTAAAGAATACTCAGAGTAATAACATGCAGAAGACAACTCGATGACAAATACTAGTGTGCAAAGCATAATATCCTACCAGAAACAGTGTACTCCAAAATAATTTGCAAACCAAATGCGTACTAATTGCAAATCGCTTTAAACATTGTTTTATATTTTGACTTCTCCAAAAGTTTATAAACCATTTAATTATAAAAAGATAGTTTAGTTTAAAAAAGAAGGGTAAGATAAAATATATCTCATAAAAAAGAAGAGGTTTCTCTAAAGAAATATGATTAGATATATATTTAAAGGATAAATGGGTCACTCTAGCCACAGTCTGCTCTATTTGGTGGAGAAAGTTATTTCAAAAATACTGCCCTTCATAGTTCATTGATTAGAATGGAAATCAATAACTAAAAATAAGTCTAGATTACAACCAATACGGCATATCAGCAGTTCGGAATATATTGATTTTATTGTATGCATAGATGTATTAAAATATTGATATATCCATACATACAATAAAATTATAACACAGTGAATTCAGTACATGGACAATATTTTATGGAGTTATTGATTTGGCATAGAGAATGATTTTGATGAAATTTTATATGGTAATAGTATATAACCACAAGCAACATATTCTGAATTTCACGCGAGCGAAACCGTGTGAAATACGAAATAATAAATCGAAAGTAGTCGCAGCAACCTTCGACTTAGTTCTGTCACGGCAAGAGACGAAAAGCAAATTAACGAATTAGTCAACTCAAATTGTTTCTGCAATTGCCAATTATTTCCTTGCAGCTACACGCGAGACCCTCAGACAAACCATTTCATAATAATAAGCCCTTTAAAGGCGTGTAGAACTCGCAACACGATGGTACGGACATATATTCTTATGCAAAAATTACAATATTTAAGGTAGTTTAGGGTTTATCTTAAACGACCAAGAGAAACATATTTTAATTTTTACCGCTTTGTAGATATATTGGTAAGTAAGTTTTCCAAGGACTTATATATATATATATATATATATATATATATATATATATATATACATATGTCGTGAATTTCCCAAAAATACTTCAGTAATACTCATAATATTTTTGGTATCTTCTGTTCAGCGCTTTTTATTCAAATAGGATATTAGAAAAATTTGAGCTACATCGTAACTCCCTATATAATGCTTTTAAAAGAGACCTGTTAAAAAGAAAAACAGCAAACTCGATAAATCAACTAAATAGTAATTTGTTGAGAAAAAAACAATAGAAAAAATGATATTGTGCCCTATTCCAAGAGTTCTTTTTAACGCTAACCCACATTTCCATGCAAAAAAAAACTTTGTATTTACATAACCTTCCAGGTATTTTCTTTTTATACAAGGTTACGCAACTACTATCGTTGCAGGAAAGTTGTGAGGTGAACGTGTAAACATATCGATATTCGATTTTATTTTTGATTTTGTGCAAAAACCACATTTTAATATTTTTGGTTATGACTTAGAATATATAAAATATATTTTAAGAAAAATATTAACATAACCGATAATTTCAATCGTCTTTTCTTTGTGAATCTCCGTCGACAGAGGACCGAAGTGTAATCGGTCACTTAAACGTAAACGAGTCTTATACTTTGCATACGTTTTCAATATTAGTATCTTCAGTTTTTCTACGACCATGATTGAATTTATTTGATTAGAGAAAATACTGATGTCTAAATTGAAAAAAAAACAAAAGCTTTATTGTTCATGGTTAGTTAATGAGTTATTAATGCGATTGTATGGTTATTTCAAAGGAAAGTAAAAAAGTCGATAAAATGCCATATTTTAAAACAAATTTGACTTTAATTGGTTTCACATTCATTTTAAAATTATAGGCTTTAACATTTAAAACTCAAGATACTTGCATTTCTACATTTTTATTCACTAGCTGTTAAAACTGGACACATATTTCTAAAACGACTCCAAGTATTTGGAATAAAATTGAAGAAGTATTTATATTCAAATTACGCAACGAAAACACAGTTACGTTGGTAACCAAATATTTATATTTTAACGAATGTGCATTTTTATGTGTAGATAATACTGCTCCTTTTAAGTTAGTTATAAATACATTTTAAGATTTAATCGAGTCACTTCATTTTTTATGTTTTAATGATTTAATCGAGTCGCTACCGAATAAGCAGTAAACTTAATAGCAAAAACGCATGAAAAAGAGATTGATTTCTAATGTTAATTCTTTCATCTGTTATTTTATCGAGTCGATGAGATATTAAATCGACGCTGATGAGGGTTGGTCGGTTGTTAGCCACTTTGAAAGTCACTTTACTAATAGACTTCAAGGACCTTGGTCATTATTATCGATTTCTATTTATTGCGTTCACTAGTCCGTTTAATTCCTTTAGTTACAAACATGTCGATTGAGGGAGAACACCCTTTAAAAAACGGCCTAACGCCTTTAACGGTTGTTCAAGCTCTGTGTGGTATTAAAAGAAAATCGTTAATTAACTTGAAAAGATATGAAATTTACTATAAATATTACTGTTTATTTTTTGTAATAACTATTTGTTTATTTAGAATAAACTATTTCTCCAAATGGCTGGAATGCAAGAGTTTTTGGCAAAACCAGGCAGTTATGCTTTCATAGTCTTTTCTGTTATTCAGATAGCTAATGCATTCTTCCTCAGTCAAAAAATGTTCAAAAAACTGTGCAATAAATTACATCATGTGGATATGATATTACGTATTGCTAATAAAGAAGAAATATACGTTAATATGAAAAGAGTTAGTGCGTTTATGATAGTTCATACTATAATTTTGGCAGTTTTCCTTGAAACTGCCTTTTTCCTATTATTTTTACAAATTCAGAGGTTTTAAGTTCTCTTTTTCACATCAATATCATTCTTTAATTTTTGCCGTCTTTTTCTACGTAGACATTTTTGTATACTTACAAATAATTCGCACAATAAACCTATATTTTTCGATTGTTCTGGATTACTTGTGCCCGTCAAATTTTGATAAAGTGTCTGAAAGCGTAAACGATATTCGAGATTTTTCTTTAAACCTAAATGTTTTGAGCAAGTGTTATAACCAAGAGGTTAATATAAAGGCTATTGATTTGTATCGTGCTTGTTATAAATTGATAAATATTTGTGGAATTTTAAATTCAGCCTTCAGCATTCAGGTAATTATGAATATTTTAAATTAATTATTACAACAAATATTTTTGAAAGAAATAATCTTAAAATCGAAATAAATAATTTAGTAAGGTGTTTTTATAGCATTGCGTTTTAATATAACTATAACCAAATAGCTATACAAAGTCAGCTCGATCGAGTTGTAAAGGTATTTTTTAATAGGAGTTATGTAAAAAAACTTGGAAAAACCCAACGGAAAAATAAAGATGTGTAAGTGTTCCAATGTGTTGTGTTAAGAAATGATTTACTTTTGTTTTTGTGAATCAAGTAAACTGTTTGCCATTAATAATATGTGACATGATGTCTAAACCTAAAAAAAGATAGCTAGAATATATTAATAGTAATTATAATATTAAGATACTGGACGTTTTATGATGCTATGTCGTCTAGTTATTGAGGTAAATGCTGATAATATTTTAATAGAGAGAATTTTATACATTTTTGCAAAATATTACTTAATCGGCGAAACATATAGTAGTTTCACTATGATAAATTATTTATGAGCATAATTTTATAATTTTGAACATCATATATATTAATGCCTTTGATTCTACAACGCTTTTAAAGATCCATGCTAAATTTCCCTCTTAGCTAAATGCTGGATGTAACATTCTGGCGTAATCCTAGTAAACACAATAAAAATTTCTATTTTATATGACCGATATAAACATATACATTGAACGGTATTTACGTATAGATAGTTTTTGTGAGGACTGAAAATAACATTTTTGAATCATCGTTTTAAAACTGAATCAAAAGAAGCTCTCGATTTGTTGATGTCGAGATTTAAAATGGGCAAGACCGGGTAAGGCAAGGGTCTGAATTTGCATGTTAAAAGTCTTGCATTGTAATATTTTACTGCAGTCTTTCAAAATACCTCTTTTTTGAGTTCAAGTGTAGAGGGTATCTTCTGAGTTTTTAAAAAATGCCAATATCGTGGAGCCATTTCATTACAAAAAGTGTGTTGAGAACAAATTCAGCATAGTGAATTGTTAGTAAATTTTGCAGTCTTTGTTAAATGGATATGAATATAATAAAAATATTGCTAATTTACTATAGAATACTACTATAGAATAAAACAATGTCAGGTGATTTCAATGTGAAGGCAAAAATAAAGGAAATTTTGAAAATGTCTGCAAATTTTGAACGCAAATATAATGATTATTTTTAAAATGCTATATTCTGTTGTACATAAACTAAACCATGTTATTATAAACTAAACCATTTACCAGAGAGAAACTGAATGCAAGAAATGCAACCGACATCAAAATAATATATTCTCGGTTGCGAGCATAGACCCAGGAAACACGGTCCTTTGTTTTCAGGAGCATGCAGGAGAATTGCACATCATATCAAAGTTGAGAAAAAAAGTTTACCAACTTTTGGTATTCCTTTCTTGTATCGATATGGACTAGGTGTAAGTAAGAGCTTAAAAGCTATCGGTAATTTTGAAAGTTCTATTTCTTTTTTGCAGCAAATTTTCAGCTTCCGTTGAAAAGTTTCATAGAAATTTCATTAAAAAGTTCGAGTTACTCATAAATAAATTTACATGGTGACCAAGAATGTTGTGGGAAAAATTCTAATCAACTAACACAAAGCTTTCGAGATACTTTCTGAATTAACATCCTGATGTCACATGATTTTCTCAGCTAAAAATGCAGAATAAAATGTGTCGATCTGTCTTCCAGAAGTCGGTACATCCAGCTTTTTATGGTTAAGTAGGGAAATAGCTTAAATATAAAAATATATGATTTCTTATTTAAGAAATACGCTTGTTCACTTTACCCTTAACTTTCTTAATTTTAATTTTCCTCCCTCTGAAAAAATAAGCAATTCTAATACTTCGTCCAACTCGTAATATTATTTTTTTCCATTGGTGGTGTTGCAAAAAAATTAACATGAAAATGACTTAATAAAAAAATGATAAATTTGATTATGAGTTACGTTGAAATGAAAATCTCAATATTGTAACAAAAGTACCTTCGAACAAAATACAAATTGCTATATTGTTTAAAAGAATTCTGACTATATACTTAATATTTCAAAGAGCTCAATTTTAGTTCAGCAGTACTGTGACATTTCAAACTTCAATTTCAAGACCAGAAATAATAATTGGACAATAAAATTCAAACTTCTACTTGAAAACTAGAAATAAAAATTAGACAGTGAAGGTCAAACTTCAATTTGAAAACTGCAAATATGAAGTGGACAATGAAGAATAATGTTTCAAAAGTAGCACGCGACTGCTCCAGTTTGTACTATATTAATTCTGTCGATAATATAAAAAGGGGGTCTCAAGTTCGTTACTATCAGTTTTTTATTGATATGTTTTGTGCAGTTATTATGGGCCAAGAAACAATTTCGTGCCGTGCGGAAGTTACGCGACGGCCGTCATCTTGATAAACACATTTTTGCGAATATTTCCGTTCTATGAATAAAAAAGAGATCTATAAGAAAAAACATAAAAAAAGAAGGAATAAAGACATTTTTTACTTTTCTGTGGAAAATGAACACTCTTCATTAATTTCCACATCAAATATTCACTTTACACGAAATATTTTGAAAATGATAAAATGAAATGTTAATAATGTTTTATTTTTTTTCTCATAAAAACGTTTAATACTTTACGTTAGACATTTATAATTCTGTAGGTTTTGTTTTTTTTTCATACTTTCCATATACTTCATTAAATAGTTTACAACATATTAATTTCAGATTCTCTTCTACATAACAGAATCATTCCTCAACACCTTACAACTAATCGATATTGTTTTGACGTATTTATCAAACCAGGTAAATATTGTGAACACATTTATTCAATTTACACAATGGATATTAAATTATCAATTATTTTTCGGTAAGTTTAAAATTTAACGACTTTCCGAGTAATATTAATTATATAATTTTTGGATGCAATTTTCATAGAAACTGAACGGTAAATTATTTTTTTTTTCGATATGTTAATGTGACATTATTTTATATTGGCTTGATTTTTGAAGCAATTTGCTCGACGCGTTTTTAAATAAATTAAAAGTGTGGTGAAATTGCCACTTCCTCGGTAACGTTAATTGAGAATTAATATTTGATAGGGAATGTAACAAAACTAAACGGTAAATAATTTTAAAATAAGTTAGACATTTATAGTCGGAATAATTTATAAAAAAATCAGTCAATGTCGTCGACAACGCGTTATACATGACAACTATCTTGACAGTCTAATCAGAACTACTCGTAAATGTAAACACCATCAAAGCGAACGCAATAACATAATTAAGATATATCGGAAGAATTTAATAAAAGAAAACAGTGTTACGAATGATAAACGAAACACTTATAATTTCTTCACTCCCATCCATCCACCGTCCTTTGTCACGATCTTACAGTTTACATAAAATTTTGCAAGTTGAGGCTAACCAGAGCTGGTTGTAAATAAACAAGCCATCAAAGCAAACGCAATAAAATAACTAAGATGTATTTGAAGAATTTAGTGAAGGAAAACAGTGTTACGAAATAAGCCGAGATATGACAAACTCAACTCTTATAATTTGTATGTCCGTCTATCCATTCACTACATTATTTACGTCTATCCATCCACGGTAGCTTTGTCACGGTCTTACAGTTTACACGCATTTTGAAAGTAGATACTTCCCATGACGGTTAAAATAAATGTGAAGTAATACATTTTTTTAGCTCAATTCCCCAGACGCGAGACTGGGGAATGAATTTCTTTTCCTATATCCCATAAGGGGAGATGACATTCGAAATTAATTATTCACAATTAAATTCAATTACGTGATGTAGCATTATTTCTACTATATTTAAGTTCTTTACCACGACATAGGTTTTGTAGTATCACAACATCTCCAGGTGGGTAATTAGCAAAGATCTGACAATTAGAAATATCTTTGCTAATAGCCCAGCTGAAGATGCTGTAATACAATAAAACCTAGATCGTGGTAAAAAATTAAATAAAGTAGAAACAATATTACATCACGTAGGTTCATTTAATCGTTATTAGATGGGCATTTTAAAAATGATATCTCATTTCCTATTTCGAATTTTCCAAGTCGTTGTTCAGCCAATTGTATTTCAAATAACATATGTCTAGACTTTCAAGGGAGGTATCCAAAAAAGGAAATAATATTTTTGCGCGTGTTGTCACAACAATTGTTCTAATTTTTTTAGATTATTCATAGTCTCAGATTCCATTAAATTTCTATAAAGTTTGAGTTCTTTAATAAGATATATTTGCAATTTTTTTATGTAAAAGTAAATTTAATCTGACGATGTAAAAAAATTTTTTTTTCTAAAGTTGGCGTAAAAAGAGAATTAGTTAAAATGAAATAAAACCATTCAAACCTGCCATAAATTATAACAATGGTACATTTCTTACAGTGTTATATTATTATTATTATTTAACGTTTCTTTGCAGGTTGACTCAACCGACTTTTTCTTTTTTGTATTACTGACTTGCGTATATAACTTCACCTGGATTTTCCTGACGTGTTTTAACTGTGATGGTGTGATAGAAAAAACTCTTGAAATACAAAGAGTCACAAATTGTCTGCTCGTAAGTAAGGAATGCGGTAAGTTCCTTTAATTTTTCCATAGCGGAAAGCCACCTTTAAAGAAATCGTTATTTGTGTTGTATTTAAAAATACTCACCTGTTATATTTATGTTTATTAATATGAAGTAAACAGCAGTATAACTTAACACACTAAAACAACAAGTGTTTTATCAAAGATAACTAACGATTACGAGTTAATATACAATTATTTGATAAGGAAAGAAGACTAGTTGAAAAATAATTCTGAGATAAACCATCATTGCGCGATGACCCATGATTACGACACATCAGCGACAGTAGCTCTCTTCTATGATATTTATTTGACATTCTTTATCTCGTTACATGATCTAATAAGTACACTCAACTTTTTCATTGACAGTTTAATTTTCTTTGAATTATCCGCCTCGATTTCGTCTCTTCCATCAATTGGCGTAGGTATGTTCCTACATATTTCGTCTTCTTGACATATAAAATGAATATAAAATAAGTGAAATGTTTTGAATCAACACGTAGTCGTTATGTTTAGCTCTTCTAGGGCACGATTGCTAATTAACAAATTTACCCAGTAGACCCGGAACAGGGGAAGATGGTGACAGGTGCGCGGCAAAATTTAATTTTCAACTAAATGTGGATTTTGCATTAAATAAAGTCACCTACATCTATACATTTTCGAAACGGATATAAAAAGAAATGTTAAATAATTACATAAATTCAAATCACATACATGCTTGGAAAAAATCATAAATATGGTGAAAAAAAGGAACGTGCCGAATCGTTACATCCTTGGCCGCGCATGGAAAATTCTGAAAGTGTTGAAATTTTGGAAAATTAAAATATAAATTATTCAAGTAGAAGCATGCCAATTTTTCCTTCGCGTCTACCATCGTACTCTCTGAAGTCGGGTCAAATCATATTTATTCTTCGGATTGTATAACTTTATTCATACATTTGTAATTTCCACATATAGAATAAAATTTACGCTTATTGGATAAGTACAAGCATTTAAAAAAAACCGTGAACAAACAATAGTGTTTGTCCATTGAGCATTTTATGCGAGTTACATTGAAAGAAAAAAAAATTTCTGAAAGTGTTAAATCATATTTTTTTATTCATAAAACTATTTTACTTTTTAAAAAAATTTGTTATCTTTCCATAAATAAAAACTTTTTTTTGTGGATAATAATGTTATTACAAAAAACGGGTGGTAAAAATTAAACGAATTTCAAAAGCAGTTTATTCATAGATTGTCAATAAATATAGGAGAATTTTGTAACATAATTAGGAACATTATATGTAAAATTTTACATACTGAAATTTGAAAGATGAATACTTTCAAATTTATATATAATTCTTTATCAAATTATCTCATTTTCCAAGTTATAAAGTACGCTCCCGATCAAACTTTCTTCGTATCCATATTAAAAATAGCTTTTAAAATGTTTTATTGCTTAAGCATCTTTTATACTATTATAATTATATTGACAATATATTTATTATTATTAATACAAACAATAATATCACGTTTGTCGCAAAACAAATAATATAATCTAATTATTGCAATCGTGATAAGCCGCCGCAAACGTACAATTTATTAAAGAGCGAAAGCGCAAAATAGCTTCTCGATTTTGGTAAGCGCCATGTTATTTTATTATGTTATCATAAAATGTATAAAACATTAATATATTAGAAAATATATTTCCTGCTAGAAGTATAATATATTTTAATTATAAATATTCAGAAATCAATATTACTGACTTTTTCCTAGTAAACTTGTTTGTGTGTGAATTCGACATAAATTTAGTGACTTGTTGATGTTTCACAAAACAAATGAAACATTCATAATCTTCAATAAATGTTAATTATTTTCATGAACAATTTAATAGATATCGCAAAATCTTAGCTTGCTTATTATTCAATTTACTACGAACTCTTTGCAGAAACAAACGCGCAATTTCAAAATATCCGACAGGTGATTTCAATAATTTATTTATACCATCTAACTATCGCAACAACAGTAAAGTGAACTATTACAGTGCTGTATCTATTTAACACTGTATACAAAACATAGCAAGGTAACTTCCATCCATCATTTTTTTCTCGTTCGACAAGTAGACAGTTAGACCGTGATATTTTTCACTATCGGGCGCTCGGGCCATCTGCGTATATTTGTACTTTGGCCGATATCGGGCACTCGGGCCGCCTACGGGTTTAAATGAATAAACCTCAGCGCATAAAATCGTATTCTTTTTTAATATACGCAATATTTTTAAATAAATTATAATTTTCATGATATTTTGGTGTAAGTCGCTATAGTAATTATGTGTTTATTTCAGATACAAGTGACGAACGTGTGTTACAAACGCTTATTGAATTGCTAAAGAATCAGCCACCATTCAAAGTATTTGAATTCTTCACCTTAGACCGCAAGTTGATACTTAATTATCTAAGTCTATGCACAACTTATATTATTGTTCTCGCTCAGTTTCATGATGTTAAAATACAGTAATTCGATGGATCAATTATATGCAGTTCTTCAGTTAGTCGTTTTCTGATACTCTGAGCGAAAATTTACTGGAAAATTGTGGTAAAATCTTTTTGTTATTCGTGATTATGGTTAAATCTATTTATTATTCATGATGTCTCAAATGTGTGTGTTATTGAAAATTATATTTATTCTGGGTTTTGTTGTCATTTTTTAATGTTGTAAATGAAAGCATTTGACTATAGTTTAATTTTTGCAGTAAATTATTAAACTTTTGAACATTGACTTTTTTTGGTTTGGACTGAAGTTACAAATTTTCCTTTTTTTAATTTCCTTCCTGCTGAAAATAGTAAGCAAATTGAATATACACTAACAAACAATAAACAACAGAAAATATTAACGATTTTAACACAGACGACTACTAACAATAATCAACGATTGGCAAATTATAAATATCACTAAGTAACAGTAAGAAACAATAAGCAAAAGTGATAAGATACATCAGCTTACAAAAGTTAAGACCCAGGTTTGGGTATGATGAATAGTGAAAACTTCATCATAATTCCGATTCCATTTTAGTTTTTGATCTTCCACCAAAATTACATTATGCACTTCGAATTAATTTTTTTTTAACATTTAATCTGAGGACTGTGAAAGCATGCACGGGGTTTAACTTATCCTCCTGCGGCAAGTATGGCTGTAAGTGTTGGAATGAAAGTTAAGAGACTGTGTTTATATATAAATAGCTCAACATACATTGAACATTTCACTTTCAATAGCCATTCAATCGAAATTTAAAAATCTCTCTATCTCTAGTAACACCAATAAATATATTTATGAGTCAATCCGTAATATCTTATTATGAGTCATATATAAATGAGACTGAATAATTATAAGGGGTTATCCATTTATTTAGGAATGTCTTCAGCCGAGATATAGAAAGAGTTTAAAATACGTGACAGAGGCTTGTAATATGGTGAATGACCATGAATTGTACTTATTATTGTGTACCATGAAGTGCACTTAGTGTCTTTATCAGAGAAAAGAAACGTAAAAAAATTCAAGACCACCAATTTCAAGATTCTTCAAGCCAAATTTCAACGAGAAGTGCCTCATAAAAGTTTAGTGGATATCAAAATATGCGACGTTTGAAAGACCCTATATTTCAATTGTATTAACTTAGAAGTTTCATTTTGCAGTGTATTGGTACTACTGCTTCTAACAGTGGCACAACTGTTAGGAGTAATACCTTGGTATTTATTATTGAAGTTAATTTAATACACCTTATTTTTTAAAGAATGGTGTAGACAAACGGTTGTGTTCCATTAAAACCATCAAACTGATAAAGGTTCCATTTGTTTTATTTGGAATTGGTTTTTGTTTTACATCTATTTATAGTGTATTTTCTTTTGAATGTAAAAATAAAAGTTACCTTCGTTAAGAAAATATCAGTAGCATTTGCAGTATTGACAGAATAATTGGAAAACCTTCTCTTAATAAAATGTTCCAACTAAGTCAAAGAAAAAAATAACAGTTTATCGATTATAGTGAATTTTGAAAAAGAGGGAAGTAGTTTTATGAAGCAGAATTAAAACTTTCAAATATTAAAAATGAAAAAAAATATAAAGATTGAAAGAACGAAAAACCAATGAGGCTACATATTTATAGTTTCATGTAATAGATTATTCGAGGACACCAATTGAAAAACATGATTTGATGATTGAACTATTACATCTTCTTTATAAACTAAGAATTTGGAGGCTTCAAATTTTAAATTTTTAAAATATCCATCTTTTAACAAAAAAAAGCAAATTTGATGTGATCCATTTTTTTTTCATTTATTTCGCTTTTACCATAGATAAACGTAAAAAGTTTGATAGAAGCGCGGATGTGTCTCTGATTAGAAGAGCGGATGTGTCTCCGCCTGAAAAGTTATAACTTTGGTCACTTTCAATTGATATTCATATTGGCATAAAAATACTTCTCTTACGGTCTTATCATGTAATACCTCATCCTTATGCGGTGATATTCAAAATAATATTTTTAAATTATATTATTTCCCCAATTATATTATTTTTAATGAAACATTGGCACCAGTGATCTTCTTGCTATGCTTTACTTTCGGTATATAAGAATGAACATATGTTTATATATAGAAGAATAAAATTTATAAATATATAGAACTTTAATACATGTAGATTTATAGAATCAACATCAGTTTGAATTTGGGGTAATTTTTTGACCATAACAGACTTTTAATTTCTTTCGAAAAAAACAATTGAATTACATTAATTTATTGTAAATATCAATTTATTATACCTAAAGTATAATATTAAATACATGTGATGCTCCATTGACGAATGGAGCATCACATGTATTTTGTATTATTTATCTCGTCATTTAAACAAAAACATTTTTTTTTAATTTGGCCTCCTTTTTTAAATCATTTGACATTAGAAATTGGAATTTTTAAAAAAACGTTTGAAGAATTTATTCTTGTAAAATGAACGAACTTCCATTTTTTAGAAGAACTGATCTTTCGGAAAGCTGTCAGAGTTAAGCCAACTATACTAAATATTAGTTAAACTGAAATGCCAACTGATTTACTAACAACTGTGGAGTATCGCATTGCAGACACGCGGTCTTACGTCAAACTGTTTTACAGTCGGTTCATACTATTTAATTTGGTTAACCCTTTCAAGTAATTTAGTTGTGAAACGAATTCGCTTATAGCGGATACGTATTTAATATTGCGCGCTGCAACGTTGAATGTGTATTTTAAGATATCACTTTGAAACATTTTCGCAGGATTTCAATTTAGTGTAATTGTCAAATGATTTAAGATGTTATGGTTGCGATGTTTTTTTCTATTTGAAAACTGGCTTAATTTTTGGTCCCAATGTATAGTGAGCAACCAATTTTATTAATATGTTGTTTTACTATTTACCTACCGTATATAATTTTTTTTTTAATATTGGTGTAATAATGTAGGACATAAATCCAATCGTATGACCTAAATTATAACAGAGATATATGTAAGTGCACTGTTCATTTATGTATATATATATATATATATATATATATATATATATATATATATATATATATATACCTATATTTTTTTTTTTTTTTTATTTTTATAAATTGATTTATTTACCATAGATCAAAGGATATTAGGGAAAAACAACGATTCTAATATTTGCCAATTGATTTAAAATTTTCTGACCCGGATATTTTTTGTTTCGCAAATTGAAATGATTTTTGTAAACATATGTATTAAGAAAAAGATTTTTAAAATTAGTGTCAATTCTTTTTTCAAAGAAGCGTTCACTCTTTTACCTACAGTATTATAAAAGTCGCGTAATAATCGAGAATCTTCTTGCACTCCGTGAGTATTTTTTAATAGGGTATGACGGGAAAATATAGTTGTCATTATTAATGTGCAGCCATTGAAATTATTATCCTTTTGTGAAAAAATGTTGTAAATTTTATAGCGTACACATTCTTTCAATGTGACCCATATTGTCGGTGTTCAGTTATTGCAGAAACAGCTTTCCATGGGAAAATATGTTAATATATTGACTCCATCTATTTATTTTATATATAGAAATATAACATTCGTTAAATAATATTTTGATCAGCTAGCAAAAATGGTTTTCACGTTGGAGTTTTTTGCAATTAATTCATCATCAGTACAAATAAATATAAATTTACCATAGTTGGTAAACACCAATTCACTTTTAATTTGATCCATAAAATACTCGAATTCTTTTAAATAAACGATGTGGAATATTTTGATTGTAGGGTAAACTTGATAATGTTATATTTTCATTTATTTCTAACGACAATAAGCAGCCAGCGTAGTGATGATTGACGACGTTTTTATTACCGTGGAAGTATTCTAAAACATAAATTTACAGAGTGAAGAATAATGTTCACATTTGCGACTGTTTAGTCGTACAGAACACTTTTTACTAGTGAAAATTATAATATAATTCAATTTGTAAAATGTTAAAAATTAAGTTGACCTGCGTTATCAATTACTTGAAAAAAAGAAGGTTTCTTAAGGATAAAAAGGAAGTTTCTAATTTAATTAGAACGTATTGCTCCTATTGGGGGTTGGATAAGTGGCGCCTCTATTAACTTTATGTTTACAATGCTATTTACATGATTTCGTCATAAAAAGTTCTAAAGTTCTTAAATAATAAAATTGTGATAAATAAGAGAATAACATTTCTTTATGCAACAATTTTTCAAGGAAACATTCAAAAATTAAAATTATGCATACGTTCTTCCCACATCAACATTAATATCCTTCAAAAGCACGTTTTTTTCCAAGTGACAAGATAAATATTGCTTCATGGCTATATTTTAAGTATTGCAAATTACCTTTAGCAGTAAAAGAATGTGATACAATTTACTATGTTTTCAAAGAAATTTAAACTCCCTTCTTAAGGTATTCTGTTGCTGTAGTCGCAGTAAGTTTGCTTAGTCACTCAGGATACTACGTACACTTACAAACTCAAATCACTAAGTATCTACATACTTAGTGCACTGAGTTTACCATATTTTAATGTTGAAAATGATAACGGCTACGTTTTGCTCAAACATTGTATAAGGTTATTGAAGCACTTCTAGCTGAATTAATAAATTGGAATTTTGAACATTGACAGTATATGAGTTTTAGTTAACTGGGAAAGTATTTTTTTTAAATTACGTTGCTCCTTATATTCCCGATGACGACTAATAATTAGAACAATTGGAAAAAGTATACAGTAATAACATTTTGATTTTATTGTTGATCATAAGTGATTTATTATAGTAAAATACTTGAGTCTGAATTCAGAAGGACTGCGTTTCGAATCATGGAATTTATTTTTTACTGTTAAGATCGAAATAAAATAAAATAATCTCTATTTTAAATACTCATATGGCATGAATATAAATGTGTGGAACATCGTTTTATAAGTTTTTATATACTTAAAACATTGCAACCGGGCTTCTTTATTAAAAACTCAGGTAAATAATTTGCAAATGGGGAAAAGAAAAAACATATCCGTTCTTCAAAATTAAAGAAAGATTTAGTTAGGCAGTAATTACTTATAAATCCGACTGCAAAAATATTTGGACCAAAGCGAAACGAAATTTCGAATGGTAGTGTCTTTTGTAGACTGGTGTGAGGTAAATTACTATTTCTAATTTCAATATTAGATCAAAATAACTTTATGTACTTAGTATTTGAATCTGAGAGTATTGCCGATCGCAAATGTGTTGAAGTAGCGACATTTCCTTTATTATATTGATTGCATTTAAAAAGGTATTTTGAACATAATCAATATAATCCACAAAGCCATGCTTTATTCAATTTCAATGAGCAAAGATATGACATGTGATAAAAATTAAGGTCCATCACTTTACACATTGGCACACACAATTAATTGTATGGATATGCATTAGTAAGATCATTTCGATAAGTGAATAAATTAGGTTTACTACGCTAGTCTGTATATTCTTAACGACTCACTTTAGTCTGTATATTCTTAAACTCATCAAATATCCTGTAAAGTGCCAAACATAGTCTGATATCTAAGATGTATTAAAAAATAAAGGAAACATTTTTGCGATTTCCGCTAGCTATACTAGAAAAGAAGATTAAGAAAAAACATTTTTTTAGCTATTTTCCATTAATTAATATATTCTTGTCCGTATCTCTATACCAGTTAACACGTACTATTGTTGTATTCAACAAACTTAACTTGATATGAAAAAAATGAGACTAAATATGAAATACACATGTTACTCATAATTCTGGTTACAAACAAAGATTTTTTTTTCAAACTACAAGTTTATATATACCTCCAATATTTAAAATTTTATTAGTCAGCTCCATGCCGGAAAAAGGTCCAGGTATTTATAAATTACCCAGCAATTATATAACTGATTAAGATAACTCGACATCGAGAGTTTTGTTTATTAATATTTTTATTAAATTTTAATCATATAATATTACACATTTGAATGACGAATCACTTAAACGCCATCAGATTACTTACTGAACAACACTCTGAAAAGTGTTTGATTAAATATAAATACATTTTTAAAAATCAGATAATATTTCTTACAACAGCGCTAGTGATACAATGCAAGTGGTGAGACTGTTACATCAAGAGAATTTAATAGACGGGAACGATAAAATATCTCAATCGATAAACAAAACTCATTACATGTATTTGCTTATTTACACGTTTACATTGATATATATTTTTTATTACTTCACATTACCGCAATTAAAAATATCGTGATTTGTGAGGTCCACCCGCCTGCTACAAATAAAAAACAGGTTTGGATATGGGCAATGGGCATAATTATCTCGGTTCCATTGGAGCTTACGATCTTCCACCTGAATAAAATAACGTAACTCTCTATTAAACCTTTCAAATATTCCGCTCTTTGCCGTGCGGAGCTTGTATAGAACTCACTGTATCCTTGAGTGGCCAATATGGTTCTAAGTAAAAAGTTAAGTGACGTTCTTTGATAATATTTGGAATAACATTCAAAAAGTAGGTGTGATTCTTAATCAAGAACAGTGAAAGTAAAGAACCGACGTAATGAATTTTGGAAATGTTTTCCTAATTCACGAATATATTTTCATATTCAATACTTATTTATTTATAGTACAGTTCAGGTTCATTCAAAAAGTGAATTCTAAACTCAGTCAATCCTCCGAAATTGTATCCAGCTGCAATGGCTCTAGAAACTGTGTACAAATCAATTTCGTAAACATCTAGTTTCAGAAGACTGAGCAGAGCTCCTTGATAAGCAGTGAGTACAAAGGAACCATATCCACAAAACTAAACAAAACGACAGAATACTTTTGATGACTTAGAAGTTATTTGGCCATAAAATATTGCAAAGTGTTAATATACAAGTTATAACTTATGGTGGACTTTGGAAAATATGTGTTCCATTTATCTTTTAATTTCGTTTCCTTCAATATAAATAATGTGAGAAATAACGCAAATATAACGATTTTAAAAATGTAAATCTAAAGGAGAATTCGAACGATCTTATTAATTTCTTCAAAGTGGGACTAAGGGAAACGGACGGTGAGACCCAGGCAACATCGAATACATAGCGAGGATACGCAAAACGAAAAGTGCGTATAAAATCGTAGAGTAAAAATGTAGTCTCGGAAATATTCGGTGTTCGCGTTATGAGGTCATAAGCACTTGTTCCTCAATAAATTTCATTAAATATTCCACCATTAGATCTTCACTTTCAACAATTGGTTTAATATTGTAATTAAAGTATCATAAATATCACCATAAAATCATTTCTGCATCAATATAAATGCAGAAATTTCATGTACTCTGTGAACATCTCTTCTAGTCATAAGGTATGGTGGAGAAAAAGCGTTGTCACTATAAAGAGACGATTGAAATTATCGTATTTTTTGGGAAAAGGTTTTGAAAAAATTGAGAGTATTTTATTACTGCATGAGAGTATTGTTGGTTTTATGTTATTACAGATACCATTTGTCACCAGGAAGTAAGTTAATACATTGTCTCCATCGGTTTCATTCTGACGTAGAAAT
Source organism: Druceiella hillmani (assembly GCA_039881145.1). NCBI lineage: Eukaryota > Metazoa > Arthropoda > Insecta > Lepidoptera > Hepialidae > Druceiella > Druceiella hillmani. The sequence goes on from JAYKKI010000019.1 coordinate 34,613,058, forward strand.
ATAACGTTTGCCAAATAATATTTCCAGCACATGGAAAAAATATTTCAGCAATACAATTCTTCGCATTTCATTCATCGTCATTGGAAATAATTATATATTTGCCATAGTTGGCAAATATTGATTCACTTTTAATTTGATCCATACAATTTTAGAAATCTTCCACATAGTCGACGTAAATGACATACTGCGTGACGCGACATACAATATTCTCACTATTAAGAAAACTTGAAAATTTTCGATTTTCATTTATCTTCAACGATATTGAGCAGCCAGTATAGATGACTAAAATGTTCTAGCAAGACTATTTTTATAAATTTGCTTGCCAAATATGAGTGTCGAATATCGTGCATTGTAATATTTTTCAGCAATTTTTCAGCAATTTTCAGCTGCTACGTGCTGTACGCAGTGCCGTACTCAACCGAACAAAAAGTAATAATGTGTATCAAAAGTAAAATTTCTACTTTTTGACACAAAACGGGGGGGTTATTAAAAGACATCGTCTTATCTATGAGGTGGTTAGTTGAAAAAAGGAAACTTATAATACCCCAGTTATAGTCATAAATCTTATATTAAGTAATGTTTAAAAGGAAGATACTTTTTAGTGGCGGATGACAGTTTGGTGGTTATGGTGATGTTGTATTAAGACAGATTTTGTACATATATTCTGCTAAGGAAAAGTTATAAAAAATTTAATTTTTATTGCAATAATTGTTGAAGACGCTTCGTGAAGAATAATTTTATAAAAATTAAGTGTCGTTTTGTTTAAATTAAATTTAAAAAAAAAATTGCGTTCTGTAAAATAAAAATACACAAAACTAATCTTCTCACACTGCGATTTTAACATCCTTTTAAAACAACAATAACAAAGGACACCGGCAAAAATGGACCTAGGTGTCACAAAGATAAAACATAATTTCTAAAAAGCTGGTATTTTATGGAATACAAAAAAGCAAACAATCCAGTAATTGATAGTTAGAAAAGAGCAAAAAATAGAATTACAATTTGTAACCATAATGCGAAACAAAAAATCTATCTTCATAAATTCGCCTTTATTATATTTTTATATTATAAAAAATTGTTTATTGGAAAGAGAAATAAGAAAAAAAAATTTAACAGATTATTTAATAACTTTTAGAAACATCATTTTCGTAACTTTTTGAACTACCCCGTCAAGCCTGTGTGCATCTTGCATTAATATGATACATGTGAGGATGAAGGATATAACAAGACACAATCTGCATTTTGTTTTATAACACTAATTCAAAGAATTTCGTAGTAATTACATTTACAATCTGTTATGAAAAATAACCTAACTTTTCATAAAAAAGTATAAGATTTTCGTCTCATTGACTATTTTGATAAAACTTTTAAGGAGCTTATTTCTTTAATTTTCTCTACATACCAGCTTAATTTTTATTCTTGCAACATATAGGCCCAACAGTATATGGACTTTTGCCGGTCTCCTTTCTGTAGTAGACTAATAAAAAGAAATCGTTTGCAAATATTAAATTCATTTGATCGTATTCCGGGACTTTGCTTACGTAGGTGTATTGAAAATTTTATTAATTCGACGGCAAGATTGAAGATTAAAATAAACACGATTCCAACAGTAATCATTATGAAAGTAAATATTTTCAAATCCTTAAGTAGTTTTTGGGCAGTGAGCACACAAATAAAAAGACATAACTTTTTAAACAATATTTTCTATGCTCATACTTTTATTACGTCCCCAAAATCATGTTTTCTTAAATATTTTAATGTAAAAATAGGTTAATTATACAATGTTATTATATGTATCGATTATGGAAGTTTATGTTAAAAACTTTGTGGAAACCTTAAAATGTTTTTAACGAAGAATTCATTAATATTATTATCATAAGTATAATGTCTAGTATTCAGTGAATAACAACATTATGGCTAAGTAAAATATTTGGTATTAATTACTTTTTAAAACGAAATCATATTTTGTTTTAAAAACTAATTAATTGAAGTGTAACATATATCACCCATTTAATAATTAAAATTTGTTTTTATATTTTCATATGTCATATTTTCATATATTTTCATTTGTTTTGATATTTTCATATTCGAACTTCAAGCTAAATTTTTTTACTATGTGGTATCAGTAAAATCTGCTCCGCAAAAATTACATATCAAGGAATAGGAAGATGCAACTAATAAAAACTGTAAAACAAATAAAAAAACTATGTGACATGACTCCTTAAGAAGTACTAGTAAATATTTTTACTATTTACATGGTTTTCCTTTAACCTACTATAATCTTATATATAAATTATTACAGTCTTTTTATATAGCTATTATTACATCTACGAAATAAACAAAAATATCACAAAAATTGTTCGATAATTCAAGAAAAAATCATTTTTTTTTCAAAATTATGATTCTATTTTTGTACAGAATATTTTACAAGCTTGGGATTTCGTACATAGTAGAGATGTGTCAATCACGAACGAACGAATCAGTGGGACCCTATATTTTAAAATGAACAAATGGTCGGATCACGAAAATGTGAATGACTCCATATTTTCCGTCAATACCAATCACGCGATCTCATTCACGATTATTTGATTGGATCGTTAGCTCCGCTCGAATTACATGCTACACTCTACCGAAGTACCGACACGCACGATCGCGATTGGTGATTTATATTTTGGTTTCGATTCCGTTCACGGGTCACTTCTTCTTAGGGAACATTTCGTTGGCACGATGGCTTACAAACGAATACATTAACATACAACAGATTAATAATTGAACTAATACATACATAACTTTTATTAAGATACATGCATATTCTTTCTTCATAACGTAGGAGTGCTGTACTGTATTATGTGTCTATATTATATCTGAACCTATATAGAAACTCTTGTTCAATATTGAAATGGTCTGCAGTAATTCATTTATTTGAATAATCGCTTATTTAATTCACTTAATTAATTTAGATTGTAGTATTTACTGATTACATGAAATTTCAGAATTATTTTTAATAGATTTTGAAAAGTAGCTGCTTGATATTAATCTGTATATGATTCCCATATTCATATCAATAAAATGAGCTGTTATAATTGTGTAGTTTGAATTCTTAACCAACGTTCAGCTATCTGTAACTGAACAAATTGCTCCGAATTATAATAACTTATTGTCTACTTTTTCCTTTACGCTAGAATATAGTTTTGTTATGAAAGACATTTAAAGCGTTTTCCTGCCACATCATAATTGAAATTGAAAGGTTTCTACGCAATACTTAGTTTTTTTTTCAATAAATTCAACATTTTGTAATAGTAAATATAGACAAGTGACAAAAATACTGAAGGAAAGTTAATAGGTGCCAAAGTATATGTATAAAGAAATAAAAATAAAACAGTATCTTTAAACGATTATCCCATAACGATTATTATAAAAACCACCAACAATATTTTTTGCCTTTAATTTTTTTCTGTAATTTACAAGTGGTCATAGTTCACAGCTCATAAATATACTATGTAAACTGATTAATCACTAAGAGACCAACGACAAATGCAAGAACAACCTTAAATGCGTTTATTTATATTTCAAATATTAACAATTCTTGACATGTCTATAGTAACTAGATTTTAGACCACAGGCGGTTTCATCAAATGAATTCTTAAAAAAATAGCAGGACACGAAACATAATGCATGACCTTTGATAGTTTTCGCATTGCTCTAGAAACATTTTCATACCGTGTCATGCGTTATATCACTATGCAGTAATGAAAACGTTGTAACAAATGTATTTAAAATAACATTAATAAAGCAATAGAAAATACAGGAAACTAGCTAAAAAAGACAAATCTGGAAAAGGTGTGGGAAAGATCATCTGATATCACTAGTGCGGTGTATTTCTAGGTCCAATCTACTATTCTCTCAAAACCTTGAATAAATTATGAACTAATAAAAATATATTTCGACACAAATATTTCAATTTAATATCTCAACGCTCATCACTATTTTTTTACTAACTCTTAATAACTCATATTTATACTATGCTGAAGAATTTAAAGATATAAATTAGCCACATATTTTATGGACCATGAAAGGGAAACATATGACAGAAAAAATTACATCGTTACAAACTTTCAACATTATGCAGTAAGGTCGAGCATGTTATACAAGATATATTCTGTATAAGTAAGGTCGAGCATGTTATACAAGATATATTCTGTATAAGTAAGGTTGAGTATATTATACAAGATATATTCTGTATAAGTAAGGTCGAGTATGTTATACAAGCTATATTCTGTATAAGTAAGGTCGAGTATGTTATACAAGATATATTCTGTATAAGTAAGGTCGAGTATGTTATACAAGATATATTCTGTATAAGTAAGGTCGAGTATGTTATACAAGATATATTCTGTATAAGTAAGGTCGAGTATGTTATACAAGATATATTCTGTATAAGTAAGGTCCAGTATGTTATACAAGATATCTTCAGTATAAATTTACACTTAGTTACCGTTATTTATGTTGTCGATATAAAGTGTAGCTGCAGGTAAAAACGTAGAGCACACATCAGATTAGTATTGACAGGATGAATGAAGAAGATACGCGAAATATCGGTCGGGGCACGTCATATTCGACCTAACTTTCGATATATGCAATTGGTGATAATGCACTTTTATAACAAATAGTCTTCCAGGATCACTTAACGGATCCCCATAACGACATGCGCCAAACGTCGCCAATAAAAAACTGCAATTTAATTAAATCACCAATAACAGGCCAATTAAAAAAGTGCACTATTTAGATCAAATAAGAACACTCTACTGCTCCTAAATTCGATCAAAAATGCAGTCAATCAATGCGCGTAAGTTCAATCATTATTTGTCAGAACTAAGTTACATATTTCGTCTGGCACTATAATACTAGGCACTTATTATAAAACAAACAAGGGTAACAGAGCGACTGCGATTCTGTTCATACCATAATAGATAGACACGTGTTTTGTTACATTGAATGCATTCTGACACTATTTTAGTGTATACTGTGCCACCATATACCTACATAAACACGTGTTTTGTTACATTTATTGCATTCTGACACTATTTTAGTACATACTGTGCCACCATATACCTACATAGACACGTGTTTTGAACACATTGAACACATTCTTACACTATTTTAGTATATACTGTGCCACCATATACCTACATAAGAATAACTATTATATGTGTGACAATTTAGATACAACTATAACTGTTCACACGTAAAATAAAGTTATAACTTGAAATATTTTGATTTATTAAATTTTTGCATAAAGACATTTCTTTGACGTTCAAGCTAGTCTTAAATAAGCTTATCGATCAAGATGTCAATGAAATTAATTGGGCTAAGCATCGTTGAATAAAATTTTATATCGATAGAAATGTATGCATTGCTCTTTTTAATTTTTTGTAGCAAACTAGAAGGAAGAAAGTTTTATCATATCTGTCCGTCTTCTGTTCCTACTTCACAGCGTAGCATTTTAATTTTTTTTGAAAATTTAGTTATTTTGTAGGCTCATGGATTTAGTCAAATCAAGGACAGGATAATTTTTCTGATTTTCTCCATATGAATCTTGAAATAGATATTTTTCGCCGACGAAATGAGGTACCAAAGAACATATTTATTTATCTTTCTAAATACAATAACAGATGTCGTGCAATATTTTAAGTTAAATTTATTATTCCCTCACATAACCGCCCCCCTCTTTTTCAATCGTACTTTTCGAAAATGTGAATAAATTTGTAATACCTAAAAAATTACTTCCAATATATTATGAGATGTGTTTTAAAATGTATGTTAAATGTTAAATTTAATATAAATGAAATTTAATGTAATTAATGTTATATTTCATTCAAACCTAAAGGTTTAAAAAATAATGGTGTTGAATTCGATTTAAATTAAATTATTTTAATATTTAATTTTAATACTTATTTTAATTTTAATAATATTATTATTCAAAAATCATTCATATATTTTTATGTAATTACAAAAATTCTATTTATCCCTTAAAAAAGTAAACATTTTAAAAATCGGTTAACATATAATTTCCAATTATTTATATATAAAACATATGCTATAACACAATAAATTCGTTTAATTTTTAATTTGAGAGTGTGTATATTTAAAATATTTATTTATTAAACTCTGATAAACAAGACGAAATAAATTAAAATTACTTAATGAAATAATTCTTAAAATTAATCAAAATCTTTCCACAGTATTAAAGTTATTAAATTATCTAGTTGAACCTATTAACTTTATAATAATTTTGTTTTAAAAACTTTAATAATCAATTTTAAAATAATTTTTATGAAATAAACTAAATTAATTTTCTTTAAATTATTGGTTTAACACTTTACTTGGTTTTGATTTAATTCAACTTTTTTCACTTGTAAATATTTGTTACTCCAATTTAAACATTCTTTTGGTTTAGTCCTATTGACAAAGGAAGCACAAATATTATAACATTTAGCAATACGATCCATTAAAAATATAATATCCACATCCATGTTGACATTTAAAATTTGTTATAATAATTAGGTTCTTTGCAAGTAGACAATAAGTTATTACAATTCGGAGCAATTTGTTCAGTTACAGATAGCTGAACGTTGGTTAACAATTCAAACTACACAATTATAACAGCTCACTTTATTGATACGAATATGGGAATCATATACAGATTAAAATCAATCAGCTACTTTTCAAAATCTATTAAAAATAATTCTGAAATTTCATGTAATCAGTAAATACTACAAGTTAAATTAATTAAGTGAATTAATTAAGCAATTATTCAAATAAATGAATTACTGCAGACCATTTCAATATTGAACAAGAGTTTCTATATAGGTTCAGATATAATATAGACACATAATATCGAAAAATCAGTGCATTGTTACTGAAACAGATTAAAAATGAAATTTATTCGAGATGTGATTTACTACATTGGCACATTGTCCCAATGGTCATGCGCTGAGTATTGTTTTATGCGCATGGTGGTATCCGTCAGTGACAGAAAAAGTTTTACTTATAAATGCGTTCTTATTATTTTTACAAGTTATTTTCCCGTTACAAATAACTTAACAATAATCTTAACGATAGTTTCCTTACTCTTTCATAATTCGTAGGACTTTTTTTGTCGGCCAAACCTTTAGAAAGTTTGGTAACCAAGTGGCAAAAGCTACGATCACATGTACATACGATTTGACAACGCATGTAAGGACGGTGGTAAATAAATTTGCAAAAAATTAATTTTACTATCGGGATCATTAATTAACCGCAATTTACTTCTATCCCTTAATATTACCAAATACTTCGCTTGTTAAAATTTACAGTCAACGTCAAAAATAATATTAAATAAAATACACTTGGATTGTAAAGATTGAACTGAACTAAACTTTAACACTGGTTCTGGATGGCGATTTACAAGTTTAACATTCAGTTTCCTTTGCTATTGTTTATTTAACTTACAGACACTTGATGGCGTCATCTTTGTTCATTGTATCAAAAGTGTATTCGAGGTTGGTTCCGAAACCTTTTAAGCAAACTGAGTGTTCGAATTTGAGAATAATATTACTAAATATATGATACTAAAGGTAAATAGTGGTTAAATAAAGTTATGGCATTCTGTTTTGTCTCGTTATTACGTTGTTTGTAAAGAAAACCTAAAACAGAAATCATCTTTTCCAAACATGGTTTTAGAAAAAATATGTTTATTAGAGAAACTACGTTGAGGTTATTATTTCTAGTGAAAAAAGTAGCATTCAAATATATACTAAAATTACTTTTTCTTAGACAAACGAAATCAACAAAGGGTTTGCGATATCGTGTAGTTATTTTCTTCAAGTTTGGACATCTTCGTGTTGATGAAAACTTCTCAAGTTCTAAGTAATATCTGCAACCATTTAAAGCAAAATATTTTTTCTATGCTTTTATGAGCTGACTTTACTCTAAGGTACCTATTTCATAAAAAGATGTTGGTAATTAAATAAAAATTAGTCTCATTTCATTGAAATTAAAATCCGACTTAAGAAACTTAAAAAAGCCTTCCTCTGCATCGCTTCTTAACTCTTTTTATCTCTTTATTCTACATATAGATGTACGAGTACGTACGAGTTCCAGCTCTTTGGCCTAAAGTAATATCCTTCGTGAAACACTGCTGTAATATTAGAAATGACTAGTTATAAAATGAAGTGCCTACGAGAGTAGCCATATGGATACCCTCGCAGGCGTGTACTTCATTATCAACTAACATACCAGGCTCGAATTTTGACGAGAGAAGCAATTATAGCTCGGATAATTTTACACACGATGAAATTTTTAATATGGCTTATTAAATAGAAGAAATCTTCTTGTAAAATAATATTTTTAAAGTTTTTAAGCATTTACCGGATTCTAATTTTTTCTTTGGAAAACTATCTCTGTTTCAAAATGTCTTTCAAAACGAATATAATACGTGTGCATTGGTCTGTATGAATACCTGCTGCAGGTTGCAATTCCTCGTCAATTTTGATGATTCTTTTCTATAGACTGCTTATAATTTTTTCCCAATTATTTAAAATTATATAATAAGTTTTGAATAGAAACTTTTATTTTTGTACTCAGCGACTGCTATTTTTTCTCCTGCTATTTTTTCTGCGGATGTTTTTTTTTTAATTTTTAACTATTTTATTAGGTTTAAATTCAAAGGCGTGCTTGATAATCTATTTTTCCATTGATTTTTTCCACTGATTATTTCTTATAATCAATTAAATTAAATATTCTTCTGCTGCTTAGTTTTCTAAATAATTTAATTTTTGCTCCGTCTTCCATTTTTTTTATTATTCATTAAACAATAAAAATCACGGTATGTCAACTTTTAATTTATCAGAAGTTTTTATACGTCCATTAAATCCCATAAAAGTTAGAAGAAAAATACAAGGAACGCGATTTTTAAATAAGATGAAAAAGTAATATTTCTTATGTAAAGTTTTTTTTCTTTGAATACAGTTAAGGTATTTTATGCATATTCAAAATTACTTACGCTGAATGAATGCAAAATATCTTACATCACTTTTATTATCTATAAGATATATGTGTGATTTTATTATCTATAAGATTATGTCTATCGTGAATTACAATAATGAATCGTCAAGTAAAAAGAAATGAAATGCGCACCGAAGCACATATCGCTGTTTGCTGTGGCTGTTTACTGTGCAAGTTTACTGTGGTTGATGACAAGACATACGGCCTTTGACGATGTGGCGCACCGCGGGAACCCGGGTTCGATTCCCGCTCGTTCGTCGAACGGGGATGGACGGTTGTTCTGGTTGGCTGTAAGAGATTACTCTCGTAGCAATAAGTTCGCCATATGTATTGATTGATACATTAAAGTAGATGAATAAGTTTAATAGACATGTAAATTTCTTCTTCCTTATATTATGTTATGATATAAAATCTTCTTTGATATGTAAAAAACGTATTAATAGAGATATATTGCTATAATTTTGTTTGAAAGTACTCATCGAAACCCCTTTTTGGTTTTTTTTTCAGATTTCTTTAGACTTTTTTTGGAAATGTGAGAGAGGACTCATACACTACAAGTGAATTTGAAATTTAAAACTTTGAAAAGGAGCTAAAAATTAAAAAAAATCGTAAATAAAACATAAACCATTCTTGAAGACCTTTCTTACGATATACGCTATGTGACTGTTTATATCTCCACTTCTCAATAAGCTTCCTTAAAACAGAAAAAAATCATTACATTGCTACATACTAATTGTAAATCGATCATCAGTACCCTATTTCAGTCAGCTGCTAAACACAGGTCTCTCCAAAGGGTGTATCATTTTAAGTAAGACCCATAATTGCCATGCTTGTCAGGCGAGTCGGTGATCGCGGCGTAAAGCTCCTCGCAATAGCAGTGCCATTGTCCGTCACTGATTTGTAGCATTTAACTATGTGACTACAAACTTTACTCCAGCCATCGAGAACTCGACCCGTGCCGTCAAGCATGCAACCAGCTCAAAACACCACTTACAGAATGTGACAAATTGACAAATCTACACAAGGATACGACAAAATTACAAATATTCCGTGTTTGTTTACGTAATCCTGAAAACCTGGCAAATACTAAAAATTATTTTACTTCTTTTTGTAAACTTGATAAAAGTCACTACTAGCTCACGTAAATATTTACATTATCGATTCTTGATCCCACAGAAGTTCATTTATTTACGAATGCGACGTTTAATCCTTGATGAAACCTCAAAGAAACGAGACTTTTCTTGTACTAATAATAAAACAAGAGACAAATTTACTGAATCGTGGGAAATCAAGTTTAAAAGAGTAATTAATTAAGTTAAAGATTCATAAAAACAAAGCCCCGCAAGTGAAATACAGTTTGCATGGCATTGAAAATGATTGAAAACGCATGAAAACAATGAAGAATTGGAAACAACCGAAGACGTATGGAGACATTTGATCGCTGACGCTATTTCGGCATGCTTAGCCGTTCTTTCCTAGTTTACTCCTGTTTCCTCATGTTTCTTTGCACTGTAAGAAGATTTAGGATAACGAGACATTGTGTGAAGTATCTGAAAGTTGGTGATGCTGAAAATCTTTTCTTGATTGGACGATAATGTCGAGTAATGTCTCATAGAAAAGTGGTAAATCTGAGAGTCCTTTGAGAAAAGAGAATCAAATTTTTGCTCAATCATTTGCTAATTTCATATCCGGTCCGAGGATTTTGCGTAAAATTTTCTAGGGGAAGGAAAGTCAAAAAACTAATTATTTTTATCTATTCTGGAATATCTTCCTGCGTGTCGATTGATTCACTCGTTAGAATTTTTAGATTTTAAAGTAACTTCTATAAATAAAGATTTGTACATTCTTTGAGAATTGCCTCGGTTTAGAGTGTGTTTGCGTTTTGAGAGTTCCATGCCCGCTTGTCCGTCTCTCACAGAAGTTTTTCTTTTTTCTTTGAGTTCTTCTTCGAGTTATATTATTAATTGATTTATCTTAAAATTATATCTATTTTCTACAGATCACAATTTTTAAACGATAAAAAATATACATCCTGTAAATAACATAAGAAATCTCTGAGAATAATAAGAATTTAATAAAACAAGACATGAACACTGATATATTATATTCAGGCACGCGCTGCTCTGCAAGGATAAAGTTTCCTAAATTCAACAATTTACAATACTAGAAGCAAATGACACATAACTGTTTGACAAACGTAACCAAAAAGCGGAGTCTAATGTCTATATCTGTAAGTGGCATCACGTGCATGAATGAATTATAATGTACGTACGTTCAAAGGTAAACACTGGTTAAACTTAGCGTAATCTTTATATAACTTATTAGATCTATTCTAAATTACTGCTCCTAAACAAAAGAAACCAACAAGCGTCTTAACAACTATCGTATTCCATACGCTTTAATAAAAATTATTCATCTTTTTTTTTAAATTTGAAAACAGCATAAATAATCTAGTATCATGTAAATAAATGTATACTCAAATATAATTCAAATGTTTGAAAACTATAGAAAAGCACTGCACTATTTATTTATCTGCTTTTATATAAGTAGTTCCAAAACATTGTTTCTGTTAAATTTTTGTAATTAGTTGAAGTCCTTAAGATTTTTAAATGCAGCTTTAATCAAAGTTTTCCTGATTTCAAATATTTTTGGGTTTTATATTCTCCGTTACATTTTTCGATAATTGTGTTTAAACCATAATTTTTAACGTTATCAATCTAATTGAGAGAGAATTGTTGTATTATTCCCAAATAAGCAAAAATATAATATTAGATGAAAGTTAAGATTTCTTATTTTGTAGGTCAGAAGAAAATATTGAGATTTACATAAACAATGTTTACTAAATTGCGATTTACATTAACAATATACTTAGGACAAATTTTACAGTGCTCAGTGTAAATTTAGTTAAAATTAAGCAAATATCTTGATATTTTTAATTAGATAAATAAGCAATCAGTTTAGGAAATTTTGTATTTAAATTATAAGACAACAATCGTACGCTTTGCAGATGCAGTGCTTCGCATTAATAACTTTAAACCTGTAAATCGAAAAAGAATTTTTAAATTTTGCTTTCAATACATCACTAAAATACATATTTCTTTATTTCTGAATTACAGTTCATTATAAAATTGACAAATTTTAGAACAAAATTTTGTTCCAATCCAACTCATTTTTTGTTATTATTGTTTATTTAAATTTGTTAAAGACAAGATAAATATCGCTAAGAGAAATATTGGCAGAAAGGAAATTGGATGACATAATGTACGTTTTGATTCATTTTATAGTACTGAATATTAACAAATTCATAATTATATATTATTAAATATTAACATATATAATAATATTTATAAGTAACTCCATTAAAAGTTACCTTAATAATTTTTGTGAACAACAATTTTAAGCTAATCTGAAATACATCATCATTAATAACTGTGTGGGATTTACATTTATGAGATGCCATTCGTGAATTTGCATTAATTTTGAAGTATATTTTAGCATGCAATATTAGCATGTAATACATAGAGAATAGTTATACATCAACGTAGTATATATTACAAATTAAGATTATTTCATATTAAAACCATAAACACAATAATTATAACGAAACTTTTCTCCTAAAATTACTTACGTCTATAAGGCTACAAATAAATACATATTTGTATTTCAATAATTTAATCACTTATTAAACCACAATACAAGAAGACTACCACTAAAAAAATTATCATGTTTGTTATAACAAAGTTAATGATACCACGACAATGGCCCCTTAAGGAGGTAATGAAATAAAAGCGTAAAGCAAACCTAATTAAATAGATGTTAGAAAAATTTAGATGGAATGATGCAAATAAATAAAATAGATGCAGTGAAGGTAAACTATATCACCATCGATACACGAATTCTGTATAAATTAGAAGACAAATCAATATTAAATTACATCATTCTCCTACACAATGGATGACGTTTTGATTGACGGGAGCATTAGAATTGTTTCCAAATTACCTCTATTAATAACACTACTAGTGACAGGATCCACCAGCATATAATGACCAGGATACAGGCTCGCATATGGTGAACCGACAATACGTCGTCATTATCTCTCTTCCATCGACGTTTATAACTTTCCACTTTCATCAAATAACGTAATTCAGTATTAATTTTCTCAAATATTCCACTAGACGCCATACGAGCGCATAGGGAGTCCAATAAGTCCTTCAGTGGCGAGTCCAGTTGTAAGTAATTAGTTGAGTAGTGCAGTTTAATATCATTTTTGATAATGTTCAAGAAGTGAGAACGATTAGCTATAGAATACATTGCCGGCAAAGAGTCACGAGGAATACACATAATAAATTTAAATGATCGTTTCGACATTGATTCTAAGTATACATATATGAAATATATCCTTAAATTCCATTTTTTTATATCTACAGTAAAGTTCAGGTAAATTGTCAAAAAACGCTATATACTCAGGCAATCCTCCAAATTCGTATCCGGCTGCAATGGTATCAGAAACTGTGTCCAAATCAGTTTCGTATACATCACGTTTGTGAACACTGAGGAGTGCACCTTTGTAAGCAGGAAGCATAAGGAAACTAAATCATATACATAAAGCTAAAAAAAAGTCAGGACACCCTTCGTCGATCGCTTAACAGTAATTTGACACCATGCTTATTCTTTTCTTGTACACCTCGCTTATTCTTTTCATAGTAAAATAAGGTGGCATAAAAAAGTTGTTATTTTAAATGGGCAACCATTAAAATTATTGTATTTTTATGGAAACAGATCATGAATAATTCGGTAATCTGTAACTTTCTTTTATTGTATCCAATATTTTCGGTTTCGCATTGTTACAAATTTCGTTTTCCATGGAGAAATACGTTAATATATTTATTTCACCAACTTGATTCGAATGTAAAATGATTACATTAGCCAAATAATATTTCCTGCAAATGGTAAAAAATAGTTCAGCATTACAGTTTTTCGCACCTAATTCATCGTTAATACAAATAATTATAAATTTACCAAAGTTGGCAAATATAAATTTACCAAAGTTGGCAATATAATCGACGTAAATGATATATTGCGTGACGCGATATGGAACACTCTTAAAATGGAGCAAACGTGAAAATGTTTTGTTTTCATTTCTCTCTAACAACAACCAGCGTAGTGATTTCTAAAACGTCTCAGAAAATTATTACTTTTCGGTTCCTTGCCAAATGTGATTGTTGAATATTTTGCACTGTAATATCTTTCGGCAACTTGCGCTGCTACACGTGGCACGTAATATGCTTGTACGCATCGGAATTGTAATTATGCTTATACGCATCGGAATAAAGCGAAAAATTAAACTCAGCTGAAAAAAAAGTGAAAACATTTAATATATTTAAAACCTTCGTTTTATTACCATACCCACTGCCTTGGTAAAGAAACGTATCATGTTTTCTATTAGGCTTTTATATAGTGTTTGAATAACTATAGCCCATTATAGCACACAGTTGTTCATTTTTCAAGTCAGTGTGTTACACAATCATTAATTTAATAATTTACCACCCTCATTTTTTTCACAATTAAGAACGCCGATAATATCATTTAACAATGGATATGATGATTGAGTTTAATGCTCACAATTTTTTTTAGTGTTACGTATGCTGAGACGGTTAGGATCAAGTTGCCTATATTGTGTACTTGTCGCTGCACGCATATGCTCCTATCGGTGACGTAATACCTAACAGTGACCTTCTTTGCCTACTACGTATACAAGAATTTTTTGCTTTTTTACACTCTAAACGTATTACTGCTTGATAACACGTTCCATTAAAAACTACTAATGTCAATTTTATTGTTCCAAGAATCCCAATATTTTTCAATCACATTAAAAAAACACTATATTCTTCTGCACTATAAATTTGTTAGCGTAAAAACCTATGTATAGATATTTTAGCATTAACTAACAAAATATAACAAAAGCAGATCTTAATCTTAAATAAAATAATGTACAAGTAAAAAGACATATTTCGTGGCTGATGACAGTTCATGTATTACTTTATTCGGTGACATTTATCTCAAATTTCTTCAAAATAACTGGCAGGATCGGCGCGAAAAATTTGTGTGCAGCCATGCGTGTTGGGCAACTGTCATGTCTAGATTACTGTGTTGTGGTGATGTGTTTAGACAGATTTTGATTTGATGTATTGATATTTGTGCTATGAATAATTTGTTCTTTGTCTTTGATGATTATTAA
This sequence comes from Druceiella hillmani, assembly GCA_039881145.1. NCBI lineage: Eukaryota > Metazoa > Arthropoda > Insecta > Lepidoptera > Hepialidae > Druceiella > Druceiella hillmani. The sequence continues at coordinate 34,628,341 of JAYKKI010000019.1, forward strand.
TTATATAAGCTTCAGCGAATTTACGTACTTCTGAAAGTGTGGATTTAGAAAATTACCCTTTACAAAAATATGATTTTTCGCAATAAGTGCACATAAATAACATAGATGTCAGCATTTTAATAGAGCATGTGGAGAAACACTTTGATAGTTTAATTAGCAAAGAAGTGTAGTTTGTATTGAAATTAGAAACTATTATATCTTCTTTTATAGTTTGTCGACTGCGTGAAAGAAAAAAGCTTATATGTTACCTCAAATCTTGCAGAGACCACTAGCAATACTCATAAAAGTCCTTCTATGGTTCTTGCCTAACATGTGAACAAATAGGTAGAAGGAATAAAATTTGATAAATCATTGTGCCGTGTTCCAATTATTTTGTTACGTCCCCACAATACAGACATGACGATTATACAATTTTTTTTTATATTATTGAAATTTGCCATAATTTTAGTTTTAACAAGAATTTATTAGCCTCATTATAAATAGAGAAAGTGACTAGAATTATATAATACTGGCTGATTAGGCCGTGTATCCTTTGGTAACATAATAATTTAATAGTTATATTTTACTAAACAAATCTACTCCCTAAAAATACGTTATAGAGAAAGAACATTTTCATGTTTGAATAATCACTTCCTAATTTTTCCTCAGAATACCAATACAATTGTTTCCAATAATTAGTTTTTCAAATTTCTGTAAATCATTAAAATGTTTTGAGAATTTTTGAATTTTGAAAGAGTCGCAGACCACCAAATATAAGCGTGATCGTCTCTAGATATTGAGTCTCAATACGAGCATTATAAGTTATGTTATTACACAATTATGAAACAGTTATAACATAGACTACATATATTTAATAAAACATTAACAAAAAAAACAGTAATTATACCACACCAGTAGCTACGAATATAACAAATTCGAAACAATAGTACACTCCGGATAATGACAGGGTAGTTAATATTTACTTTGTAGTGTTGTCCAGTTTTATAATAATGCCATAATAATCAGGATAATGACAGGATAGTTAATACATACCTTGTAGCGTTCTCCAGTTTTATAATAATCCGGATAATGACAGGATAGTTAATATTTACTTTGTAATGTTCCCCAGTTTTCTATTTTCTTCTTTTCCACATTTGATAACTACAACCCTTAATCTCATTAAGAGTGCTGACTAATACTCTCAGATGGCCAATCAATATAAAAGTCTTTTACTTTCACTTTCAGTGGATCTTGAAAAAGCGAACTTTAAAACCTCCAGCTCAAATTTTTAAATTGCGTACTTTTAGCGAAATGATCGATCACTTCTACAAAGATGTAATTAAATGTGGTATAAAAATAAAAGTTGGTTGTCAGTTAATGTATTTTGTTAAAATTTCACCATCTTTATAGATTTATTAGGTCTGAATTGGCAGTTTTATTTGAGTATATTGACTCAATTAACCACCGCAATTGAGTAGTTTCATTTTTTTTCGTTTAAATAATTTTGAAGAATTTTTGTAATATATGATAATTAGCCACACATTTCCAGGACCGACTTTCTAGGTCCTGCTAGATTTGAATTAAATTTGTTTTTTATTGAAATATTTCTGACCAATTTCATAATTCAAGTCGAATTGAGTCTAAATATGAAATAATAATTTTATTTGCATTATATTTAAAATAGGGAAATTTATAATTTTAAATATTATTAAAAACTGTTAGATATTTGTCTTTCGTTTTTTGAATTGTTTTCTCTATTATAGTTTTGCTCTTGAGAATAAACCAAAATCGGTAATTTTTGGAAAATAACCGATTTTGGTTTTTTCATAGATATATTAAATGACTCTAGGGCTTATGAAGTTCCATCTGAGTAAAATAACGTACATCAATAAGAAATTTCTGAAATATTCCGATGGCTGACATACGCGCTTGCATGATACTTATCATATTATTTAGTAGCGATTCTGACTGTAATTAATAAGCTGCAATAACACTTGGAACGATTTAAAAAAATGAGGGGATTATCATTTAAGTTACAATTACATTGAACGTACGGAAGCAAAAGTATTCCGCACAATACGTTTAAAAGTTCCTTTAGAGGTGGAATCCAAATACTCAAATTTGTTCTTATATTCGGTAACTTTATGTCGATAGTAAAATTTCAGTTTATAAGCGAAGTACATTCCAAACTCAGCTGATCCCACGGACTCGTACCCGGTTACGATAGCATAATACAAAATATTCAAATTAGTTTGTTCAAAACTAATTTGAATATTTTGTATCAAAACACTAAAAAGAGCTCCTTGATAAGCGGTGAGCATAACAAAACTAAACCATATCCACAAAGCTAAACCAAGTTTCAGAGCATATTTGGCTAATGTTGTAGCAGCCATTTGACCAAAAAATATTGCCCGAGTTTTAATGTGCAAATTATGATTTATTGGAAAATATGACCTTTGGAAAAAGTGTGTTCAATTATCCTCTAACCTCGTGTCCTTAAGTACCACTAATATGACATCATTTTTTTGAATACATAAATTCGAATTTACATAATTTGATATCTGTGTAATTTGTCAAACAGAAATATCAATACAAACACGTGGTGTACACACATTGTACACCTAATCGTTGAGCATAAATTCCTTCATAATACTATAGATATGGGTTTGTACTTACTCTGTCTCAGTAACGAAACACAATGTTGGATATTAACTGAATAAAATATTAGTGCCCAATCATATCCAATTAAGTCAATAGCATTAAAAACAGACGCATACATCACGTTTATTAAACTTTTTGATATTACTTCTACACTATTAACAAATCTGTTTAACTCCTCTTGTGCCTTTCTATCAAGCTTTGGTATAATGTTTGGATTGTCTTTATGTGAATTTTTGTGTTGCGAATATTTTGTGAAGACCTTACACTGCATAATAGTTTTTTGACTTTAAAGTATTATGCCCCAAGAAATTGTTTAAATTTGAATGGTATGAATCGGGGTCGTTATATGCTCAGGGTCAGTTATGATGAGAGATGTACTTAGCAACAGGAAAAACGTCGTGGGTTTTTTTTTAAACCCCACGATGGATGTAGTTGCTGTAACTGAAAAACGATTAAATAATTTTTTTGAAAAATCACTGATTAAAAAAAAGAAGGAACCTATTAATACAAAAAACTCGGCTGGTATACCCTACCGATGCCTAAAATTTTGCAGTTTTATTAGTTCTGACTAATTAAAATTTTCTTAGGTGCGCAAACAGATTTTCTGTCCTAATACACAGCCTTTACGTATTTTCTTAGGTTTTTAATTATATTAATAATTTGTTACTTTCTTTTAGTCGAGAGGTTTAAGAAAAAATATTTAATCGTTTTTCAATTGCAACGATTACATCCGTCGTGGGTTTTTTTTTAATTTTTAATTTTGCCTTTTATTTTATACATTTTCAATAATATATTTATGTCTGTCGTGGGCCTTATCAAAATGTTAATTTTCCATTTAATTTTTAGCCTCAATAATTCTAACGTAACAAAATATTGCAGCACCCCCTGGTGAGCTTACACCGTAACACTTATTTGAAAACTAACTATAATCTGGTCAAATGATTTGGGAGATAAATGGAAACATTCGTTTACAACAAAATGTTTATTTCGGCGCCCCCTGGTGAGAAATCACCGTAGCAGGTATCTAAGAACTATTACCAATTAGTCACAAACATTTTAGAGAAAATCGTATCTAAATCGATCGAACCGTTTTCGAGATAAATAGGAACATTGGATTGCACACACAAACAAACAACCTCTCAACCTAAACGTATGGGTATACGTTTAGGTTCTCCGTTGTATTGTGGGCAATGAGAGCTTCCAAAATTTTGAATCTAGATTTAAGATAAAAAACGGTCCATCAAAGAGTGTATAATTCTCAATTACGTACTAAAATGTCTGGCGCCGGACGATCAAAATCTCACTAATCTAAGGCAACATGTGTTAGAAGCACGTGCTTGGGATTCTAGCGCTGAACACACTCCGCGTCTTGTGGGACAGAGAATCGTCTCTGTCCCATTGCATTGGCATATCTAGAGCTAAAAATGTTGTGATAACATTCTCTCTGATGGACATTGACTTAAAAAAAGAATGTATTTCTCATGGCCAATTGCATGTGGGATTATCTAGAGTTGAAACTCTAGATAATCAATACATTTTGTTCCCAGAAAATAATAGTAATCTAATATTCACAAAAGTCCCAAACCAAGAATGAATAATGACAAAAACAACAGTAAAATATAATACGTAAATCAGAATAACGTATATATAATATAACACGAACATCCATCTATTTACCAACTACCCCTATACTTTGTGTTCAAATTACATCACAGCCAGTCTGTTCATTAAAAATAACGATGTTAATCTTCTAACGACATTAACATTAATCTTCTAATATTATAAATGCAAAAGTATGTTGGTTTATCTTCCTTTCATGCAGCAAAGGAGCAACGTATTAGGAGGTACGAAATGACAATATTACCACCTCCGAACTACCCATTGATTGAGGAACAAATTAATTGCGAGTATGTATATATGTACAATAAGGAATACAAGTGTTTTCGCGAAACCACTCGACTCCACACATTATTATTTATAAAATTCGTACATCAAACGTATAAATATTTCAATGCATTTAGATCAATTGGGAAAAAAACCAATGAATTTTATAAAATTATTGTATTTTTTGTTATTTTGAAAGCTTATTTAATTAGCTTAGCTAATCTCTACGGAGCATAAAGAAATACAGTGCAATAATAAATTTACAAGACAAGTAGATAACAAATTGTGATTGTATTTAATTTCTTTATATCGGGAAGTGTTTTGTATTTAATGGTAAGAAAGATAAGGAGAAAGACAATAGGAAAGGAATATAAAAGGCAGTGAAACATAAAAAATAAATACAAGATACGCATGCTTTTCTTCAGGCTATTCTTGAAAATTTGATTGGATAGTAAAAGTCTGACATCGGAATTGTAAATAGGAGCAATAGGTGCAACCTATATTCAGAAATGAAATTTTCTGGGGCTAAAATGTAAATAATACATAAATATTGAAGGTGTCAAAGATTGTTAAGCAAGTGATCTGAAAAATCAAAGTATATCAAAATACCTGTATCAAATTCTAATTATATCAATATCCATAGAATATTAAAGATATAATTAGAATTTGATACAGGTAAACTTTAGTTTCAAAAGAAATTATTTATTTAGAAGCTCATGTAAAAGTTTCAAGGAGTGCATTTTGCTAAAGATTAAAAAGACGTCATTAAATGTTTACTACTGATTACGAAATTTGAGTTGAGTAGAACAGATGACTGTGCCAATAAATAAGAGCCAAAGAAAAATCTTAGTTAAGAAGTACGCAATAATTTTACTGTGGTAGGGATTATTATCCTAGTATGAAATTTCTTCTTATAAATAACAACATCCTTGAACTTAATAGAATAGACTAGGAGAGTCCTAGTAAAAATCGATGGACAGAATATTATAACCACGTTTAAACTGAAGCAATTGAAGTATTACCAGTATCTGTACATTAGAAGATAATCTGTATGCATGATACAGTCGAAGTTTTTAACGATATTATCAATAAATATTGAAAAAGAAGCAGGGAATGTACGCCACTTTGCAGAACGACAACTATCAGATCGACCCACGCTCAACAATTTTATGTTATTCTAACGACTTTCTGGCATACGTACAAATAAAATTTCAATCATCCCATCAAAGTTAGTGAAATATAGACTGTCAGCTTATAAAATAATAAAATCTACATAATTTAAATACACTACTGGTCGAGAAGTACGAAAACAGAGATATGAATATTATTCATGGAGAAGTGTTTGTATTCACTGAACTAGAGTAATGGAGGTACTGCGAAGCAAAGCTGCGAGCTTTCATTTCACATTCGAATACTTAAATATAATTTGTCAGTTGGAGATAAGTTTAATAAATTTTGTTTATCAAAAACCTCCTGTGTGTCTTATATATTAGGCTCAGGACTTCCATGTCAATTTTTATATTAATGTCTAATATTATTTTTAAATATTTACGTAGTCTGTTCTTACAGAAAGAGATGTGGAATGTAATTACGGAATGATTATATAATGTTTTAGAAAATTAAATTAAATTGTCTATAAGTTAATAGTTTCTTGCAAAATAAAATAACCAATAACTCAGTGATTGATAATCTGGAAAGAGTATTAATTAATACAATAATAGAATAAAATTTGTAAGCGTAGCATAAATATAAAGCTGTCTTCCTACACGTGCCTGTATCATAATTCGAGTATGAAAGTAATCAAAATAAATAAAAATAACGATAGAAATCTAAATAGACTTAATGATTGGTGACGGTTCCGGAAAATAAATCAGTAGGTACCAACAGATATTGTTGTTTTTTCAAATGTGGAGCCACTGCCCAAATGAGTTAAAAATTAACAGTTAACTGATATTGCCATTCTTCCGGTGTTGATAAAATGAAGGCTTTATTCGAGTCGGTCGCGGCTTTTTCCGAGGATGGACCTGCAAGTTTCACGAATTGTTTCTTACATTTGTGTACGATACCGATCCAAAATTTGCGCTTTGTTTCATCATATTGTCAGAGTCCTAGTAGATCTGTCAATGTTCTCACTGAGATATCATTTGGTACATGTAAATTTGATAGTTATAAAAATTAAAAAAAATTTTTTGAGCCTCAAATTTAAAAACGTTTTCTATCTAACTTATTTAATCTTAGATTTTTACGTAATGACTTAGTGACAAATCCTACATTATAAAATATTTTTTACGCAAAAATGATTAACCGTTTTTAACAATTAAATGCAAGACATTAACAAATTAGTAAAAACTTTCAAAGTCGACATTATATTTTCTTTTTTTATGCCATAAGTGAATCGAAAATTACAATGTGCGTGAATGTTTGAATAAAATCAATATTTGAAATTATCCCTTTCAAGATACCTTTGACGAGGTTTGTTCAATGTTTGTTGTTATTGGAATTAGTTTACACATAAAAATAATAACCATATAAAACTTAGCAGCCAAAACTGAACCATACGACGACTAGGGTGTGCAATAAAACGGAAACGATTTTCTTTTCAAGTGACGTAATAAAAATGCCTGTTATAAATGTAGCATGAAAAGAAAAAGGGTTAATCTATGTTGGGAATATTTGCAAGAAATCTGGTTTTAATGTAGTAACCGTTCGCAGTAAAATAGTTACATATAACCAGAGCGATTTAGCGCTGATTTTGTCGTTATTTTAAAGATTTATCGCAGTAACTCCAGTTCTAATAAAATCATAAGCTACATCCACACGTCGGTATAATAAATCCCACAAATATTTCCGGAAACAAGCTAACATGAAAACGACTCTATTTTTTATTTCAACATATTTTGTAACTTTGCAAAGAATAGTCAGCTTTATTTTCGCTCGCTCGTATTTACACAGTTAAAGTGCGAGGTTTACATTGAATTCTGAAAATTCGGTAGTTTATAATTTATTTTCAGAAGACAGCTTATTATAGTTATCTTAGAACTTATTGTATTTTAAAGGTACCATTTAACTAGAAAAACAAAAATATATTGTTTTGTAAATAACTCGCAAACATACAATCTAAATTATATATTTAAATGCACAAAAAAGTAAGGATACCCATTAATCAAAATTTTGCTTTCATGTGCATAAATGCAAATATATCTTTTACGGCAAAGAATTAGAACTACAAACGTTGCTAATATGAAGAAAAAATATTAAAGTTTTAACTATGCTACAAAAATTGTCAGTAACTCTGGAAGGTTGCAAAATTAGAATATAGGAGGAAAATTGCAAAAAGAATACAATTTTGGTAAAAATATTAGAAATTGGACAAAAAATTATTACATGATTTTTAAATATATTTTTGAAGTTAAATATTAAGTTATAGATGATTCAATACAACTTAACACATATTACTTTATTTAAAAACTTCAAATAACATAAAACATTGAAGCAAATATAAAACACAAACGTCACTCAACAATCCATTTAGTATAAGGGTAACCTGTCATAAAAAAGAAAAGGAGATGGGGGAAAATTGATCTTACTTTATGAATATAGAAAACAACATTTTTTTAAAAATCAACAAGAAAAAAAAGCAAAGAAATCAGCGATTGTCGACGAAGAAAAACAAAAAGTAAAATATAATGTTTGACCATGATATCTAAAAAAGGGTCACCTCCATGAATTAATATAACAAAAAAAATCTGATGAAGTACATAATTACTTTCTACAAAGAACTGGAAACATTTCAGTGCCGCTTGCTTTCTTTGACGACCATTAAGTAGGCTAAGCCATTGAGTAAGTCTCTTAACTGACATTAACTTTTTCGCACTTTTCTTAATGTTTTTTTTTTCGAAAACTCTATCGAGTCTGCGAGTGGCTTGCATTCACCTGGCACGTCTATGGATTGAAGATACGATATGCAATCTACACTTTTGTTTATCTCGCTAGTTCAAAGGTGTCTGTAGAAATTACATTTATAAACTGCGATGCAAAATAAATAATCTTTTTTATAAAAAATACAAAATTTCTATTTTGTTTACTTGACGAGTTCGATGAAAACTTATGGAGCTTATTTTTTCATGTCCTCTACATAACAATCAATTTTATTCTTATAGCACCTCGGCCTTATACTATATGGGCTGTTGCCAGTCTCGTGACGTGCAAACAGTTCCAAATTTACTTTATCTATCAAATTTAATCATTTATGAGGAATTTTGCACTGTATGTTAATTTTGTATACAAATACATGGAATATTAATCTCAATTCATATCAATACATTCGTTTTAAGCAAAACTTCCGATTTCAAATTCACACCCGGATTCAATGGATTCAGAAGCTATATTTGATACTCCTTTGAATACTCAAAGGAGTATCAAATATATCTCTTTCCAATACACTAAGGAGAGTTTCACGTTAAGCAGTGACTATAAGGAAACAAAACCATATCCTCGAAACTAATAGAATGATAGAGCAACCTTCGTCAATCGTCTAGCAGTCAGTTGACAAAAAAATATTGCTCAAGTGCCAATATACAAATTTGAATTTAGGGTGTACTGGAAAGTATGTGTTCATTTATATTTTATTCTCATTTCTTTCAATACCACTAATATGAGAAACAGCGCGAATGTAAAATCCATGAATGATAGCCTAAGGTAGAAATGGAACGGCCTTATTAGTTAATGCCAAGGGGATCTGAGCGGAAAGGGTGGCGAGACCCAATCGATGTCACATATCAAGAAAGTTTTTGCAAAATGAAATATGCGTGTATTATTGATGTGCAAAAAGTTTTCACCGGAAATTATTTCTCGTCACCTTATAAAGTAATAGAAGCTTTGTTCCCAATACTTTCCATTAAATATTCTACTATTAGCTCTATTATATCCAATGAAATATCTACCATTTTACAAACAGTATTATAAAGGTCGTTTAATAATTTATCCATTTCTTGTACTCCGTATTTATTCTTTCATGAAGGAACGGTGGAACAAAAGGACTTATCACTACTTATTGGCAGCAATTTAAATTGTGTTTTTGTGGAATATAGTTGTGAATAAATTGGTGATGTAAGCAATCAGTTATCGTGCCCTATTTTATCCATTCTACGTTAATGCACCTTTAATTTGCCATCAGAAAAAATGTTAACAAACTGGCTTTACTTCTACTTCGAACGTGATATCCTTCAGATGTAAAGATATCACGTTCGCCACATAATATTTCTAGCACACAGGGAATATTGCTTTACAAATACGTTTCTTCGCATTTCTTTCATCATTATTGGAAATAATTATAAATTTATCACAGATGGCAAATATTGATTGACTTTTAATTTGATCCATAGAATATTCCAACTCTTTCACATAACATACATAAATGACGCTTCACGTGATACGATATCAAATATTCTTACTGTAGAGTAAACTCTGAAATGTTTGGTTTTCATTTATTTTCATTTTACGTTCGCCTTTGTTATTTGTTAAAATTAAATGAAAATTTTCCTCGTATAATAAGTCCTTTGGAAAAAACACGAAGCTGAATTGCATTAGAAAACTAATACTGCTTTAACAAAATTATGTTTTTGTCCATGAAGAATATCCTAGTTACCATATTGATATGTTTTTGACTTCATTAACACATTCTATCGTGATGAACTATTTAGGTTATTGTGATTTATTCAAAATTTGTCTCTAAGGCGAACTACAACTAGCTAACAGCTGCTTATCGGTACTATGGTCACTCACGTCAACTGATAAAATGTTTTATTATTTAAAAATAGGAATATTTTAACCTTATTCGTTGACTAAAATATATGCTGACCAGCTCAAATAAAAGACGTAAAAAAGCTAAAATCTGCATTATGAAATTATTTTATTTTCAATAAAATAAAGATAGCGATCTTTATTTTATTGAGAATCGATTTAAAAGCTAAAATAAGGGCTTCAGAAAACGTGAATTAATTAATTTATTTAGTTACCATCTTAATGAAATGAAAATTTATCATCGGAAAAATGGCATCGTAAGAAATTCTAAATAATAAATAAAAAACTCGTATCTATGGATTAGGCGAAGATTTATGATTAATGATACGGTATATAATGATACGGTTACGATAACACATCGTTAAGTGTTGGCATTGACATTCCAATTAAGGTAGAAAATTAGGTAAATTGAGGGTTGTGTGAATTCGGGTCATACTATACAGTGAAAAACAAAAGCTACGTCGAGAGAAACGGACTACGGTTATTCAAACATTACTTGAACGCCTTCCAGATTAAACACGATGTCTAATACTAAGACAGTATTTTTATGTCAAAAAATTAAAGTTTTATTTATTTTAAATATTTTAGTTATTTGTTCAGCTGACTTTAATTTGTCACTTCACTCAGACCAGCTACAGTGTGTACAGCATGCCGCAGTGCAAATTGCTGAAAAATATTACCAGCCACAATATTCGACGCTGGTATTCGGCAGTGGAATGAATGGGGAAAATTTGCTGCTGAATTTTAATCATCACTACGGTGGTTGCTTATTGTCTTTAGATATAAATGAAAACAGAAAATTTCCGAGTTCACTCTACAGTAAGAATATTCCATATCCCGTTACGCAGTATGTAGTTTATGTCGATTACGGAAAAGAATTGGAATATTTTATAGATCAAATTAAAAGTGAATCAGTATTTGCCAACTACGGTAAATTTATAATTATTTGCAATGATGATGAAGGAAACACGAAGAAGTGTAATGCTGAAACGATTTTTACTATATGCTGGAAATATTATTTAGCAAACGTCGTATTTTTACATCTGAATGCGATGGCTGGAGTCGATGTGTTAACATATTTTCCAATGACAAATAGTATCTGCAATAACGTAAAACCGATAATATTGGACAGAGTAACCGATTGTTTACACCATCAGTTTATTCAAAACTTTTTCCCCCAAAAATACAATAATTTCAATGGCTGCCCTTTAATAGTGACAAATCCATTTGTTCCACCGTTCCTTAGTAGACAAAATACTCATGGAGTACTAGAAGTTGACGGACTATTAATGGACTTTTTTCATACTCTATGTAAAATGGTAAATGCTTCATTGGATATAATAGAAGCAAAGGGTGGAATATTTGAAGGAAAGCGTTGGGAAGTGAATTGCTATGATCTCATAAGGCGGCGAGCAAATATTTCTGGAGGATACTTTTTACATTTCGATAGCACACGCGTTTTTCGTTTTACGAAACCCTACTTCATAAATGACATTGTTTGGGTCTCACCGCCCGTTCGCCTCAGACCTGCTTGGGAGCAATTAATAAGACCGTTCGACTTCTCTCTTAGATTATCATTCCTAATATTTATATTGGCGTTGTTCCTCATATTGGCGTTATTGAAAGAAACCAGAATAAAATATAAATGGAACACGTACTTTCCAAGAGACACCTTAAGACCTAATTTGTATATTGCTACTTGTGCAATATTTTTTGGTCAAATAACCGCTAGACGATCGACGAAAGATGCCCTGTCATTTTGTTTAGCTTTATGGATATGGTTCAGTTTCCTTATGCTCACTGCTTACCAAGGAGCTCTTCTTAGTGTACTTAAACGAGATGTATTCGATAATGATTTGAACACAGTTTCCGGGGCCATCGCAGCTGGGTACGAGTTTGGAGGATTGGCCGAATTTAGAACGTACTTTGCTGACGCACCTACGCTTTACGATCGATATAAAGTCACAGATTATAGAAATACAATTGAATATTTAAAAACCATGTCAAACGGATCTTTGAATTTTATTATGCGTATTCCACGTAAACTACTGGTTGTAATAAACTCGATTACTAACCGCACAAATAACATAAACATTTTACCAAATGATGTGGTAGAACATTATCTATCTAATTATTTACAACCAGACTCGCCACTGGAAAATGTAATAAGCTCCTCGCTAACACGTATGGCAGCCAGTGGAATATATGAAAAATTTAATATTGAATTGCGCTATTTTATTCAGGTTGATGATCATAAACCACAATCAAACCCAGATAAAGATGATGTATTGACTATTCACCATATGCAAGCCTGCTTCTTGGTTATTATAAGCGGATGGATGTTATCATTTGTATTACTGCTAGCAGAGGTAATTTATAAACGAATGCCATGGTCTCAAAAATTAAATCACCGTGTATTGAGAAGGTGAATGATGTAAATCGTTTCCTACTTAACTGAAAAATTAATATTGAATATATTTGGAGTTATTTATACTTTCTTTAAGCTCTTTACTGCGACCTAGGTTTCGTTGTTTTACAACATCTTCAAGTTGGGGCTATTAGCAAAGATAATAATTATAAGAATTATAAGCATATTTGCTAATATGTTATTGAAAAATTAACAAAAATTTTCTAAAACAAGTATCCTTCTATGAATCTGTTTTAATATTTTAATTATTAAGAGATAAAAATACCATTTGCTGTAAAATTCTCCATAATTAATGAAGTTCGATAAATAAACTAATTCGGAGCTATTTGCTTTATATAGCTGGTTGACTAAACGTCAAATTTTGCAGAAGACTGTAAAAGAATGACAAAAGGCTATATACATAGTATTGTACAGAGGTTTTACGAAAATAAAATTGAACTAAATTGTATCAGTTTTATTATTTTAAAACATGGGCCTCGTATATTTATTTATAATCTAAAGCGTGAATCACATAAGAGACAAAATCTTGTTTTTTTTTATAAAATTTAATTTATTATTCGTAGTAGTTTATAAATGTCATTTCCACAGAATTCTTTTAACGAGCGAGATAAGGCAAAGTGTGAATTGATCTTATTACATCTTCAATTGATAAATGTACCATATTAATTCATCACACTTATAGTCTCGAAAGGGTCGTCGGAAAACTCGATAAGAGCGAAATAGACGTTCATTTTTATAGCAATAACATCATTATCAATACCAATAGACCGTTTATTTATAATTCGTTTAAGCAATAGCTACTCACTAAAGATGGCAAGCGACACTCATTTTGCTTTCAATTGTTTCTAAAAAGTTATCACTTACTTTATCAGATTTTTTTTGTTATTTTTAATTTTGAACATAAGCTTGTTTCTTCTTAGTATAGTCTTAATTGTATTTTATCATTTGATTTTTCTTTACTTTCAATTGCTAAATTGTTTTGTTTTTTATGTTTTAAAAATACCCGATTCTTTAATAATGTTATGTTTTATATTCGTAACGTTAGAATTATTTTCGCCAAACTTTCTTTATCTTTTGTGAAAGATGACGCCTATATTGTAAATAAATTTATTAGTGATGTGGGCATTTTATATTTGCTTTAAGATTTTATGTGAAGTTAAATTTTTGAATAAAATAATAATGTGTGTTAACTTGCATTGAGTGAGGTACGTCTATATATAACTTTATATTTAGCATTAAAACCTATTTCAAAGTCATGCAGTTTTCTTTCGTCTAATTTTCCATCCTTTTACCAAAATCGTGTTGAATATATTTGGCGTTAATTGTGTAGAAATTCATTATTCACAATTAAATGAAACTACGTGATGTAGTATTATTTCTACTTTCTTTAGGTTCTTTACCACGACCTAAGTTTCGTTGTATTACAATATCTTCAAGTGGGCTATTACCAAAGATTCTTTGCTAATATCCCGCCTGAAGGTGTCGTAATGTAACGAAACCTAGGTAGCGGTAAAGAACTTAAAGAAATTAGAAATGATACTACATAACGTAGTTGCATTTAATTGTTAAAATTGTGTTGTTTTTCCAAATTCCTCTTATGTTCCAATTTTTTCAATCTCTCTGACTAATTGTCGGTCATTAAACTATAGCTAAAACTTTAATATTTTCTCTTCATTTTCGCGATGTCGGTAATTTTAATTCACAATCGTACAAGATATGTTGCAGCCATTCTCGCGAAAGCGAAATTTTGATTAATGAGTATCTTTGTTATTTTGAGGACTTAAATTTACCTTGTGTATGATTTGTTAACGATATATATTTAAAACACCAAGTTTGTCCTTTTCTTTTAATACAAATTATACTCTTTTAATTTTCTTTACCTTTATTTATACAAAATTTGTTACAATAGAGTAAATATTATATTTTCCTTTAGAACTCTATGTATACACATATAGAACTATACTATTTAAAACGTTCGTCTACATGAGGTTTAATGTTAATGAGCTAAGAATACTCAGGTAAGTTTCCACCTACCCAAGCAAACCTTATTAATAAACATCTGTAAATTCTACTTTGCAATTCTAATGATCCGTAAAGTAAACAATCATTCTTATTTTATTATACCTCTTTATTCAGTTAATACAGATAACATTAAAATTTACTTGTGTTTCTACCATATTCGACCAGTGGCCTTGTTCGCATTGAAAATTGAAAGAATAGTAACGTAATTTTTGAAGTGTTTATAAAATAAAGACAATTGTTTTTAAAATGTGAACTCTCGTTGATAATTATGTTCCCACTCTTATCTGTAACGAGATGACATCTCTATCATTACTGGAAAATAAACTTTTTTGACAAAAGTGTTAATAAATTATAGATACTAAATGTCAGCCTATGCAACCTTTATTGTTGTTCTATAACTAGAATATAAGATATTATAATTTTACATTAAAAGTTTGATGAATCTAATTCATTAGTTATGAGCTCTTTTTCTTAAAATTACTTATGAATTTTCAAAATTCTATGTAAACCTCACGCTTTAATCGTAAAAGTACGAGCAATCAAGAAATTTAGTGAATGTCTCTTTTTTAAAGTGAGATAAAATTATGTTGAAATCAAATAAGAGTCGTTTTCATGTCAGATTGCTTTCTTAAATAGTGTTGGGATTCGTTATGTCGACGTGTATTTATTGCTTGTTGCTTCATCAGAACTGAAGGTACTGCAATAAATCTTTGAATTAGCGAGAATAACTGAGTGCTAACTTGTTGTGTTTCATTTAAGTATTTCACTGCGAATGGTCACCATATTAAAATCAGATTTCTTGAAATGTTCTCAACATGAAATTAATCATTTTTTTCATGCCACTCGTTTAACACATATTTTTATTACGCCAACTGAAATTTTTTTTTTTGTTGTACACTCTAGACATTGTCTAATTCATGATTAGCTAATAACTTTTACACAGCATTACTATTTTTATGTACAAACTAATTCCATTAACATTGAACGAGAATTGTCAAAGGAATGTGGAAAGCAATAATTCTGAAGGTCGATTTTGATAAAAAAATCACGAACGTTGTAATTTTTGATTGACGCATGACATAAAAAGAGATATTATTATATGACCTTGAAATTTATTACTAATTTGTCAAATGCTAACAATTTTTTGATAAAAATATTAAATTATTTTTCTTTCTCTCCCCCTAAGTATCTCAGATCGAATAAGTCAGATAATTTTTTTCTGACTTATTCGATTGAGGCTCAAAACAACTCGTTTAATTTTAATAATCTTTCAATTTACGTTCACCAAATAATATCGCAGAGAGAATATTGAAAGAGCTATGAAATCTGTGATAATATTAAGTATCTAATTGTTATTGTTGTGTTCTGTAATAAAATGTAAATTATATTTCTACGGAACTCTCTACAATAGCAAGATAAACAAATTGAAAGTATTGCTATTCTCGCAAAAATGTAAGAAACTAATTCATAAAACTCACAGGTTCATCGTCGAAAAAAGCTACGTACTCGAACTCGAACTCGAATAAAGCATTAATTTTGTGAACGCGGATTTGACTGTTAATTTTTAATAAATTTATTCAGTAGCTTCACGTTAAGAAAAACAATCGGTTCTTATTTTTTTCAAAACATTTCTCCAAAAAGTTATTATTTAATCATTACATATTTACCTTCATTTCTTTTAATTATTTTCATATTCGAAATACGATACATGCGCGTTTATGAAAATATCTTTCTTGTTTATTTTTGTTTTAATGTAATGAACAATTTTTATATACTTGCATTCATTATTACCTTTTCCTGATTATCAAACCTTGAGTTATTGGTTATTTCATTTTCAAAAAATATTATATTTTATTTCCGTACTTACATATTATATTTTTTTTTCTGTAAGTACAGCGTACGTAAATATTTAAAAATAAAATAGGATATTAATACAACAATTTACATGGAAGTCATCTGTTCTTGTTTGAGCTGCGCAGAAGATATTCTATTAACAAAAATCTTTGCGCCTAACTTTATTTGACGAGTCCTGTCTAAATTATTCGAATAAGTAATTATAGCTACATTGGGTGGCTTTCTTCTCTCTACTACTCTAGTTCAGCTTATCGATTATAAACGGTACTCCATGAATAATAATCAAATTTATATTTTCGTACACCTCGAGTTTTACTAGTCTAGTTCTACTACTCTTGTTCAGTATACTGATTACAAACGCTACTCCATGAATAATAATCAAATTTATATTTTCGTACACCTCGAGTTTTACTAGTCTAGTTCTACTACTCTAGTTTAGCTTACGGATTATAAATGATACTCCATGCATAATAATCAAATCTCTGTTTTCGTACACATCGACTTTTACTAGTGCATTTAAATTATGTGGACCTGATTCCTTTACAATTTCACAGTCTATATTTCACAAACTTCGATGGATCGATTCAAATTTTATTTGTGCAGACGCCAGCAAGGCGTTACATTAATATAAAATTGCTGAGAGTGGGCTGATCTGATAGATATCGTGTCGGTGGAGTATTTCCCCCTTCTTCTTTCAATATTCCCTCAGCTCTGTTATCTATTTGCAGATTATATTCAAATGTACTGATACTAGTAATTTTTCGACTGCTATCGCTGAAGCGTGTATATAATGTTTTTTCTATCGATTCATACTAGGGTTCTCACAGTCAATTCTTTTAAGTTCAAGGCTAATGTTATATAAAGGAGGAAATTTCATACTAGGATAACAATCCCTAATCTTCAATAAATATTAACTAATAACAGTGAAATTAACGCATTCTTCTCAATTGCGATTTTTCCCTCACTTTCATTTAACGGCGCAGCCGTCTTTTATACTCAACTCAAATTTCATAATTTGGAGGCCCAATTTAATGAAGTTAATTTTTGATTCTTTAACAAAATACGTTCCTAAAATTTTTTTTCACATTTAATTTTTCTTGAAGGTAAATTTTTTGTGTATGAACGACTGCTATCATCTCAACTAGTCTACTGAGACGTGCGCTGCCTTGACCAGTCAGATCATTAACTTGACCTATATTAGAATTTAATATCTCAGTTAAAGTCGTGGCTCTTATTGATGGAGATTTGTGAATGATTCAATTTTCAAATTTGTTTCTTTGTAGAAATACCTATTCAAACTTTCGCAATATCTTTTATTTTATTGACAGATTTACAGCCCCTTCTTCTCAGTGCTTGAGTTTACTTTCTGAGAATTTTCTTACGATTTTCATTACCTTTATCTAGTACCTTTTTCTATGAGCTTTCATTTTTTATTCATACTACAAAGTTAATGAAACAATCTCAATTCCGATTCTAGACTTTCACGATCCATTCAAGTTTATAAAAATTGTTTAGAAAAATCATATATAGGGAATATATGATCATTATTTTTTTCATTCGATTACCTTTGACATCCCTTTCCTTTTATCTTTCCCCTCCTTTTTCTATCACTCAATCCAAAAATACCCCTCGACCATATATACCTATCAACATTAAATTAGTTTTGTGTTTTTGGTTTTACTTTTTTTTCTGAAAAACTTGAAAATATATTAGTATCTACCTACCTTTTCTATTTACCATTACACTGTATTTTTTTGACTGAAAGATATTGCTCCTGTTGAAATAAGTTAGCTAGAATATATATCACAAAAATAAATCAATAAGTTTTCACAGAAAAAAAAATATAAAGATAACAAAAGTCTTGTAAAATGCTTTAATTTTGTTAAAATTTACCTAAATGTTCTGAAAAATTTATACATTTGATTTGTGAATTTTTTGGATAATAATGTGTACAGTCGGGTAATTTCATGAAAATACTTGTATTTCTTAATGAACATATATACGTATCCGCAATTAATTTGTTCCTCAGTCGCCATCAGAATTTCTAGGTCCATTGCCGTTTCTCTCTACATATCTTGCCATTTAGATTTCGTAATATTTGATGTAAATTTTATTGATTAACATACATCGAGTTGATTTAATAGGGGAATGACAATATTATCCAAGCACGATTTTAAATTTGTTTTAATTATAAATTTGTTCATAGTTATATGATATTATAACAGTTTATTCTTAATTATATAGGTACATTTATTGGATAGTTTTACACAAATCAAAATTAAAGTTGAGCTTTATATCTACTTACATGAATATATTGGTTTCCTTTAATATTTAAGATCCATTTTCAAGTTATAGTTCTCTCATTGGTATTATCAACAAAATCCAGATGTTATTACGATGAGTTTCTAGTTCTTCACTTACAGTCTCCAGCAATAACTTACATTCCTTACTATTAATTGCTTCCTTATAATTCACAGGTGCTCAGTCATGCCATTGAATTTGTCTCCAAAAATTGATTTCTTCCTGGCTGCAAAGGACTTGGACTATTTATGTCAGTGAGATCTATTTTTGCCAAAGTTCATAGTCTCATCATTTTCGACGATGGAAGTGTGTCTATTCTCATCACTTTCACAGTCGTGATCCTTCGTTTTCCTCTGTTTCTGTTTCCCTTTCAACTTCTTGGTATTCTTCATCATCATTATAACGGTTGAAAATATCAGCTTCATTATTTTTTAATTCGGGACTTTCATGTATATTGAAAATAAAATTTGTTGATTTGTTTTTCGCATTCAGATCGTACCTGTTATAATTAATATTATCATAGCCAAATAACATCATTTTTCAACTTTTATAATAAAGCTTCTTCTTCAGACGATTCTGCAAATTGGTATATCCTTCGCATCCAAACACTCTGACATGCACAAATTTACCATCACTCGTAGGTGTAATATTTGATGTCTGTCTAGAAGATGTGCCATTTCATTAATAAACGGAACAATTGGTTGTTTATGCCCATAGATTGAGTAATATACTATAGGCATGAAACATGGATGGAGCACTTTCTAATATTGTACAATAAAAAATATTTCCCTACGACTCCAGACGAAATCCGATACCCAGCGGGGATACGCAAAAGGGGAAATGACCGTACTATTGATGTATAAAAATGAACGACCTGAAATATTTACTCCTATAAGGTCATATAAACTGATTTTATCTCTAATATTTTCCATTAGAGGCACCATCATTAAATTCTTTAATTTCCCATGAAGCGTTTGTAATTTTATTACAATATTAAAAATTCTAATAACTTAAATAATGGTTTTTCGCTCTGAGTATTTATTCTCATCATATTATACGGTATCACAAAAAAATAGTCACTGTAAGTGGTAGCTATTGAACATTCTCGCAGAAGAACTTCTAAATAAATTGAAAATATATACATTGTCATCTTATCTGATATTTTTGATATATTGTCTTATATTATTGCAGAGACCATTTGTGGTGGGGATATATGTTAACACATTGACTCCGTGGGAACAATACAAGAAATTATATTACCTTTATCAAATAATTTTTCTAGCATATGGCGAACACTTCAGCATTACAGTAATTTGCATTTCCTTCATTGGTATTACAGTTAATTATAAATTTAAAATTATAGATCAAGTCAAACCCTCTCAATGAAAAATCACGCATCCAAAATAAGTACCACGTGCAGAAAGATGGTTATAATGTGATTAATGTTGTCATAGTGATGTTATGTTTTGATAGACTTTGTGCTAATTTGGTGTTGTGAATATTTTGTTAAGACTTGGTGCTTTATAATAATTTCCAGCTCCCAAATTAGTTCACCCACAAAAATATTTTAAGTTCAAATTTTAAAAATTGTAGTCATTATTTTCTAAGTCAGGTAGGGTAAAAGACCTATTCAGCAAGAAGAAACACTTTGCAGGTAGATTTTTGAAAATGTAATTAAAAGTTATGCAAAAGCATTACAGATATAGTATTCATGTTTGCAAGATGTATTTATAGGGTTATTTTGATATTTATGTTAATTATGAATGCAAAGTTAGGGAGTAATTCAGTTTGTATTTAAATTACGAAATAGAAAATGAGAGAGTATTCCAATGTATTGAAAATTAATAATTTTTGATCCAGATATAAGATCCAAAAACAATATCTTATGTCAATAACGTATTTCCATCCTGCTAAGACAGCAATCTCGAATACGAAACAAAATAACATTATAGATTTTAAGGAAAATTTTTTGAATGTATAAGATGATTGAAAGCGTTGCAACATTTTCATTCAAATTTTAGCAGTCATGTATTTTTAAAATCACGCTAGAGCTGTAAAAACATTTGACTAATCTATTTTAAGTTCTTTAGTATAAGTTGTTAAAGACGTTTTAGGAGAGCGATTTGCTAGATATAGTTTCTAAAACAAGATCTTGAATAGTCCAGCATATATTTTATCCAGAAAGTAAGCTTAAATTTTACGTCTAAACAAAATGGAACACATTACCGTTTATAACACGTTGTGATAAGTGCTTCATGCAAAATTTTGCCTTGGGTTTATTCTTATTCCACATAACTTTTACTTTGCAACGACATACGATGTTGACCATTACTAATTTCACTATTAGTATTAAGTTATCCAGGAAGACACAAATTACATAAAAAAAATTATAGGCGTAATTTGAACTGAGAAAATTGTTAAGGAATGAATTTCTTGGCTTCTAATAACAATAGCCTAGAATTCACTTTATTTTGTTAACGGATATATTTAATAAGCATATAGAAATGTAGTTAAATAGCATCGGATTAAACAAATATGGAAATCCAAATAGATATGGATGAGATTCTCTGTTCACAGATAGTCATTAGAATGCCATATGTTACTAAAATATTTCAAAAATTAAATCAAAATAAAATTAACTCCAAATATATTCAATACTGAAATATTTATCAATCTCCAAAAATATAACAAGCATATTTATGATCTTTAGAAAAACGATTTGAATTGAAACGAAGAATGTGACTGAATAATATGTGGTCACTTCTATTACTTAAATAAAATGTTAAAAACAACTGAACTCCCTCAAATTTCTGAGTTCGTTAGAGTCAATAATCAGAATTAGTTATATAATGCACCTTGGTTTACATTAGTTAAAAAATGTCCAAAGAAATTATAGAGTCAAAAAACGCTTCCGTTTAATCTTAACAAATTGGACAAGCGCATTGTTATCATAGCTTTTAGCTAATTATGGTAATGTAAAGTGACGAAAGTAACAAACTCTCTCATGTGACTAATGCGAATGAAAGATAATATGACTATTTACGTAATTGAAAGTACCAGGGCAATAGTGTCCTTATGTAGCAAAAAATGGCGTAACAAACAGTTTTCAAGGAAATTTAAGACTGTGTAATTTGAGTGGGGAAGCTATAACATCATCACATTATGTACTTGGAACTGCTAATTGACCGTTAATTATTGTAGACATGGTAGGGTAAGTGACAAAAAAAAATAAAGGAAAATATTTAAGAAGCGACAGCAGGTTGTGTGTATTTTGTATAAGGTTGGCTTATCTTAATCACATATACATACCATATTAATTGTATAAAGATATAGAATAATATATAGAAATCTATATATAGATATAGATTTTAATTTAAAATAGCAATATAACAACCATCAAACAGAGGACAAAGATAAAATTAGTAGAATACCAATTAGTCAATCAATAATTCCAATCACATCTGAAATGCACTGAGTGTATTTTCATTTAATCCATTACAAAATGTTTACATCAAACCGTCATAATCCAATTTTATGTTATTTATATCCAATCGCCGTTAGTTGTTTACTTTAGAGTTCACGACTCGTATACTACGCAATGCATTAACCTAAGAAAAAACGACTAAGAAATCTACATCTTAATGCATGTGTCACATACTTCTAAATTACAGTATAGTTACAAAAGCAAATTGACAGTGTCGAGCGCTCCGTAAAATAGCTACGGTGCATGGAATAACAGGAGCTATCATCCCTAATTATCGCATCTAGGTGTAAGTAATTTTACGTCATATTATGTGTTACGTTATTGTGCATTGGCCAGCAAGTTTTATAAAACAAAAACTGTATTTAACGTTCATCGGCAAGCAAGTTATAGTAAACACAAATTATGTTTAACGTTACATTAATAGAACTTCATAAATGTGCAATACTAGCAGATATGATAAGTACGAGGAAACATTTCGTTCATTATTTCGTGTTTTCCAAAGTTTTTCTCATTTTGACATCTCAGAATTAGAAAAAAAACACAAACCTTATGTGATCCCTTTTTTGTCTGTTCGTCTATTAAGACCCTTTTTTCTCAAGAACTGGTAGAGGTATCTAGTCGAAATTGATATGCAATACTAAGATATTTGATTCCATAGGAGTTTGAAAATAATAATGGAAACTTTTAACTTAGCCCAATGAGAAGATACTACCTTTCAAACATCAGTTATTTTGATACTGACTCACTCATTAAAAATTATAGGGTTTATCCATTTGATCTAGAGTCTTCAACTTTGCCACAAACAAATTTTAACAGCACAAGTATAGAAATGAAATATCGTTATTACCACACTTTTTATTATCACATTTTCTATATTTGTAAAAGTTTGGGTTTTATTTCGTAAATTTATATTTGTAAAGCAGGTTGATAAATACTAAGTTTCATGATAATATGATTTAAGAGTATGTAATCCCAAATTTAACAGTATGGCCCCTTTTTTTCTGTTGATCTTGTCTTAGGTAAAATTGTATATTTCCATTAGACTGCTATCAAATGATTTCAGATGCCAAATTAATTTAATGTTAAAGTGTTTCTAAAATTACATTAAAAGCGCTTTAATTATTACTTGGAATATTAAAAAGCAGACGTGACTATTTCCGAGACATTTCTTTTTTTTATTTTGAACTATCTGACGCACTATTCTTTCAGGAAATTAAAATTGATCATGACTTTTGCATACTAACACATAGACAAATTAATAACTTGCAAGAGATTTTTTTCAAATTTAACCTTACCCGTTAATTAGAACATGTAAATCGCGTGAGTAATCATGAGTAATCATTTTAAAGAACAATTATGAAAATCAAAAATTTCCATTATATCAAATCATCTCCCTTCAACTCCATTAACCGATTGTAGTTATCGGTATTATTATTTTTTGTCGGATATGTTTTAAAAAATTTGGGTGTGGCTGTGCCATGGACACGACAGTGTGTTGTATGTGAATAGGTCTATCTAATGGTTAAATTTTTTTAAATAAAATTTCTTTATTTACATATTTAGGATAAAAGCAAGGAAACAAATTATTATTGTGTTACAATAGCGTATAGGCCGACATTATATATTGTTGATAATATTTTTTTATTCTAACACCTTATTATATTCACTGTCACTACTTTAAACTAATGTCTTATATACAAGTGATAGATTTTGACGACAGCCGACGATTAAAATTTAAACGAACATTGTAGCTTTTCTCTCTATAATTCTCTGAAATATTTCTCTGAAATCTCGATACGCAGCAAAATAACCTCAAAATCGCGACGCTCCCACCTCCACTGCGCGTCATGCCTCATTGTTCTCGCTTATCGTAATGAATTCTTTGACCCTTTAGCTATCCAGTGGTATAATTTTTTATTTAATTTGTTATGTGGAAGATAGATTCGAAACTGCAACGCCAAACTCTATCCCTCGATTTTATTGGCATTAGGTTTTTTGGATTGCCCCCGTATGGTAGCAAATTTAAAGTCATATTCACGTTAATAATTTAATATTTGATAATAAAAATTAAGATATATATTAATTTGAGATTTTTGGACTTTTGGGTACTAGTTTTTATTACTTAGTAACTAAACACAATTATCAATGTCAATTATCTAAAACATAATTTCAATCATCATATATAAATTCATTTTTGCATTCAAATAATGTTGAACAAGTACAGAATTTAACACCTGGCACTAATTTTCCAAATAAAATAACATTTTATTTCTACTAAATAAATTGGTTAACGATTATTCTTGATATTGATTAACAGATAACATAAACTATGAAATTGTCTGTTTACGTCTCCTGGTATATTTTGTGTAGGTATATTAGATATTAGATGTTACCAAATGACAAGATATCTCTAAATAAATAACAAAATCCTTCACATAATGTTAATGAGCATACAGGCCTTGGTATGCACTCTTTGTAGTTATTACGTATAATATTTAATTAACCAGAAAAATAATTTCTAGTGCTAACTTTTTATATCACGAAATTCATTTTTCATTTGTCCAATCAGTAAGTGTATATGGATCATTAAACAGATTAGATGACTTACAACAATACTTTATTTACACTTTGATTCAACATTTTTGAGGTCATTATGTAGATTAGATGTTATTTTGTTGTTCCATTGGTTATAATAACCCGCTAATTTAACTAGATGTTTTCAAACGACAGGATATCATTAAATGAATAACAAGGTCCTTCAAATAATGCTAATGAGCACACCGACCTCGATACGCTCTCTTTATAGGTATAACGTATAATATTTAACTAACTAGAAAAATAATTTGTTGTACTAATTATTTATATCACGAAATTCATTCTTCACTTGTCCAATCAGTAAGTACCTCGATATGGATCATTAAACAGATTAGATGACCTAAAACAATACTTTGTTTACATTTTGATGTAATATTTTTGAGGTCGTTACGTAGATTAGATGTTGTTATATTGTTCTGTTGATTATAACAGACCATTAATGTTATAAGACACTTTCAAACGGCAAGATATCATTAAATGAATAACAAAGACCTTTACATAATTCTAATGAGCATAATGGCCATTGATGTGTACTCTTTTTATTTATTGCGTATAATATTTAACTAACTAGAAAAATAATTTCCTGCGCAAATTTTTAATATCAAAAAAATTCATTTTCTATTTGTCCAATCAGTAAGTACCTCGATATTTATAATTAAACAGATTAGATGACTTACAATATCTTGTTTACATTTTGATTTAATATTTTTGAGCTCATTACGTAGATTAGATGTTGTTATGTCGTTGCATTGATTACAGTTAACCACTAATTTTACCAGATACTATCAAACAGCAAGATATCACTAAATGAATAACAAAGTTTTTTTTACTGCATGGCGACGCTAACTAAAAATCAATTTGTTAAATATTTCTTGTACTTTTGGTGGAAGCTGTTGATTACGACACATAATTTTGTTTGAAACGACAATCTGGCCATATTTTAAAATTATTATTTGTAATTGGAAAACCACAGTTTACGGTTTTAAATCTATATAATACCGATATTATAAGCAACCAATGCTGTGTCATGTACTTGGAGACCACCCGATGAAAGTCTGATCCATATGAGAAGACGTATGCAAAAAAAAATTTAACCCAGTCTTCATGATCTAATTTTGACCATAAAATGTTTGATATTGATTTTATTTAAGTAAGTAAAGACAAAGAATGTTTTCATTAAGTGACGATTAATATTTAAAAAGTGGTCCAAAGGAACAAAGATTATGGAATGGAGTTGAACCACTAATTATAATAAAACATGGAATATTGAATATATTTGGCGTTAATTTTGTAGAAAATCATTGTTCACCATTAAATGAAACTACGTGATGTAGTATTATTTCTATTTTCCTTAAGTTTTTTACCACGAATTATGTGATATAGTATTATTTCTACTTTCTTTAAGTTTTTCACCACGACCCAGGTTTTATTGTATTACAACATATTTAGGTGGGCTATTAGCAAAGATTTTTGCTAATAGCCCACCTGAAGATATTGTAACACAACGAAATCTGGGTCTTGGTGAAGAACTTAAAGAAAGTAGAAATAATACTATATCACATAATTCGTGGTAAAGAACTTGTTGCAACAGAGGCACATTTTTAAAAATCTATGTATGTGAACACTTATCCAATATATTTCTATCTACACATATGCAAGCTAATTGGAAAATGTGTTTATTGGGGAAATAATTAACATGGTCATTTTTTCGAAGAAAAAAAAATATGTTTAATTTTATTGTAAATACTCAAAAAGTATAATTAAGGATTGATGCTTCATGAACTAAGCCATGTGTAAACAAGTATTGACAAAATAGGAAGAAAAAATTTACATAGAATTGCGTAATTTTATTAATTTCTCTAAGCATATCTCACTGATTACGATTTATACATTAATGATATAGAAAACGGGAAAATTATAATGCCTAATCAGGACGAATGAAAATATCAATATTTTGTATGTAGACGTAAATATAATATCAAGCATATTTGAATCGCATTCCAACACCAAAAAATAATCAATCATTTGTCTGTGAAAGATTGTTGTTTCTTTTTACTTTCATCCATAAAATTAACGATAAATGCAAGTTTAAGTTTAAATTACTCATACGATGTCGGATATCTATTAGATGATAAATTTAAATGCTTATGAACAAAGCCGAAAAAATCGCCTAATATTTGTTAGACGACAGTTAACGATACCAAGGTACAAGCGTTCCAACTGTGGTAATTAACCTTTGACGCGGAGAGAGCAAAGAAAGAATACATTCAGATAAACACACAAAGCACGTTACGCGTTTTTACCAACATTTTTATCTAGAAATTATATTGTGTAATTTATTAGATAGGTTGAAATGCCATTTATTCCTTCGTCTTCTCAGCAAAGGGCGATTTAATTTGCGAGACCATCCAACTCGTTTCCAAATAACCTCCATTAAAAATAACAATAGTGATAAAATCCATCCAATTATATTCACAAGAAAACAAGCTAGCATGTGGTGAATAGTCAATGCGTCATCATTGTCTCTGTTCCACTGAGTCTTACGATTTTCCGTCATGACAACTTTACGAGATTCCATATTAAATTTTACGAACATTCCACTGGCCGTCATGTGAGCGTATATGGAATTTAAAATATCTTCCAGTGGTAAGTCGGACTGCAAGTGATTGGTTAAGTAGTACTCTGTAATATCACTTGGAATAATATGCAAGGAATGAGTAGCGTTAGTCCATAAATACATTGGAATCAATGAGGTACGAGGAATAAGCATAATAAATTTCAAAAACCCTTTGGACATGGGTTAAATATAATCTCTTATATCATCAAAATCTATAATTTTATATTGATCATAATATTTAGGTGTATCAGAAAAACTCATTCCAAATGCAGCCAACCCTCCGAACTCGTACCCTGCCTTAATTGCGTCAGAAACTGTGTTCAAATAGGTTTCGTATGCATCTCGTTTCATAACACCGAGTAGAGCTCCTTGGTAAGCAGTGAGCATAAGAAAACTAAACCATATCCACAAAACTAAACAAAACGATAGAGCATCCTACGTCGATCTTATAGCAGTCATTTGACCAAAAAACATTGCCCAGGTGTTAACGTACAGATTATCATTTAAAGAGTGTCTTGGGAAATACTTATTCCATTTATCTTTTAATCTCGATTCCTTCAAAGTCACTAATATAAGAAACAATGCCAATATAACCACGTTAGTCTGAGGTAGCAATCGAACGGCATTATTAATTTCTTCCAAGTGGGCCGTAGGGGAACGGGCGGTGAGACCCAAACGATATCAGTCGACCATTGCGGGTACACGAATCGGAAGGTGTGTATATTAGCAATGTTTAAAAATACGGTACCGGTAATATTTGCTTGTCGTTTTGTGAGTTTTTCGAAATGTCCCGTCCAATGCGTTCCGTTAAAACCCCCATGATTTGATCCTGGTACTATTTCCAATGAAGCATTTAACATTTTATTTACAACATTGTACAAATTGCCTAATAATCCAGAAATTCTTTTACTCCTTGAGTATTATTTTTAAAAATAAAATGCGGTGAATTAAAAAAAGTTGTTAATTTAAGCGGACAACCATGGAAATTTTTATATTTTTGTGGAAAAAAATTGTGAATAACTTCGTATTTTGCACAGCCCTTCACAGAGTCTAACATAATCGGTTCGACGTTATTGCAAGAACTCTTCTTCATCGGTAAATATGTCAAAACATTTATTTCATCAGTTTCGTTTTGATCACAGTGGAATCAAATAATGGATCAGTTAACAAAATTATATCATGATTTCGAACCAGAGGTCATTTTTACAAATTTATTCTCTGGAGCATACCACAACCATAGTAAATAGTACTGCGGTCCCTTTTTTTTAGGTCAGAACAATTTATGTATATTGATTTATTAAATCATTTCAAGTAAGCCAAAGTAAATGATATTTTTTAGAGACTATGTTTAGCCAGTCACAATTCCTGTAGCATCTACAGCAATTTAAACTAAAGAAACCAAAGCCTAACTTTGTCAAATAATTCTATTACCTTAGCGATATTATCGAAATGTGCACACTCTTGTCTTTGCCAAAAAGCACAAATTTCAAGTATTTATTAAAATTTGGCACTAAAATGTATAATCAGGTTTCTTCGTCAAAGTAAGGTCACAAAATAATAAAAACATTTCATGGGCAAAATGTATATATTCGAAACATTCTTTTTAACTTATTCAAAAATTGTCGGAATTCCTCTTATCTTAAATATAAACTCTAAATGCTTATAAATTTTGATTATATTTTCTTTTATTCTCTTTCTTACCTGAATGCTCATTTGATCCTTTTTACATCTTGTTTGTTAATTACCCGGATCAACCTAATTATGATACACGAAATATTTATATGTAAAATTTTCATTCCATAAATCTATTAACGACGCTATTACTAATGCTATATATATATTCCTTGTCATATACGTTTCTTTGTAAATTACAATTATAAATCTTACAAATTATATTTCAATGATCTCTTAAACGAAAATTGATTTGAGGCCACAAATTATTGCTAAACAGAAATACTTAACAAATATCACATTACAGAAATTCACTTAAAAATTTATCAAATTATAATTTCGTCCTATTAAATACAGTAATGTGATTTTGACTTTTAGGAAATTCTACATAATTTTCAGAAACAGGAGTTTCTGGTAAAAATTAGAATATTGACAAATTGACACCAATACGTAGATACCGCTTGCATATTGTTTTTATACATGAGCATAGATCCTAAAAAAGGATCGATCCGTGTCGATTTTCGCACGAACATTTAGCGAGTAATAGCAAATTTCCTCAAATGTCATATTTATCAAAATGAAAAGTTGGATCAACAAACAAATTAATATTCTAAATCAGTAATACGGATGTAAGAAATCACATGGAATATTATAAAATTTATTTACATTACTTTTAGTAATTAAAAAAAATATTTAACACAGTATAGAATTCGAATATTGAAAAGGTAATTAAATGCGATGGATGAGTATTATATAGAATGTTATAATGTATCTGTTTAGAGTAAACACTTATACTGATATAGACCCAATATTGCTTGTTATAACAAAGCAAGGATTTCTACAGAATAATTAAAAACTCATGCCAGTAGAGTAGAGAAGAAAGATAAACTTACTAACAAGGTGTAACGTAATATTACGTGTTGAAATCGATGCTTCTGATTGAAAAGTACTAACGGTAGCGAATTAAGTAAAATGAGGGTTACGTGTATATGTTCACAACAAAATAAAAACAATGTGTGGAATGGAACGCGCTATGGTCGTATCCAAACACTATTCGAACGCCTCCAAGACAAGTCGCTACGTCCATCACTATACCAAGGCATCGGTTTTATGTCAAAAAATGAGAGTTTTAATTCTTTTGATAATTATAATTTATTCTTCAGCTGAGCTTAATATTGAAATGACTTATGACCGACCGTATTGTGTGCAGCGCGTAGCAGCACAAATTGCTGAAAGATATTACAGCAAACTATATTCGACGCTAATATTTAGCAAGAAAATAAATGGCAACAATTTTTTGCGACGTTTTAGCCATCACTACAATGGCTGCTTATTGTCATTAGAAATGAATGAAAAAAAGAAAATTTTCACATTATTCTACAATGAGAACATTCCATATCGTATTACGCAATATGTCATTTGCGTCGACAATGTGGAAGATCTGGAATATTTTATAGACATATTTTGAAACTTTATAATTATTTGCAGTAGCAATGAACGATACGTGGTATTTCAGGTGTAATGCTGAAAAGCATTTTGCAATTTGTTGGAAATATTATTTGGCGAACGTTGTATTTTCACATCAAAATGAAACAGATGAAATAAATGTTTTGACGTTTTTCCGATGTTTAACGTCGAACAGGTTACATTGGACTCTCTAAAAGACTGCAAAATACAAAATTATTACTAATTTTTTTCCAGAAAAATACAAGAATTTCAATGGTTGTCCGCTTAAATTAACAACTTTTTTTAATCCACCGTATTATATTTTTAAAAATAATACTCAAAGATTAAAAGAAGTTTCTGGATTATTAGGCAATTTGTACAATGTTATAAGTAAAATGTAAAATGCTTCATTGGAAATAGTACCAGGATCAAATCATTGGAGTTTTAACGGAATGCATTGGACGGGACATTTCGAAAAACTCACAAAACGAAAAGCAAATATTACCGGTACCATATTTTTATTTAAACATTGCTAATATGCACACGTTCCGATTCGTGTACCCGCAATGGTCAACTGATATTGTTTGAGTCTCACCGCCCGTTCTCCTACCGCCCGCTTGGGAGAAATTAATAAGGCCGTTCAATTTCTACCTGAGACTAACGTTCATAATGGTTATATTGGCATTGTTTCTTATATTAGTGACTTTGAAGGAATCGAGATTAAAAGATAAATGGAATAAGTATTTCCCAAGAGACACTTTAAATGATAATCTGTACGTTAACACCTGGGCAATATTTTTTGGAAAAATGACTGCTACGCGATCGACGAAAGATGCTCTGTCGTTTTGTTTAGCTTTCTGGATATGGTTTAGTTTTCATATGCTCGCTGCTTACCAAGGAGCTCTACTTGGTGTTTGGACACGTGATGTATACAAAACCTATTTGAACACAGTTTCTGATGCAATTGAATTCGGGTACGAGTTCGGAGGGTTGGATGCATTTGGAATGTTTTTTGCTGATATACCTAAACATCATGATCGATATAAAATCATAGAATTTGACGATATAATAGATTAACTTGAATCCATGTCCAAAGGGTCTTTGAAATTTATTATGCTTATTCCTCGTACCACAATTATTTCAATGTATTTATGGACTAACACTACTTATTCCTTGGATATTATCCCGAGTGATATTACAGAGTGCTACTTAACCAATCACTTGCAGCCCGACTCACCACTGGAGGACACATTAAATTCCATATACGCTCGCATGACGGCTAGTGGAATGTTTATAAAATATAATATGGAGTTTCCTAATGTTATTACGATGGAAAGTCATAAGACTCGGTGGAAAAGAGACAATGATGACGCATTGACTATTCACCACATTCTAGGTTTCTTTCTTGTTATTTTAATTGGATGGATTTTATCACTGTTGTTATTTTTAGTAGAGGTTATTTGGATACGAGTTGGATGGTCTCGCAAATTAAATCGCCCTTTGCTGGGAAGGCGAAAGAATAAATGGCGTTTCTACTTATCTTATAAATTATTATATAATATAATTTTTAAAAATGTGCTTTGTGTATTGCTCTGAATGTATTCTTTCTTTGTTCTCTCCGCGTAAAAGGTATATTACCACCATTGCAACGCTTGTACAAATACATTATATATCACCGTTGGAACGCTTGTTTGTACCTTGGTATTTTCTCTTATGTATATCGTCCGAAATAAAACGAACTTGTTAATTTTATCGTTGTAACCGCTACTCGAAATTATTCTGTCCCAAGTAACTGTTTCTGAATATTATAAACTACAGTTACTACAGAATTTTAAAAGATATTATAAGGTATTTTAATGAAAGTGTACAAGTTTACTTTTATTCACTCGGTATATATTTTTCTTTTAGTGCACGGTTTAAATATTTTAAGTTTTATTATAACTAGTGGTTCAACCCCATTCCATAATTTTTGTTTCTTTGGACCACTTTTTAAATATTAATCGTCACTTAATGGAAACATTCTTTGTCTTTACCTATTCACAATTAAATGAAATTACGTGATGTAGTATTATTTCTACTTTCTTTAAGTTCTTTACCACGATCTATTTTTCGTTGTATTACAACATCTTCAGGTGGCCTATTAGCAAAAATTAACTCTTAGGAACATCCAACAGCATTATATGTTTCGAACACGATAGCGGAAGCCGGGTTTGTGTAGGTTTTCCCACTGCTTATGCTAGTTTATTTTAGGGGAGCGGTGCAGGTTCTATTACATTTCCGAAAGTTATATGATATACCAGTATTTTAATGATTTGTTATTTTATGAGGTTGTACAATGCAAATTTTCCGGTGTATGTAATACAATTAAATAAAAGTAATATATTTGTAAAAAAGCAAGGGTATCTGAAAGTTAGAACAAGGTTATGCCACTAATTCTACATATCCCCTGTTTTATTTATTCATTTATATATTTATTTATATATATATATATATATATATATACCTATATATATATATATACATATATATATATATGTTTTTTTTTTTAATTTCTTTTTTATTTCTTTTTTAAATTTTTTTATATTTCGTTGTTTTAATTATATTTAGTTGTTATTTAATATATTAACCTTGTAGTCTTTTTTATGTGTATTTATTTCTAATGTTTCTAGGATATTAAGTTTATTACCTTTTGTATTTATTTGTAATATATAGGGGGCATTGTCAGTATCTGGGTGATGGTTATTTTCAATGAGATGTTTAGCAAAGTGAGATGTGTCTGGTTTGTAATTTCGCTGGTAATGTTTTCTTTATATCTTGTAGTAAAATCTCTTCCTGTTTGACCTATATATACACTATTACAGTCGTTAGATTTAACTTTATAAATACAACTTTTTTTATTTATCAATTTTTTCTTTATTGTTAATAAGGATTTATTATTAATATAACGATGCTATAAGATTATCGCATTATATACGAGGAACGGCTAGTTGACCATAAATTATTACAGGTTTTGGTAGGGTAAGTGAAGAAAAACATTTTAAAAAGTATTAAAATTGATAGCAGCCTGTGTGCATTTTGAATAATGTAGCGTTGTATTAACCGCGTCTACACATTATATTAATTACAATTTAATTTAAAAGAACAACATAACAACAACCGATCACACGGCAAAAATAAAATCACAGAATATCAATTAATAAATTCAAAATTATATTCACATTTGTAATGCATCGAGAGTATTTTCATTTAATCCATAACAACTTGTTGATACCAAAGTCATCAGCCACTTTAATGTTACTTATATCTAATCGCAGTCAGCTGGTTACTCCAGAGTTCACTACTACATAATTAATCTAAGAGGAAAGACGTAAATACATCGTGACGCACATATGAATAGTGAATTACGGTTTAGTTACAAAAATAAATTTACATTGTCTATCGATGCGTAAAAATAGCTAACGGTGTATGGAATGTGACGCGCTCTTTTTGCTAATTATCATGTCTGGATACAAGTAATTTTACGCCGTATTACGTGTTACGTTATTGTGCATTGTCGAGCAAGTTATGGAAAACAGAAATTTAAATTTAACGTCACCTTAATGCCACTACATAAAATGCGCAATATTAGCAAATGTGTTTCCGGTACTTTTCTGGAGTTTTTTTTAATTGTACACTTCAGAAATAAAAAAAACATAAATCTTATTTGATACCTTTGTTGTCGGTTAATCTATTAAGACCCTTTTCCCCAGAAACTGCTAGAGATATCAAGTCGAAATCGATATGCAATACTAAGGTCCTTGATTCCATAGTCCTGTGAAAATAATACTGCGAGGTTCTGCCTCAACTCGTTATTTTGATAAGGATTCACTCATTAAACTCTACACGGTTTATCCAATTGACCTAGAGTCTACAAATTTGGCACAAAGAAGTTCTAACAGAACAAGTATAGAAACGAAACATCGTTACTATCTAATTCCGTGTAGAATTATCACGTGATTGATTTTTTTTCTACTTTTGTTTATTTCGACATTTGTAAAAGTTTAGATTTTATTTTGTTTATTTTTATTCGTAAATCAGGTTGATATTCATAAACTTTCACGATAATATGATTTATCGGTATGTAACCCTAAGAGAGTGAGCACTGCTCGCTCTTGGCCCCTTTTTACTGTTGATCTTGTCTTAGGTAACTTTTCCTAATTCCATTAGGCTGCTATCTAATCAGATGCCAAATCCACTTGAGGTTAACGTGTTTCTATGATCACATTGAGATCATTTTTATTATTATTTGGAGTGGTAGAAAGCAGACGTGACTATTTTCAAGACATTTTTATACTGTGTGAGTACTTTTCCTTCAGGAAATGTAAATTAACCATGACCTCTACACACTAACACAGAGAAAAATGAACAGCTTGCAAAAGATTTTTTATCAGAATATACCATATCGTTTAACTACACCATATACCATATAGCACTCCACCATCATTTCTCGGGAGTAATCATTTTAAATAACTATAATAAAAAATAAAAATTTACATTATATCAAATCATTTCTATTCAACTCCATTGATCGATTGTAGTTATCGGCATTGTTATATCTTATAGCATAAAATTTAAAATAATTGAACATTTGATATTAGTAAATAAAGATGTATATGAATTTCCACTTTTGAGTTTTGGTTACTACTTTTTATGGCCTAGATACTAACCAAAATTATCGGATTATGCAAAAATATTGACGATGGAAATGATTAAGTGTAATTTTACTTGGTTTTTCTTCAATTTTCTTTCTACAACCTAATTTCAATCCTCGTGTGTAAATTCGTTTTTGCATTCAAGTTTATGTTGAGTAAAATAACACCTGGTACTCATTTTCCAAACATCATAATATTCTATTTCTGCTAAGGAAATTCATTATGTATTACTCATGATATTGATTAACAAATAACAAAAGCCATGAAATGGTTTGTTTATGTTTCCATGCGTATTTTGTATATTTCTTATATTTGTTCATATGTCAATATCTGATAAAATTAATGGTATACTAATAATTTTACCAGATGTTATTAAAAGATGAGATATAATTAAATTAATAACAAATTCCTTCAAATAATGCTAATGAGCATAACGGCCTTTGATGTGTATTCTTTGTACTTGCTACATATAATATTTAACTAATTAAAATAATAATTTGTTGCACCAATTTTTTATGTCACGAAATTTATATTGTTCCATCGGCTATAATAAATCACTAATTTTACCAAATATTATCAAACGACAGGATATCATTAAATAAATAACAAGGTCTTTCAAATAATGCTAACGAGCATACAGGCCTTGGTACGCACTCTTTGTAGTATTACGTGTAATATTTAACTAACTAGAAAAATAGTTTCTTATGCTAATTTTTTACATCACGTAATTCATTTTCCACTTGTCCAATCAGTAAGTACCTCGATATGGTTCATTAAACAGATTAGATGACCTACAACAATACTTTGTTTACATTTTGATGTATTATGTTTCAGCTCATTACGTAGATTAGATGTTGTTATGTTGTTCCATTGGTTACAACAGACCATTCATTTTACCAGATACTATCAAATGACAAGATTACATTAAATGAATAAGAAAGTCCTTCACATAATGCTAATGAGAATAAAGGCCTTTGATATGTACTCTTCGTATTTATTGTGTACAATATTTAACTAACTACATAAATAATTTCCTGCACAAATTTGTAATATCACCAAATTCATTTTCCATTTGTTCAATCAGTAAGTACCTCGATATTTATAATTAAGCAGATTAGATGACTTACAACTATATCTTGTTTACATTTTGATTTAATATTTTTGAGCTCATTACGTAGATTAGGTGTTATTATGTCGTTTAATTAGTTACACTAAACCACTAATTTTACCAGATACTATCAAACAGCAAGATGTTACTAAATTAATAACAAAGTTTTTTTTACTGCATGGCGACACCAACTAAAAATAAATTTGTCAAATATTTATTGTATTTTTGGTGGAAGCGGTTGATTACGACACATAATTTTATTTGAAACGACAATCTGGCCATATTTTAAAATTATTATTTGTAATTGGAAAACCACAGTTTACGGTTTTAAATCTATATAATATCGATATTATAAGCAACCAATGCTGTGTCATGTACTTGGAGACCACCCGATGAAAGTCTGATCCATATGAGAAGACGTATGCAGAAAAAAATTTAACCCAGTCTTCATGGTCTAATTTTGACGATAAAATGTTTGATATTGATTTTATTTAAGTAAGTAAAGACAAAGAATGTTTTGATTGAGTGACGATTAATATTTAAAAAGTGGTCCAAAGAAACAAAAATTATGGAATGGGGTTGAACCACTAAATATAATAAAACATGGAATATTGAATATATTTGGAGTTAATTTTGTAGAAATTCATTGTTTACCATTAAATAAAACTACGTGATGTAGTATTATTTCTACTTTTCTTAAATTCTTTACCACGACCTAGGTTTCGTTGTATTACAACATCTTTAGGTGGGCTATTAGCAAATATTTTTGCTAATAGCCCACCTGAAGATGTTGTAACACAACGAAATCAGGGTCGTGGTGAAGAATTTAAAGAAAGTAGAAATAATACTATATCACATAGTTCCATTTAATTGAAAACATGGGATTTTTAAACAGCGTACTAAAAGCAAAAATACGTACTGAGTGAATAAAAGTAAGCTTGTCCAGTTTTATTAAAAAACTTTACGTTTTTAAAATTTATATAAACTGTAGTTTATGATTTTTAGATACAGTTATTTGTGACAAGATATTTTCTACAAGCGTCTACAACGATT
Organism: Druceiella hillmani; assembly: GCA_039881145.1. Taxonomy (NCBI): domain Eukaryota; kingdom Metazoa; phylum Arthropoda; class Insecta; order Lepidoptera; family Hepialidae; genus Druceiella; species Druceiella hillmani. Next base: position 34,665,937 of record JAYKKI010000019.1, read on the forward strand.
AAATTAACAAGTCCGTTATATTTCGGACGATATGCATAGAAAGTATGTGATATATTTATAGATTAATCTAAGTAATATAATATATAAGGAGGCGAAGAACAGCGATGAATATGTACAAATTATTTTTTTATAAGTCCTGCTTCCAAAAAAAAAATAAGGACTGGCAAAGACGCTGTTGCAACAGAGGCACATTTTTAAAAATCTATGTATGTGAACACTTATCCGTTATATTTCTGTCTACACATATGCAAGCTAATTGAAAAATAACTAAACATGGTCATTTTTCCGAAGAAAAAAAAATATGTTTAATTTTATAGTAAATACTCAAAAAGTATAATAAGGGATTGATGATTCATGAACTAAGCCATATGTAAACAAGTATTGACATAAATAGGAAGAATAAAATTTACATAGAATTGTGTAATTTCTTTTATTTCTCTAAGCATATCTCACTGATTACGATTTATATATTTTTTCTCACTGATTACAATTTATATATTTTCTCTAAGCATATCTCACTGATTACGATTTATATATTTTTTTTATTTCCCTAAGCATATCTCACTGATTACGATAATAAAATTTATATAGAATTGCGTATTTTTTTAAATTTCTCTAAGCATATCTCACTGATTAAGATTTATATATTAATGATTTAGAAAACGAGAAAACTATAATGCCTAATCAGGACTAATGAAAATATAAATATTTTGTCTGTAGACGTAAATATAATATCAAGCATATCTGAATCGCATTCCAACACCAATATACAACCAATCATTTGTCTGTGAAAAATTGTTGTTTCTGTTTACTTTCATCCATAAAATTAACGATAAATGCAAGTTTAAGTTTAAATTACTCATACGATGTCAGATATCTATTAGATGATAAATTTAAATGTTTATGAACAAAGCCAAAAAATCGCCTAATATTTGTTAGAACACAGTTAATGATACCAAGGTACAAGCGTTCCAACTGTGGTAATTAACCTTTGACGCGGAGAGAGCAAAGAAAGAACACATTCAGATAAACACACAAAGCACGTTACGCGTTTTTACCAACATTTTTATCTATAAATTATATTGTGTAATTTATTAGATAAGTGGAAATGTCATTTATTCCTTCGTCTTCTCAGCAAAGGGCAATTTAATTTGCGAGACCATCCAACTCGTTTCCAAATAACCTCCATTAAAAATAACAATAGTGATAATATTCATCCAATTATAATCACAAGAAAACAAGCTAGCATGTGATGAATAGTCAATGCGTCATCGTTGTCTCTGTTCCACTGAGTCTTGCGATTTTCCGTCATGACAACTTTACGAGATTCCATATTAAATTTTACGAACATTCCACTGGCCGTCATGTGAGCGTATATGGAATTTAATATATCCTCCAGTGGTGAGTCGGACTGCAAGTGATTGGTTAAGTAGTACTCTGTAATATCACTCGGGATAATATGCAAGGAATGAGTAGCGTTAGTCCATAAATACATTGGAATCAATGAGGTACGAGGAATAAGCATAATAAATTTCAAAGACCCTTTGGACATGGGTTCAATATAATCTCTTATATCATCAAAATCTATGATTTTATATCTATCATAATATTTAGGTGTATCAGCAAAAAACATTCTAAATGCAGCCAACCCTCCGAATTCGTACCCTGCCTCAATTGCGTCAGAAACTGTGTTCAAATAGGTTTCGTACACATCTCGTTTCAATACACTGAGTAGAGCTCCTTGGTAAGCAGTGAGCATAAGAAAACTAAACCATATCCACAAAACTAAACAAAACGACAGAGCATCCTTCGTCGATCTTATAGCAGTCACTTGACTAAAAAACATTGCCCAGGTGTTAACGTACAGATTGTCATTTATAGTGTCTCTTGGGAAATACTTATTCCATTTATCTTTTAATCTCGATTCCTTCAAAGTCACTAATATAAGAAACAATGCCAATATAACCATTATGAACGTTAGTCTTAGGTAGCAATCGAACGGCCTTATCATAAGCGGGCCGTAGGGGAACGGGCGGTGAGACCCAAACGATATTAGTCGACCATTGCGGGTACACGAATCGGAAGGTGTGCATATTAGCAATGTTTAAAAATACGGTACCGGTAATATTTGCTTGCCGTTTTGTGAGTTTTTCGAAATGTCCCGTCCAATGCGTTCCGTTAAAACCCCCATGATTTGATCCTGGTACTATTTCCAATGAAGCATTTAACATTTTACTTATAACATTGTACAAATTGCCTAGTAATCCAGAAACTTCTTGTTCTCCTTGAGTATTATTTTTAAAAATAAAATGCGGTGGATTAAAAAAAGTTGTTAATTTAAGCGGACAACCATGGAAATTTTTATATTTTTGTGGAAAAAAATTGTGAATAACTTCGTATTTTGCACAGCCTTTCACAGAGTCTAACATAATCGGTTCGACGTTATTGCAAGAACTCTTCCTCATCGGCAAATATGTCAAAACATTTATTTCATCAGTTTCGTTTTGATATAAAAATACAACGTTCGCCAAATAGTATTTCCAGCACATTGCAAATAACTCTTCAGCATTACAGCTCTCCGCATAACGTTCGTTGCCACTGCAAATAATAATAAATTTACCATACAATTGATCAATAAAATATTCCAGACCTTCCACATTGTCGATGTGAATAACATATTGCGTAATATGATATGGAATGTTCTCATTGTAGGATAATGTGAAAAATTTCTTTTTTTCATTCATTTCTAACGACAATAAGCAGCCATTGTAGTGATGGCTAAAATGTCGCAAAAAATTGTTGCCATTTATGTTCTTGCTAAATATTAGCGTCGAATATAGTTTGCTGTAATATCTTTCAGCAATTTGTGCTGCCACGCGCTGCACACAATACGGTCGGTCGGAACGAATTGCGATATTAAGCTCAGCTGAAGAATAAATTACACTTATCAAAAGAAGTAAAACTTTCATTTTTTGACATAAAACCGATGCCTTGGTATAGTAATGGATGTAGCGTCTTGTCTTGGAGGCGTTCGAATAGAGTTTGGATACGATCATAGCGCGTTACATTCCACACATTGTTTTTATTTTATTGTGTTTTTATTTTACCGTTATTAGTTTTCAATTAGGAGCGTCGATTTAAACAAGCAATGTTATGTTACACCTTGTTAGTAAGTTTATCCTTCTTCTCTACTCTACGGGTATGGGTTTTTATTTATTCTATGGAAATTCTTGCTTTGTTATGACAAGCAACATTGAATTCATATCAGTATTAGTATTTACTCTAAACAGATACATTATAGCATTCTATATAATACTCATCCATCATATTTAATTACCTTTTTAATATTCGAATTCTATACTCTATTAGACATTTTTTTTTTACTTTTATGTTATTTAAATAAGTTTTATTGTTTAAGCAGTCGCAGTACTATTTACCATGGTTGTGGTATACTGCAGAGAATTAATTTGTAAAAATTACCTCTGGTTTGAAATCACGATATAATTTTGTTAACGGATTCATTATTTAATTCCACTGACTGATTACAGCTATAATTACCATTATAAAGAAATGTCCGTTAATGTCGCGCTTGTCGGTTTAAATAACATATAAATTTATTTGGATATAAATTTGTATATTCTCTACTTACAAATATTGACAATAATGGAATTGTTAACCAGAGAGTTTAAGAAAATTAAAAAATATAAGGCCTATGTACGATTATAGAAAGGAAAAATTAACTAAGAACGATGAACATGGTTAAAAAACAAGAAGTGAATTTCATCGATTGAACAGAAGTCAAAAACTAAGTAAATCCATTGAACCGAGAAACATTTTCATCTAATCAATTTGCATTGATTGATAAGACCACGCAAGTCGATAGGGTAAGAGATACGACCACGCAAATTCGGTTTGCTTCAATTCGATTCGCATAGACTTGTTACCTACATCAATAACCTTAAACATATATTTTGACGCCTTTTCGACATTTATGGGAAAATACGAAATGGATTTATTCTTAAGCTTGCTATCGTGCGACCCACAAATTTTTAATAGAAATCTAAAAAAATTATTGAAATCATAACAGATGGAAAAATTGCGAAATCAATGAACAAGTTTGAGTTTCGTGTTACCGAGTTCTTGGAAAGCACGACAACTTTTTGTTTCATCGACATAGTTCAAATTATCAGTGTGTTTCTTGTTAACACTTGTTAAAATTAACACAATTGTGTGCTTTTAGCGAAACTGGAAATGTGACATGTGATCTCACATTTGCAATGATCAAATGAAAATGTTTCTTAGTTTAAGGGATTTACTTAGTTTTCGACTTTTGTTCCATGGATGAAATTCACTTCTTGTTTTTTAACCATGTTCATCGTCCATAGTTTATTTTACCTCTCTATAACCATACACAAGATTTATATTTTTTTATTTTCATAAACGCTCTGGTTAACAATTTCTTTATTGTGAATAATAGTAAGTAGAGAATATACAAATTTACATCCACATAAATTTGTATGCTATTTAAATCGACACGCGCGACATTAACGGATATTTGTTATTATGATAAGTATAGCTGTAATTAGTCAGTGGAATAAAATAATGGATCCGTTAACAAAATTATATCATGATTTCGAACCAGAGGTCATTTTTACAAATTTATTCTCTGGAGCATACCACAACCATAGTAAATAGTACTGCGGTCCCTTTTTTTTTTAGGTCAGAACAATTTAGGTATATTGATTTATTAAATAATTTCAAGCAAGCCAAAGTAAACGATATTTTTAGAGATTATGTTTAGCCAGTCACAATTCCTGTAGCATCTACAGCAATTTAAACTAAAGAAACCAAAGCCTAACTTTGTCAAATAATTCTATTACCTTAGCGATATTATTGAAATGTGCACTCTCTTGTCTTTGCCAAAAAGCACAAATTTCAAGTATATATTAAAATTTGGCACTAAAATGTATAATCAGGTTTCTTCGTCAAAGTAAGGTCACAAAATAATAAAAACATTTCACGGGCAAAATGTATATATTCGAAACATTTTTTTAACTTATCCAAAAATTGTCGGAATTCCTCTTATCTTAAATATAAACTCTAAATGCTTATAAATTTTGATTATATTTTCTATTCTCTTTCTTACCTGAATGCTCATTTGAATCCTTTTTACATCTTGTTTGCTAATTACCCGGATCAACCTAATTATTATACACGAAATATTTATACGTAAAATTTTCATTCCATAAATCTATTACCGACGCTATTACTAATGCTATATATATTCCTTGTCATATACGTTTCTTTGTAAATTACAATTATAAATCTTACAAATTATATTTCAATGATCTCTTAAAGGAAAATTAATTTGAGGCCACAAATTATTGCCAAACAGAAATACTTAACAAATATCACATTACAGAAATTCACTTAAAAATTTATCAAATTATAATTTCGTCCTATTAACTACAGTAATGTGATTTTGACTTTTAGGAAATTCTACACAATTTTCAGAAACAGGAGTTTATGGCAAAAATTAGAATATTGATAAATTGCCACCAATAGGTAGATACCGCTTGCATATTGTTTTTATACATGAGCATAGATCCTAAAAAAGGATCGATCCGTGTCGATTTTCGCACGAACATTTAGTGAGTAATAGCAAATTTCCGCAAATGTCATATTTATCGAAATGAAAAGTTGGATCAACAAACAAATTAATATTCTAAATCAGTAATATGGATGTAAGAAGTCACATGGAATATTAAAAAATTTATTTACATTACATAAAAGTAATTAAAAAAAATATTTAACACAGTATAGAATTCGAATATTAAAAAGGTAATTAAATGTGATGGATGAGTATTATATAGAATGTTATAATGTATCTGTTTAGAGTAAACACTTATACTGGTATAGATCCAATGTTGCTTGTTATAACAAAGCAAGGATTTCTACAGAATAATTAAAAACTCATGCCAGTAGAGTAGAGAAGAAAGATAAACTTACTAACAAGGTGTAACGTAATATTACGTGTTGAAATCGATGCTTCGAATTGAAAAGTACTAACGGTAGCGAATTAAGTAAAATGAGGGTTACGTGTATATGTTCACAACAAAATAAAAACAATGTGTGGAATGTAACGCGCTATGGTCGTATCCAAACACTATTCACACAAATCAATCAGTATTTGCCAACTATTTTGCAACTTTACAATTATTTGCAGTAGCAATGAACGATATGTGGTATTTCAGGTGTAATGCTGAAAAGCATTTTGCAATTTGTTGGAAATATTATTTGGCGAACGTTGTATTTTCACATCAAAATGAAACAGATGAAATAAATGTTTCGACGTTTTTTCCGATGTTTAACGTCGAACAGATTACATTGGACTCTGTAAAAGACTGCAAAATACAAAATTATTACTAATTTTTTTCCAGAAACATACAAGAATTTAAATGGTTGTCCGCTTAAATTAACAACTTTTTTTAATCCACCGCATTATATTTTTAAAAATAATACTCAAGGAGTAAAAGAAGTATCTGGATTATTAGGCAATTTGTACAATGTTATAAGTAAAATGTAAAATGCTTCATTGGAAATAGTACCAGGATCAAATCATGGGAGTTTTAACGGAATGCATTGGACGGGACATTTCGAAAAACTCACAAAACGACAAGCAAATATTACCGGTACCGTATCTTTATTTAAACATTGCTAATATGCACACGTTCCGATTCGTGTACCCGCAATGGTCAACTGATATTGTTTGGGTCTCACCGCCCGTTCTCCTACCGCCCGCTTGGGAGAAATTAATAAGGCCGTTCAATTTCTACCTGAGACTAACGTTCATAATGATTATATCGGCATTATTTCTTATATTAGTGACTTTGAAGGAATCGAGATTAAAAGATAAATGGAATAAGTATTTCCCAAGAGACACTTTAAATGATAATCTGTACGTTAACACCTGGGCAATATTTTTTGGAAAAACGACTGCTACGCGATCAACGAAAGATGCTCTATCGTTTTCTTTAGCTTTCTGGATATATTTTAGTTTTCTTATACTACCGACGTTCATAATGGTTATATTGGCATTGTTTCTTATATTAGTGACTTTGAAGGAATCGAGATTAAAAGATAAATGGAATAAGTATTTCCCAAGAGACACTTTAAATGATAATCTGTACGTTAACACCTGGGCAATATTTTTTGGAAAAATGACTGCTACGCGATCGACGAAAGATGCTCTGTCGTTTTGTTTAGCTTTCTGGATATGGTTTACTTTTCATATGCTCACTGCTTACCAAGGAGCTCTACTTGGTGTTTGGAAACGTGATGTATACAAAACCTATTTGAACACAGTTTCTGATGCAATTGAATTCGGGTACGAGTTCGGAGGGTTGGATGCATTTGGAATGTTTTTTGCTGATATACCTAAACATCATGATCGATATAAAATCATAGAATTTGACGATATAATAGATTAAATTGAATCCATGTCCAAAGGGTCTTTGAAATTTATTATGCTTATTCCTCGTACCACAATTATTTCAATGTATTTATGGACTAACACTACTTATTCCTTGGATATTATCCCGAGTGATATTACAGAGTACTACTTAACCAATCACTTGCAGCCTGACTCACCACTGGAGGACACATTAAATTCCATATACGCTCGCATGACGCTAGTGGAATGTTTATAAAATATAATATGGAGTTTCCTAATGTTATTACGATGGAAAGTCATAAGACTCGGTGGAAAAGGGACAATGATGACGCATTGACTATTCACCACATTCTAGGTTTCTTTCTTGTTATTTTAATTGGATGGATTTTATCACTGTTGTTATTTTTAGTAGTGGGTATTTGGATACGAGTTGGATGGTCTCGCAAATTAAATCGCCCTTTGCTGGGAAGGCGAAAGAATAAATGGCGTTTCTACTTATCTTATAAATTATTACATAATATAATTTTTAAAAATGTGCTTTGTGTGTTGCTCTGAATGTATTCTTTCTTTGCTCTCTCCGCGTAAAAGGTATATTACCACCGTTGCAACGCTTGTACAAATACATTATATATCACCGTTGGAACGCTTGTTTGTACCTTGGTATTTTCTCTTATGTATATGTCCGAAATAAAACGAACTTGTTAATTTTATCGTTGTAACCGCTGGTCGAAATTATTCTTTCCCAAGTAACCGTTTCTGAATATTATAAACTACAGTTACTACAAAATTTTAAAAGTTATTATAAGGTATTTTAATGAAAGTGTACAAGTTTACTATTATTCACTCGGTATATATTTTTCTCTTAGTGTACGGTTTAAATATTCCAAGTTTTATTATAACTAGTGGTTCAACCCCATTCCATAATTTTTGTTTCTTTGGACCACTTTTTAAATATTAATCGTCACTTAATGGAAACATTCTTTGTCTTTACCTATTCACAATTTAATGAAATTACGTGATGTAGTATTATTTCTACTTTCTTTAAGTTCTTTACCACGATCTACTTTTCGTTGTATTACAACATCTTCAGGTGGCCTATTAGCAAAAATTATCTCTTAGGAACATCCAACAGCATTATATGTTTCAAACACGATAGCGGAAGCCGGGTTTGTGTAGGTTTTCCCACTGCTTGTGTTAGTTTATTTTAGGGGAGCGGTGCAGGTTCTATTATATTTCCGAAAGTTATATGATATACCAGTATTTTAATGATTTGTTATTTTATGAGGTTGTACAATGCAAATGTTCCGGTGTATTTAATACAAATAAATAAAAGTAATATATTTGTAAAAAAGCAAGGGTATCTGAAAGTTAGAACAAGGTTATGCCACTAATTCTACATATCCCCGGTTTTATTTATTCTTTTATTTATATATATATATATATATATATATATATATATATATATATTTTTTTTTTTTTTTTTCTTTTTTTTATTTTTATTTATTTATTTATTTATTTTATTTATATTTAGTTGTTATTTAATATATTAACCTTGTAGTCTTTTTTATGTGTATTTATTTCTAATGTTTCTAGGATATTAAGTTTATTACTTTTTGTATTTATTTGTAATATATAGGGGGCATTGTCAGTATCTGGGTGATGGTTATTTTCAATGAGAAGTTTAGCAAAGTGAGATGTGTCTGGTTTGTTATTTCGTTGGTAATGTTTTCTTTATATCTTGTAGTAAAATCTCTTCTTGTTTGACTTATGTATACACTATTACAGTCGTTAGATTTAAGTTTATAGATACAACTTTTTTATATTTATCAATTTTTTCTTTATTATTAATAAGGATTTATTATTAATATAACGATGCTATAAGATTATTGCATTATATACTAGTAACGGCTAGTTGACCATAAATTATTACAGGTTTTGGTAGGGTAAGTGAAGAAAAACATTTTAAAAAGTATTAAAATTGATAGCAGCCTGTGTGCATTTCGAATAATGTAGCGTTGTATTAACCGCATCTACACATTATATTAATCACAATTTAACTTAAAAGAACAACATAACAACAACCGATCACACGGCAAAAATAAAATCACAGAATATCAATTAATAAATTAAAAATTATATTCACATTTGTAATGCATCGAGAGTATTTTCATTTAATCCATAACAACTTGTTGATACCAAAGTTATTAGCCACTTTAATGTTACTTATATCTAATCGCAGTCAGCTGTTTACTCCAGAGTTCACTACTACACGATTAATCTAAGAGGAAAGACGTAAATACATCGTGACGCACATATGAATAGTGAATTACGCTTTAGTTACAAAAATAAATTTACATTGTCTATCGATGCGTAAAAATAGCGAACGGTGTATGGAATGTGACGCGCTATTTTTGCTAATTATCATCTCTGGATACAAGTAATTTTACGCCGTATTACGTGTTACGTTATTGTGCAATGTCGAGCAAATTATGGAAAACATAAATTTATATTTAACGTTACCTTAATGCCACTTCACAAAATTCGCAATATTAGCAAATGTGTTTCCGGTACGTTTCTGGAGTTTTTTTTCAATTTTAAACCTCAGAAATAAAAAAAACATAAATCTTATGTGATCCCTTTATTATCGGTTAATCTATTAAGACCATTTTCCCCAGGAACTGCTAGAGATATCAAGTCGAATTTCATATGCAATACTAAGGTCCTTGATTCCATAGTCCTGTGAATATAATACTGCGAGGTTCTACCGCAACTCGTTATTTTGATACGGACTCACTCATTAAATTCTACACCGTTTCTCCAGTTGACCTAGAGTCTACAAATTTGGCACCAAGAAGTTCTAATAGAACAAGTATAGAAACGAAACATCGTTACTATCTAATTCCGTGTAGAATTATCACGTGATTGATTTTTTTTCTATTTTTGTTTATTTCGACATTTGTAAAAGTTTAGATTTTATTTTGTTTATTTTTATTTGTAAATCAGGTTGATATTCATAAACTTTCACGATAATATGATTTATCGGTATGTAACCCTAAGAGAGTGAGCACTGCTCGCTCTTGGCCCCTCTTTACTGTTGATCTTGTCTATTTCCTATTAAATATATACTATTATAAATAATAAATATATACTATTTCCTATAAAATTGTCTATTTCCATTAGACTCCTATCTAATCAGATGCTAAATCCACTTAAGGTTAACGTGTTTCTAAGATCACGTTGAAAGCATTTTTGTTAATATTTGGAATGTTAGAAAGCAGACGTGACTATTTTCAAGACATTTTTTATACTATGAGTATCTGAGTACTTTCCTTCAGGAAATTTAAATTCACCATGACTTCTACACACTAACACAGAGAAAAATGAACAGCTTTTTTTCAGAATATACTATATTGTTTAACTACACCATATACCATATAGCACTCCACCATCATTTCTCACGAGTAATCATTTTAAGTACTACTATAAAAAATAAAAGTTTACATTATATCAAATCATTTCTATTCAACTCCATTGATCGATTGTAGTTATCGGCATTGTTATTTCTTATAGCATAAAATTTAAAATAATTGAACATTTGATATTAATAAATAAAGATGTATATTAGATTCACCTTTTGAGCTTTGGTTACTACTTTTTATGGCTTATATACTAACCAAAATTATCGGATTATGCAAGAATGTTGACGGTGGAAATGATTACGTGTAAATTTACTTGGTTTCTCTTCAATTTTCTTTATACAATCTAATTTCAATCCTCGTGTGTAAATTCATTTCGCATTCAAGTTTATGTTGAGTAAAATAACACCTGGTACTAATTTTCCAAACATCATAATATTATGTTTCTGCTAAGGAAATTCATTAAGTATTACTCATGATATTGATTAACAGATAACAAAAGCTATGAAATGGTTTGTTTACGTTTCCATGCGTATTTTGTAAATTTACTACGTAGATTATATGTTCTTATATTTGTTCATATGTCAATATCTGATAAAATTAATGGTATACTATTAATTTTATCAGATACTATTAAAGGACGAGAAATAATTAAATGAATAACAAATTTCTTCAAATAATGCTAACGAGCATAACGGCCTTTGATGTGTATTCTTTGTATTTACTACATATAATATTTAACTAATTAAAATAATAATTTGTTGCACCAAATTTTTATGTCATGAAATTTATGTTTTTCCATCATCAGGTATAATAAATCACCAATTTTACCAAACATTATCAAACGACAGGATACCATTTATTAAATAAATAACAAAGTCCTTCACATAATGCTAATGAGCACACAGCCCTTGGTACGCATTCTTTGCAGTTATTACGTGTAATATTTAACTAACTAGAAAAATAGTTTCTTATGCTAATTTTTTATATCACGAAATTCATTTTTCATTTGTCCAATCAGTAAGTACCTCGATTTGGATCATTAAACAGATTAGATGACCTACAACAATACTTGGTTTACATTTTGATGTAATATGTTTGAGCTCATTACGTAGATTAGACGTTGTTATATTGTTCCATTGGTTAGAACAGACCATTAATTTTACCAGATACTATCAAACGGCAAGATATCATTAAATAAATAACAAAGTCCTTCACATAATGCTAATGAGAATAAAGGCCTTTGATATGCACTCTTTGTATTTATTGTGTATAATATTTAACTAACTACATAAATAATTTCCTGAACAAATTTTTAATATCATCAAATTCATTTTCCATTTGTTCAATCAGTAAATACCTCGATATTTATAATTAAGCAGATTAGATGACTTACAACTATACCTTGTTTACATTTTGATTTAATATTTCATAGCTCATCACGTCAATTAGATGTTGTTATATCGTTGCATTGGTTACACTAAACCACTAATTTGACCAGATACTATTAAACAGGAAGATATTACTAAATGAATAACAAAGTTTTTTTTACTGCATGGCGACGCCAACTAAAAATAAATTTGTCAAATATTTCTTGTATTTTTGGTGGAAGTGGTTGATTACGACACATAATTTTGTCTGAAACGACAATCTGGCCATATTTTAAAATTAATATTTGTAATTGAAAAACCACAGTTTACGGTTTTAAAATCTATATAAAACCGATATTATAAGCAGCCAATGCTGCGTCATGTACTTGGAGATCACCCTGTGGAAGTCTGGCCCATATGAGAAGACGTATGCAGAAAAAAATTTAACCCAGTCTTCATGGTCTAATTTTGACGATAAAATGTTTGATATTGATTTTATTTAAGTAAGTAAAGACAAAGAATGTTTTCATTAAGTGACGATTAATATTTAAAAAGTGGTCCAAAGTAACAAAAATTATGGAATGGGGTTGAACCACTAATTATAATAAAACATGGAATATTGGATATATTTGGTGTTAATTTTGTAGAAATTCATTGTTTACCATTAAATAAAACTACGTGATGTAGTATTATTTCTACTTTTCTTAAGTTCTTTACCACGACCTAGGTTTCGTTGTATTACAACATCTTTAGGTGGGCTATTAGCAAATATTTTTGCTAATAGCCCACCTGAAGATGTTGTAACACAACGAAATCAGGGTCGTGGTGAAGAATTTAAAGAAAGTAGAAATAATACTACATCACATAGTTCCATTTAATTGAAAACATGGAGTTTTTAAACCGCGAACTAAAAGCAAAAATACATACTGAGTGAATAAAAGTAAGCTTGTCCAGTTTTATTAAATTACTTTACGTTTTTAAAATTTATAGAAACTGTAGTTTATGATTTTTAGATACAGTTACTTGTGACAAGATATTTTCTACAAGCGTCTACAACGATTAAATAAACAAGTTCGTTTTATTTCGGACGATATGCATAAGGAAGTATGTGATATATTTATAGATTAATCTAAGTAATATAATATATAAGGAGGCGAAGAACAGCGATGAATATGAACAAATTATTTTTTTATAAGTCCTACTTCCAAAAAAAAAATAAGGACTGGCAAAGACGCTGTTGCAACAGAGGCACATTTTTAAAAATCTATGTATGTGAACCCTTATCCGTTATATTTCTGTCTACACATATGCAAGCTAATTGAAAAATGTGTTTATTGGGGAAATAACTAAACATGGTCATTTTTCCGAAGAAAAAAAATATGTTTAATTTTATAGTAAATACTCAAAAAGTATAATTAGGGATTGATGCTTCATGAACTAAGCCATGTGTAAACAAGTATTGACATAAATAGGAAGAATAAAATTTACATAGAATTGTGTAATTTCTTTTATTTCTCTAAGCATATCTCACTGATTACGATTTGTATATTTTTTCTCACTGATTACGATTTATATATTTTCTCTAAGCACATCTCACTGATTACGATTTATATATTTTGTCTAAGCATATCTCACTGATTACGATTTATATAATTGTTTTATTTCCCTAAGCATATCTCACTGATTACGATAATAAAATTTATATAGAATTGCGTATTTTTTTTAATTTCTCTAAGCATATCTCACTGTTTAAGATTTATATATTAATGATTTAGAAAACGAGAAAATTATAATGCCTAATCAGGACTAATGAAAATATAAATATTTTGTTTGTAGACGTAAATATAATATCAAGCATATCTGAATCGCATTCCAACACCAATAAACAACCAATCATATGTCTTCATCCATAAAATTAACGATAAATGCAAGTTTAAGTTTAAATTACTCATACGATGTCAGATATCTATTAGATGATAAATTTAAATACTTATGAACAAAGCCGAAAAAATCGCTTAATATTTGTTAGAACACAGTTAATGATACAAAGGTACAAGCGTTCCAACTGTGGTAATTAACCTTTGACGCGGAGAGAGCAAAGAAAGAATACATTCAGATAAACACACAAAGCACGTTACGCGTTTTTACTAATATTTTTATCTAGAAATTATATTGTGTAATTTATTAGATAACTTGAAATGCCATTTATTCCTTGATCTTCTCAGCAAAGGGCGATTTAATTTGCGAGACCATCCAACTCGTTTCCAAATAACCTCTATAAAAATAACAACAGTGATAAACTCCATCCAATAATAATCACAAGAAAACAAGCTAGCATGTGGTGAATAGTCAATGCGTCATCATTGTCTCTGTTCCACTGAGTCTTATGATTTTCCATTGTGACAACATTACGAGATTCCATATTAAATTTTACAAACATCCCACTGGCCGTCATGCGAGCGTATATGTAATTTAATATGTCCTCCAGTGGTGAGTCGGACTGCAAGTGATTGGTTAAGTACTACTCAGTAATATCACTCGGGATAATATGCAAGGAATGAGTAGTGTTAGTCCATAAATACAATGAAATAATTGTGGTGCAAGGAATAAGCATAATACATTGTAAGACCCTTTGGACATGGGTTCAATATAATCTATTATATCGTCAAAATCTATGATTTTATATCGATCATAATATTTAGGTGTATCAGCAAAAACATTCTAAATGCAGCGAACCCTCCGAACTCGTACTCTGCCTCAATTGCGTCGGAAACTGTGTCCAAATAGGTTTCGTACACATCTCGTTTCAATACACCAAGTAGAGCTCCTTGGTAAGCGATGAGCATAAGAAAACTAAACCATATCCACAAAGCCGAACAAAACGATAGAGCATCCTTTGTTGATCTTATAGCAGTCATTTGACCAAAAAATTTGCCCAGGTGTTAATGTACAGATTATTATTTCAAGTGTCTCTTGGAAAATACTTATTCCATTTATCTTTTAATCTTGATTCCTTCAAAGTCACTAATATAAGAAACAATACCAATGTAACCGTTACGAACATTAGTCTGAGATAGAAATTGAACGGCCTTATTATTTCCTCCCAAGCGGGTCGTAGGGGAACGGGCGGTGAGACACAAACAATATTAGTTGTCCATTGTGGGTACACGAATCGGAAAGAGTCCATATAAGCAATGTTTAAAAATACGGTACCGATAATATTTGCTTGTCGTTTTGTGAGTTTTTCGAAATTTCCCGTCCAATGCGATCCGTTAAACCCCCATGATTTGATCCCGGTACTATTTCCAATGAAGCATTTAACAGGTTACTTAAACAAACTTCCTAATAATCCAGAAACTTCTTGTACTCCTTGAGTATTCTTTTAAAAAATGAAATGTGGTGGATTGAAAAAAGTTGTTAATTTAAGCGGACAACCATTGAAATTCTTGTATTTTTCTGGAAAAAAATTAGGAATAATTTTGTATTTTACACACACAGCCTTTCACAGAGTCTAAAATAATCGTTTCGACGTTATTGAAAGATCTATTCCTCGTCGGAAAAAAACGTCAAAACATTTATTTCATCAGTTACATTTTGATATCAAAATATAACGTTTGCCATATAATATTTCCAACAAATTGCAAAAAGCTTTTCAGCATTACAGCTCTCCGCATAACGTTCGTTGAGCCTGTGGTAAAATATAAAAAAGTACATACGAGTACGACATGGAATAAAATTTATAACTTAATTTGGCCAGTTGTATGTGTTGAAAGTATAAATTTAAATTTGTTATTTGCGTCATATGTGAAAATTTCCAGTAATGTAATATTGTTTCCCAGTAGAGGGCGATTTGATTTTTGAGACCACAAAATTCGTCTCCAAGTGACCTCTATTAATAATAGCAACATTGACAAGAACCATCCAACTATAATAACAAGAAAGCAGGGTAAAATATGGTGGATAGTTAATGCGCTATCGTTGTCTCTGTTCCATTGAGACTTATAACTTTCCGTCTTAACCAAATTACGATATACCATATTACATTTTTTATACATTATACTGACCGCAAGGCGAGCATATATGAAGCTTAATTCATTGATGAATCTGGTGAGAAGAAATTTGTAAACTTTTAATTATTAATTTTTTTAATTATTAATTAAACGTAATATAATCAAGATGTTACGAGACATACGCATAATTAATTTCAAAGACCCTTTGGACATATGTTCTTTATTCTTGAACATATAATCGTAATCATGAATTTTATATCAATCGTAATATTTAGGTGCATCAGCAAAAAACGACCTAAATTCAGCGAATCCTCCAAACTCGGCACCAGAAACTGTGTTCCAATCAGTTTCGTATACCTCTCGATTCAAAACACTAAGTAGAGCTCCTTGGTAAGCAATGAGTATAAAAAAACTAAACGAATGGAAAATACTTGTTCCATTTTTCTTTTTATCCCGTTTCCTTCAAAGTTAATAATATGAGAAACAACGCTAATATAACCATTATGAATATCAATCTGAGGTAGAATTCAAACGGTCTAATTATTTTTTTCCAAACGAGCCTGAGGGGAATGGGCGGTGAGACCCAAACGATATCACTTGTCCTATACGGGTGCACAAATCGAAAAGTGCGCGTATTATCAATATTTAAAAATACGCTGCCGGTAATATTTGCTTGTCATCAAATAAGATGGGTAAAATATCCTGTCCAGTGCGTTCCGTTAAACTTCCCAATGTTATTTTTTGACATTATTTCCAGTGATGCATTTAATGTTTTATATACAATTCTATAGAAATTGCCTAATAATCCAGAAAATTTTGGTTTTCGGTGAGTATTGTTTTAACAAATAAATACGGTGATAAAAAAAAGTTGCAATTGTAATCGGGCAACCATTAAAATTCTTGTATTTTTGTGGGAAAAGAATGGGAATAAATTGATATTTTTCACATCCTTTCACAATGTCCAACGTAATCGATTTAACGTTTGGCAAAGATTATTTCTCTTTGAGAAAAACGTTATTACGTTAACTTCATCAGGTTCACTTTAATGTAAAAGAATGACGTTCGCCCAATGATATTTCCAGCAAGTTGCAAAAATCATTTCAGTATTACAATTATCCGCAACTTGTCCGTTGCCGCTGCAAATATTTATACATTTCTCATATCTGGCAAATATGGATTAACTTCTAATTAGATCCATAAAATGTTCAAGATCTTCCACATAATCGAAATGAAGTGGAAAATTCGTACTGTATAGGGAAATTAAAAATCGTCTGTTTTCACTTATTCCTCATGACAATAAGCAGCCATTGTAATGAGGACTAAAATATTGTAGAACATTTTTACCATTCATATTCGTGATAAACATTAGCTTCGTATATTTTGTGTCGTAATATCGTTCAGCAATTAGTACACTCTGCAAACAATCCGATCGGTCGGAATGAAGTGCCAAATTTAACTCAGCTGAAGAAATCGATTAGAGTTTCCATATTATCATAGCGCGTATAATCCACCTACTGTTTTGTTTTTTTTATTTTGTTGTGCTCTATATCCAATTAGCTTCGTATATTTTGTGTCGTAATATCGTTCAGCAAATTCTATATCCTATTTACGTAAGTAATTATATGTTATATCTTGTCATTTACTATGGCCTTCTTCGCCTACTCTGTGGACATTGGTTAGTATTTCTCCTATAATAACTCTTGGCCTATGACGACACATTTATTTTTTAATTCACTATTTGTATTTAACCATCCACATATATGTATATATATATATATATATATATATATATATATATATATATATATATATATTTATATATATGCATATATATATATATATATATATATATATATATATATATATGTCATACGCTATAAAATACTCATCCGTCACATTTAAGGATACTTTCGATTTTTAATTCTACATTGCATTAAATAATCGGTTTAACCTCTTCCTTGTCAACGTAATGAGTTTTATTGTTTTTAATGAAACTTCTTATTACAATATTATTAATTTCAAATATTGATTTTTTATAATTTCTATCGTTTTTACATTTGTAAGTTAGTTTAAATAAATTCCCATTTATTTGCAAAGTGTTTGTGGAAAAGATGTACGTGAAAGTATTTTTGGGGATATTTTCCTAAAAGCCATAAAGCCAACATCCTTAAATCATATAAAAAATAATGCGTAAACGGGATATATCGTTTGGCAGAATGTAACGATTACTGAATAATGTAAATTTTGTCATTAATTCCATTCGGTTACCTAGAATTTCTCCACAATCAATGTCAAGCGTAAAAAAAAGTCATGCGCAGAAAGTGATATTACAATTTGACAACTTTCAGCCAGTTTTTTTATTGTAAACATTTTGTTAAGAGCTTTTGTTTTGTAAGAGTTTTTGATCCCGAATTGTTTTTTTTTCTAATACATTTTTCAAATATTATTATTAATAATAGGGTTCATTATATGCAAAAGACCGAATATGACGAGGAAAATGTATAACAATATTAATGTCTTCCATAACAGACTTATTAAAATATACTTAAACGTAGACATATTTCGTGTATCATAATCAAGTTTATTCGTGACATAAATAGTAAAGAAGGACTTGAATCGGGAATTCGGCAATAAAGAGAAACAGAGAATATAATAAAAAATTATGATCACTAAATTTGAAGTTTTAGGTTCAAGGCAAGATCAGCTCCGAGATTATTTAAATATTGAAACAAAAGTACAGAACGTACACATTTTTTCCATTAAGTACTTTCATTCCTTTAAGAACTTAGTTATATCAATATGCGTGAATGTATAATCTTCAGGCAAATTTTAATTAATATATAAATATTGAGAGCTTTCCTATGTTTTTGCAGTTCTTTAGTGAATACAAGAAAGCGCACCTTTACACAATTCTTGAGTATAAATTTTGAAGAGGCTTCAGGAAATAAGACTGGTCAAATTCCGGTTCAAAAAAATATATCGTCGACTCGAGCTTGCTTGAATATTTTTTTTTAATAAATGTGTTAACTTATATTGTGTGAGCAAAACGGGATAATAGTACCATTTACTCTTGGTCATTTTAGAGGAATAAATTGAAAAAGTAACCTCTTGTATCCAAACATCAAATAAAATCATTAATGGACCCGTTATTTCCTATAGATCAACAAAAATGTTTATTGCAGCGCCTTCTGACTAGTTAATAACATAACACCTAACTAATAACATTCGCCATTAAATCACAATTTTTTTATCGAAAACCGCATCTAACTCAGTCAAAGATTTACTATATACATTTTGTATCACGGCCAATTACATTATAATGTTTTTTCATTATAAATTTTTAATGTTTGGGAGTAGTTTTGAAACATGAACATGTACATTTATGCCGTGGAACCTCAATAAATTTGTCACACAGGTAGACAAAAGTGTAAAATTTGTATTTACATTTTGTATGGAACCTAAAAGCATGGGATTTTGAAAAAAATAATCTCGCTATTCATAATAACTCAACGTAAGGAAAATCCACTATCTATGACCCTTGTTAAAATAATTCAACTTTATACCTTTCTTTAGGCCATAAACCGTCTCCACAATTTACTGCAAATGAAATTCAAAATAGAATTTTTACTCAAAAAATATGATCATAATACTTTGTATAGGTAACATCTTAATGAAACAAAAATATGACATCGACAACATGACACCGCGAGTAAATCTATAAAATAAATAATAAGACAACTGAAGGCTAGGCGAAGCCGCTTCATACTCAATAATATTGTGTAACACATCATTATGTGTTGATATCGACGTTTCCAATTCAAAATAAGTGAAAATATCAAATTACGTAAATTGATGGTTGTGTGTATACGATTCACATTAAAATGAAGAAAATAAAATACCACGTAGACTGTAACGCTAACGTGTGGTTTTCCAAACACTGTTTTAGCGCCTTCTAGATAAGACGCCATGTCTGTTATAAAGATGGTGCATTTGTGTCTAATAGTTAAACTTTCTTTTATTTTAAATGTTACCATTGTTTGTTCGGCTCAGCGTAATTTCTCACATCACTCCAATCGACACCAGTGTGTAGAGAATGTAGAAGTGCAAATCGCTGAAAAATATTACAATGCACAATATTCGACAATGATAATTGGCAGTGGAATGAACGGGAATAATTTTCTGCGGCCTTTTAGTCATCACTACGCTGGCTGCTTATTGTCGTTAGAGATAAGTGAAAACAGTAGATTGTCAAGTTTACCTAACAGTAAAAATATTCCATATCACGTTACACAGTACGTAATTTATGTCGATAGTGTGAAAGAATTCGAATATATTATGGATAAAATAAAAAGTGAATCAATATTTGCCAACTACGGAAAATTCATAATTATTTGTGGTGGTGAAGAAGGAAATGCGAAGAACTGTAATGCTGAAACGATTTTTGCTATTTGCTGGAAATATTATCTGGCGAACGTTGTGCTCTTACATCTGAATGAAACAGATAAAGTCAATGTATTAACATACTTTCCCATGGAAAATGGTCACTGCAATAATATAAAAGCGATAATATTGGATACAATAAAAGAATGTGTGCACTCTCGATTTGTTCACAACCTTTTTCCACAAAAATATAATAATTTCAATGGCTGTCCAATAATAATGACCGCTGCTTTTTTTTCACCGTATCTCATTAGAAAAAATAAATACGGAATACAAGAAATTTCTGGAATAATACTCGACTAATAACACTCTAACTAAACAGATAAATGCCACGTTGGAAATAAAAGAAGCTACTGCTGGTATATATAATGGAAAGCGTTTGGGAGGTCATTTTTATGATCTCATAACACGACGATCAAATATTTCTGTTTCCTTATATTTACACGTTGATAACACACGCACTTTTCGATTTACGTATCCTTACTGGACAACTGATATCGTTTGGGTCTCACCACCCGTTCCTCTCAGACCCGCTTGGGAGCAATTAATAAGGCCGTTCGATTTTCCTCTTAGAATGTCATTTATAACATTTATATTGATGTTGTTTCTCCTGTTAATGATATTGAAGGAAACCAGAATAAAAAAGAAATGGAACACGTACTTTCCAAAAGACACGTTAAGTCCTAATCTGTATATTGCCACCTGGTCAATATTCTTTGGTCAAATGACTGCAAAACGAACGACGAAAGACGCTTTGTCATTTTGTTTAGCTTTGTGGATATGGTTTAGTTTTCTAATGGTCACCGCTTACCAAGGAGCACTTCTTAGTGTACTGAAACGAGATGTATACGATACTGATTTGAATACAATTTACGGAGCCATTGCAGCTGGGTACGCATACGGAGGATTGGCTGAGTTTAGAACGTACTTTGCTGATGAACTTACACTTTACGATGGTTATAAAATCATAGGTCTGAAAAATATATTTGATTATTTAGTACCTATGTCTAAAAGATCTTTGAATTTTGTTATACGTGTTCCAAGCAACGTCTTGGCTGCAATGCAATAAATTACGAATAGCACTCATTTCTTAACTATTTTGCCAAATGATAGGACACAACATTTTTTAACTAATTATTTGCCACCAGACTCGCCACTGGAAGATATAATGAGCTCTATACAAGCTCGCATGGCAGCGAGCGGAATATATGAAAAATTCATTATCGAATTAGATAATTTTATTCAGGTGGAAAATCATAAGATCCAACGGAAACGGAATAATAATGATGCATTGACTATTCGCCATATGCGGGCCTGTTTCTTAGTTATTATCGGTGGATGGATGTTATCATCGGTGTTACTTTTATTAGAAATAATTTGTGAACGAATTCGCCGGTCTCGAAAATTAAAGTGCCATTTACAAAAAAGGCGAATTACGTAGATTTGGTTTCCACCTCATAAATTTATAGAATTTTCTTTTCCATGATAGAGAGTTAGGAAACACGCATAAAGAGCTCCATTTATCGGTTGAGATGTATGTTATTTTTATGGGTTAGAATTATTTCGTCTATTAGCTTCTCTTTCAGGTAATCGTTAGAGGTTTTGTTCTTGTTTTATTAACTTTGTTGTCACAAATAATAAATGTTTATGTTATAAGATTTTCAAAGTTTTACTTAATAAGTAATCTAATGATATCTGTATAATGAAACACACGTTTTCAAATATTTTCAGTCTTGGAAACGTATATAAAATTTATCGAAAAGTTTTGCATGTTAAAAGTGTTTTTAAATCAAACTGTAATAATATGTAATATGCAAATATATAGAAATGCTCTATATTGTAAATGTTATCATAATTAATAAAAAGTCTTCAGATAAAATGGATTTTGAGCTTTTTGTTGTACGTAGATAATTAAAGAAAAGTTAAATAAAGTTTACATTTTTTTTAACGAAGCAAATCTATTTGTTAATTAAAATGATTTTATGTACTTGTATGCAAAAATTAATATTTAACACGAAAAAAATTTATTTTTATCAGTCATGCTGTTATTTTCATGAAATGTCTTTCCATTTTTCAAATTTCTTTTTCAAAAAAGTTTACAGCTACTAATTGTCATATTGCTAAAACTTTAATGCTTTCTCTCCATTATGTTTTAAGTTCTAGACCAAATATATAGTTCATTAGCTTAGACAAGATATAGGACATTTATTAATGAGAAAACAAAATTTTGAACTTTTTCCTTATTTTTAAGCAAAAAAGTATCTTTAACATTACGGATAATACATGTAAAATTATAGCTGAAAATGCATAATTTTTGATTTTTATTCTTATGTATTAATTATATGTAGATTTATTTTAAAACACTTTCTAAACCACTGAATTCTTCTAAAACTTATTTATATTAGACCAGTTACAATACTGTATACATCGTATTTACATATAGAACTGCACAGCTCTTATATAGAATTATGTTATGTGAATGCTGAGCTACACGTATTGTAACGTGAACACGCTACACGTATTGAAGCGCTGAGCTACACGTATTGTAACGTGAACGCACCAATTAAACCTATATTAGGTTTTACTTACCCAAGTTAACCTTATTGATAAAATTTTTTTTAAGTATAATTAATGTGCCTGTCTAATGATCTCCAAAGGGAAAAAAACTGATGGAACATCAATATTAATATATAATTATATCCAACACTTTATCCTGCACTTTATTGACATATAATGATATCCTACATTTTGTAAAGATCTACTTAACACAGGTCATTTATATATTCTATTTACCAAACTCACTGTAAAAAACTACTTTTACTTTAATTTGTCAGAATACAATAGATGGGCGTTACATGTCCTTTATTATCTTAAAGAATCTGTAACAATTTTGAAATACAAACGTAATTCTTGAAACGTTGCGTTCTGTATCAGACAGTGAACTCACTTGGCCGATGCCGAAATGAATGTCAATCCTTCAAATAACGATAATGAACACAAGGGCCTTGAAATATTTGTTGTATTATTATTCTCATGTCAGACTAGTATATCAATTATTGACTGAAGACAAAAAGTGTTTCCATATAATTTTTTGAAATTAATGCCGGGGAACTTATCGTTTCACTTATTGTTAGCATGTTCACTTTTTGCCCGCAAATGCAAATAAATGGTTTGCTAAAGTAAATAACAAGCCTAGTTGGGATAAGCTATGTATTTTTATGCCTCAGTAGTCTGAAATATAAACGTGGGGAATAAATAACCTTCACCACTTCACTAAAGTCTATAACTTTGTTGAGTTTACATTGCTCGTTATAAATCATACTTGTAGCTAAGAAGACAGAGGGGAGACGGAACCGATCGGATTAGTGTTGAGATGATGATGGAATCTGACATATTTACACGAAACATGCCGAAAGCAGTCGATTCTATTTTCAAATGCAAAAAACGTATTGCATTTTTTATCATGATTATTATTTCAATAGTTTTTAGTAATAATGCCAACATATGTATGAGCGTGAACATGGAATGTAAGCATAGAAACAGTGGTAATTTTTTACTGCATAATGAATATCGAAAGCAAGAAATATTAGGTAATGAAATCACACAAAGATCAAAACAGTTATATTAAGTCCATAAGCAGAGATTCATCAATTTTATTAACATTTCCATGGCAAGGGTGGTGTGTACTGAAAATTCCCGAATATTATTGGGCACTACTAACTGCGATGCTCAAAATACTTATTCGAATTAGGGTGCTAGTAATGATTTATATCTATTAATACGTTTGGAGAAATGCTTACTTAAAAATACAATTAATTATATCCTCTTAAAGAAAAGAAATTACTCTAAGTAAATTGAAGAAATCCGTTGATATCCTTCATATAAGGAGCCTCAGTCATTGTGTAATACAAATGTTCTTCGTTTATATATACCAATAAAAAATATTATAATTCTAATCGAAATGTTCTTCTTTTAACTTGTGTGTAAAAATAAACGTTAATTTGTTCTCACGAAAAAAAAGTTTAGGTATTACCTTTAAAATATGGTGGCGGTTAGAAAAATTATCACCAAATTGATAGTTTCATCACAAATCTCTATTAAATTTTACCTGCTTTTAATTAATTTAAATAATAAAAAAATTTTGCTGTTTAATATTGTGTTACAATTCAGACTGACTACGAAATGTTTACACTACATCGTTGTCTTATCCTATTTCTTTATCCCCGATATAAACTGACTTGCACATAGAAACGATTGTCGACTAATGTAATTTTAGTTTAATAACTTTGCTCTTGCTGAACCTGAAATGTGTTGTTGACTCTGTTTACTTTAAACGTGCACTTGCAGGATGTTTTATCAGTGGTATCAATGGCTTTTCAAGAAACAGTTGTGATTTATTTTTTGCATTAAGTGGAGTTTCCGCTGAACTTATCTTAACCAGTTTGGTTTGTTTAAAAAATTTTTTTTTCGGACTGTGCATAACACTTCGATAAGTTTTTCCACTTATTTTAAAGTTTTCTTACCTTAAACCACATTTCCCTCCTTACTTTTTGAATAATTCACGTGGAAATTGACCGATGCTGCTTTAAAAAAAATATAAAATTTTCATCAATAATTTGGTATATTTTTGTCACAAACATATACAAGTTTAATTGTTTTTTATAATTCAAAACTTAACTTATATTAAAATACGTGCAGAGCGTGCCAATTCTTTTTTTGATCAGTCAGAAACTGTATTTGCAAAATTTCACGGGTGAATTTTGAATGTTTATAAATCTCATTTACGGCGAAAATAAAGCAAATTAACACTGAATATATGAATTACCACGGGTGAAGTACTGAGATTAAAACTGTACGCTATTGCTTGCAGAGATTCAAAAAAAAATTTTCTCTCCTATCTTTTTCAATCAGAAAGATCTTTGGCATCAAATTCCAAAACACAAAAAAACATATTTGAAGTAGATCCTAGGTAAAATTCTAACATTTAAAAAAGTATCTTTGTCGAGTTATTTTTGCTTTGACAGCAAATATTTACCTTTAAACAAGTTTATTCAGAAGAGTCTTATAATCATACACATATACTTAAATGTATTAAATATGCTAAGGTAAAGATTTGCACGTGAATAATAGTCGTTGAGAAGAATAAATGAAACCAAAACGCGCGGTAACGCACAAGCTAGTTCTCGACAGAAATATTCGAACAATGCATTATTTACACGAAATATTTCGGGTCATATTTTACACACCTGTAAATCAAGACATAAGTGATATATTTAATTAAATATCCTTTTATTATGCAGCCTAATGGCTGACATCATATTACAGTTTAAATGTCATAAGAAAAGCTTTTATATTTCCGTAGATATACATAAACCCAAAAACCCTTGGTTTAATTCCAGTAAACTTGCTAATTTAAAATTTTTCAAATAGTTGTGTTTTTATAAGCATTAAAAAACTTCCTAAATTGTTTGGAAAAGCTAGTTTCTCTGAAGAAATTAATGTAGTTAAATGTACAACGTATTGTGTAAAATGTGCTTGATTGAAAACAAAACTTGAATAATATTTACTATGGGCTTACGTAAGTAGATTACGCTAACATTGAATTAGGGTTAATTCTATTTTGCATGATACATAATTGTAATTGGTATACGCCGACCTTTCATGTGTTGCACATTTGCGAAAATGATATCACATTATATTCCACAGGCGACGTAATTAAAGTTACATTGCCATACATATACGGGCAGTGTGACTTTATTTAATTCGTATAAACAATCATGGTAATATGTTGTTCTTTTAAAACTATATAAATATATCACCGCACTTAATTCAGTGGACTTACATTTTTGTATCTGTATTAAACAACTTTAAGGACTTCAGCCCGTACACAAATTAGTAATTTGGTGTCCAATTTCTTATTTCTGAAGTCGTTTTTTATAGAATTTACTATGTTCTAGTATTAATTAAAAATATTCTGCAGTTTATTAATCCTCAGTAGGAAATTTTAAGATGCCTGAATAGGCAAGTTCTTTTTAGATAAACACTTTATTGAAATGAATGTAACAGTCAAGTTTCAAGTATAATTCATATAAATACGCAATGTCGTTTTCATAACATCACTTAGATGGTTTTTAGATTTTTCTTGCACCCGAATTATCATAGTTTTTTTCGATATACTCAATTCAGTCTTGCTTCGAAAACTTTTGTAAGTACCAAGCGTAGGTTAATTTAATTATCCTACGAGATATTTGATTTTGCTACTTTTTCATAAAAGCGTCATAAGAAGACATAAAAACAATATGCTATTTTATTCATAATTATGCTGTTAATATGAAATAGGGCTTATTAAACTACTGACTTTCAATTTCCCCAGTCCAATGTTGGTCAGTGCAATTAATGTTTGCTTTATAATTTTCCAACAATTACAATCATATTAATGAAGTTTAAAGAATGGGACACACTGGTATTTACTACTTATCAGGTTTTTCCACTTGACGTTCAATTATTATAATTTATGTCACAAAATTGTTTCAAATAATCGTTAAAATATAAATATGAGGGGGAAAGTGATGAAGGATATTTTTATATTCATTCAAAATATGAAGCGAGCTTAAGAGATCAAGATGAATTAGCTTACTTGGACATGAACCCAAACTGCACTAATACTTTTCCTGGACCTTTAAATCGCTTATTCAACACGGCATTATAAACTAGAGCTTATCTTTCACAGAGGAAAATTACTCGGCTAACTCCCATATCTAATGATGAAAATCCATCCTAATAGTGAACCCATCTGAAAAGAAACCAACTTTCTTTAACTTGATTTCATGTTACAACACAATATCTATTTGAGCTAAATAAACCAAACTTCAGACGAGGAACACGAAATTCGAATCTCACGTATTTCATCTAATATGTATTTTTCAGTTTGATCTCGTTTTACAAGTCCTCGTTGCGTGTTTCGATTACCAGATAACTTTTAATATTATTCATAATCATGACATAGTCTTCCTTAAACTCATACATTCCTTCTCTTCCTACCTCGAGAATAGAAAGCAAATTATATGTATAGTATGTTTATATGTGGCATCAATTTTTACTGGCAATATTTTTGTTGATTTACGTCTCATCTGAAAATACACGAAACGTATAAGACGTTCTCCTTAAAGAAATAATCATTAGAATAATTTACATATTTCTTATTTCTTTGCCAATATCTTGCAGAAAGTATTTCTAAACCTAATGGAAATCTGTAAATGTTACAAAAATATCGTGTAAATTGGAATATTGTAAATAAGTCAGGAAAATTGATGTAAAATTTTCCAGCTTGCTATTCCTTGTCTAACACGTTATACCTTTACGAAAGGAATAATAACACTGCGAAAATGATTTTCCATTTTTCACCTGAAAAAATGTGAATTCGATCAACTTCATTTTAGTTTTGCAGCAACAACTTGAAACAATTAATTTTTTCAAAAACGTAAGTATTTTGAATGTAAGAAAACTGAAACTAAATTTTATGTACATATTAAACATACTGTTGAATTATTATTGCGCTAGTGGAGCCACGTAGTTGACTAATTAGAATTTGAAAAATATCCACCGCCACACTTAATATTATCTAAAAGAATAAAGAAAGGGCTATGACAGAGTTACGATTTATATATCCCCTAACGTTACCATAACCAAAAATATTCAGATTATACATATATCCCATTATTGGCTTCTTTCATTTGCAAGAAATCAATCATCATCTTAAAAGAGTCATAAAAATTGATTAATAATCTGGAAACTTCTTATACTCCGTGTTGATTTTTTCCAATAAAGTACAATGGGAAAAAACAGTTGCCACTATTGATGAGCAGTTGTTGAAATGTTTAAATTTTTGTGGAAAAGATAGTGAACAAATTGATAGTGTATACATTAATTGACTTTGTCTAATATTATCGGCAACTGTATTTTCTCGTCGTACTTTATCGGAAAAAATCAACACGGAGTATAAGAAATTTCCGGATTATTAATGAATTTTTATAAGACTATTCTAAAATGATGATTCCTTCCTGAAATGAAAGGAGCCCATAGGGGGATATATGTATAATTTGAATATTTTTGGTTATGGTAAAGTTGTCCTTTCCCATAAAGTCCATGGTAGAGGATATATAAATAATAACGTAACTCCGTCATAGCCCTTCTTCTTCATTCTTTTAGATAATATTAAGAGTTGTGGTGGCTATTTGTCAAGATTCCTTATCCAGGAAATCTAATTAATCAACTACGCGGAGGCTTCCACTAGTACAAGAATAATTCATCAGTATAGTTAACAGGTATATAAAATTTCGTTTCAGTTTTCTAATATTGAAAACATTTAAGTTTTTAAGATAATTTAAATATTTTTTTAAAGCTGTTGCTGCAAAACTACAACGAAGTAGGTCAAACTTATATTTTTCCAGGTGAAAAATAGAAGATCATTTCACATTTTCAAGAATTTTCAACATTGCATTATCCTATAAAGACAAACTACGTCTTGTATTGTTACTATTACTTTCGTAAAGGTATGACATGTTAGACAAAGAATAGCAAGTTGGAAAATTTTATATTAATTTTCCTGATTTGTTGACAATATTCAGATTTACACGATATTTTTGTATACATTTACATATTTCCATTAGGTTTAGAAATACTTTCGGCAAGATATTGAAAAATAATTAAAACAATATACAATTATTCCAATGCTTATTTATTTAAGGAGAAACGTTTTATACCTTTCGTGCATTTTCAGATAAGAAGTAAATCAATAAAGGTATTGCTAGTAAAAATTTATGCCACATATAAGAATACTATACATATGATTTGCTTTCTATTCTCAAGGTACGAGGAGAAGGAATATATGAGTTTAAGGAAGACTATTTCATTATTATGAGTAATATTAAAAGTTATCTGGTAATCGAAATACGCAGGGAGGACTTACAAAACGAGATCAACCTGAAAAAGACATATCGGATGAAATACGTGAGATTCGTATCTGTCAAGCACCCAACGCGGAATTCGTGTTCCTCGTCTAAAGTTTGGTTTATTTAGCTCATATAAATATTGCCTTGTAACATGAAATCGAATAATTAAGTTGGCGTGGAAGGTACCGCAATCAATCGAAAGTTAGTTTCTTTTCAGAGGGGTTCACTATTAGGATCGATTTAGGATCGATAACTCCCATATCTCCATTAGATATGGGAGTTAGCCGAATAATTTTCTTCTGTGAAAGGTAAGCTCTAGTTTATAATGCCGTGTTGAATAAGCGATTTAAAGGTTCAAGGAAAGTATCAGTGCCGCTCTGAGTTTATATCCGAGTAAACTAAGTTATGTTGATCTCTTTAACTTGCTTTATATTTGGAACGAACATAAAAATATCCTTCATCACTTTTATACCCTCACATTTATATTTTAGCGATTAATAATTTAAAAAGAAAAAAAATTTTCCATGATTGTATATCCCTGAATTAAATAAAATCACCACTACCCGTATATGCTTGGCAATGTAACTTTATTTCATTTGCCTGTGGAACATAATGTGATATAATTTTTGCAAATGTGCAACACATGAAAGGCCAACGTTTACCAATTTTAATTATGTATCATACAAAATAGAATTAACCCTAATCCAGCATAAGCGCAGTCTACTTCCGTAAGCCCATAATAAAACTTATTCATGTTTTGTTTTCAATCAAGCACATTTTACGCAATGAATTGTACACTTAACTACATTAATTTTTTCAGATAATCTAACTTATCCTTGACAAAGTTAGGGAATTTTTTTTATCGCGTGTAAAAATCCAAGCTAGTTGACAAATTTTAATTTAGTAATTATACTGGAAATAAATCGGGGTTTTTGGGTTTATACATATCTACGGAAATATAAAAGCTAACTTTATGGTATTTAAATTGCAATATGAGGCCAGCCGTTTGCTTGCATAATCAAGGGGTATTTAATTAAGTTTATCACTCATGTCTCTATTTAGAGGTATGTAAAATATAAGCTGAAATATTTAGTGTAAATATTGCATTTTTCGAATATATCTGTAGAGAAATAGCTTGTGCCAGAACGCGCACTTTGATTTCATTTTTTCTTCTCAACGACTACTGTTCACACGTAAATTTTTACCTTATCATATTTAATGCTTACAAGTTCATGTATATGATAATAAGACTCTTCTGAATAAACAAGTTTAAAGGTAAATATTTGCCGCCAAGGGGAAAAACTCGATAAAGATATCTTTAAATGTTAGAATTTTACCTTGGATCTAATTCAAAAATGTTTTTTTGTCACCGCGCTTCATTTAATTATTGAAATAGTTGAAACTTACTATTGCCTACATGGTTGCGGTTTTATATAAGAAAAATAAAATTCGATTTTACCTGCATAGTTTTTTTGTATCATGGCAAATCGTGTAGCAAACAAGGTTTTGGTCTGATAACAGTGGGTGTATCTTTTTGTGATAACAATGTATATAAAAACCGAGTTAGGTATAACGCCAGAAGTTTATAGTGAAATTTCCTATTTAATAACATATAAACTTTTATATAAAATGTCGCGCACCATTCCTGCATTTGAAGCCTGCGGCGTTAATTAAATATTTATTTTGTTCACTACTGTTCAAAGATACAAACTGATATTTTACCATTATACCAATGTTAAAAACCGATATTTTACTCGTTATTGAAGAACAGATAACAAAACAAAAAATGTATATTTTAAGGGAAAAAGTGTTAACACAACAGTCCCGGATTACATTCGACATTATGGAGTTGTTTTGGGAAATAATCGTATAATTTTATATAAATTACCCATATTTCCTTCAAGATCCAGTACTAATTCTTGACAATAAACACTCATCTTGCATTAGCTTAGAAGTAGTTATATTTTTGAAAGAAGTTTCGTGATGTTGACAATTTGGCATTGTAATATTAAATCAGGGCTTTTCAAGTTTTCTCAAAATTGAAGAGTAAGTGGAGTACTTAATGCACAAAATGTATCACAATCGTTTCTTGAAGAGCCACTGATACCACTGATAAAACATCCTGCACGCGTACGTTTAAAGTAAACAGAGTCAAAAACATATTTCAGGTTCGGCAAAAGCAAAGCTATTAAATTAAAATTACATTAGTCTACAATCGTTTCTACGTGCAAGTCAGTTTATCTCAGGGATAAAGAAATAGAATAAGACAAGGATGTAGTGTAAACATTTCGGGGTCAGTCTAAATGGTAACATACAGATCTTCTAATAACACTTAATAATTCCTGATCAGTAAGTTGTAATCCTCCTAAAAAGTTGAATAACATTTGTAGAAATATTAAAGGTCGAACATAAAAACCTATGGAAAGATTAGATTCTCATTTAGGTATAAATAACTGATGACAGTTACATTCCTCGTCGGTGATAATTTACAAGAAAACTGTCATTACATCACTTATGTTAATATTTCATAATATTTCTTATAATTTGTATAAAACGAGGAATTTATTTCTAGAAGTGGTCATTTCCGTAAGAAATATTGAATTGTAATATCGTCGCTATGGTTGGTTGGGTTGACCAGAAAGCACACTTTCTTTGACGGCGAGGCAGAATTAATATGTTTGTTCGTTACAAGGGATTATATTTGTAACTGTAACATATTTAGTAATAAACTTTAAAATTTTAATTTTTTTAAATATAAAAATATAAACACACCGCGCTTCAGCTTAATTGATTGGACGCGCCTCAGGAGAAAATATTCCTGCTCACAATTAGCGTCTACAATTAACTATGTAATTTTAATTACCTCATTAAAAATAAAGTCTATTCTACTGTATCTGTATAACCACGAAAACACAAAAAATTTGACACAAAAAAATTAAGTTCTTGTTCCGTTTCTTTTCTTTTGTTCTCTTACATTCTTCATATCAAGACACTATTAAAATTTTGCTATAACTGCCCTTGTACTTTTCCACCATATTTTCCAAGCAAATAATTAACTTTTCTCGTTGTGCCGTAAACGTTTTATTATTGTTGTGTTATTTAAGCAAGGAAAATTTATTATTATCCAGAAAATGACTTTTTTTTTAAATAAATTATGAACAAAGATGAAGAAAAACGCTTATTTCTTTCCCATGGCCGTTTATTTCATTTTTGCATCAGAGTTTATCCTTCTTACTGAAACCTTCTACGTTCATCAAATTTTTCAACGTGTGGTTCATACAAATTTAGTTCTACAAAAACCCAATGTTTTAATAATTTTGAGGAAGTCGGGGACACTTTTTAAAGATTATATTGCTAATTGCAATAGGAGCGCTTGGAGTTATATCAAATACATAGACGTTCTGTCGGTATATTGAAACTTGCACACATTAATAATAAAATAGAAGCCGCTTGAGACAATAAAAAAATGCAAGAGTAAAATATTTGGGAAAATCATTAGTACACAGATGAGGTACTAATGATTTTCCCTAATATAAAAAAATATTTTTTTCGATAATATGGAAAAGTTTAAACAAACACTAGTTAAGAATACGTGGCAAAAGTTTTGCTGTAAATCAATTTATTTAAAATGTATTTTCATTTAATTTCAAAATAAGGAACAATTTTATAGAGATTTGTGATGAAACTATCAATTTGGTGATCATTTTTCTATCCGCCAAGATGTTTTAATGGTTATACCTAAACATTTTTTTTGGTGAGAACAAATTAACATTTATTTTTACACATATGTTAAAAGAAGAATATTTCGATTAGTATTATAATATTTTTGATTGGTATATATAAAAGAACATTTGCATTACACAATGACTGAGGCTCCTTATATGAAGGATATCAATGGTTTCCTTCAATTTACTTAGAGTATTTTCTTTTCTTTAAGTGGATGTAATTAACTGTATTTTTACGTAAACAGTTGTATAAATATGCTAATAGCACCCCAATTCGGATAAGTATTTTGAGCATCGCTCTTAGGAGTGCCCAATAATATTATATTCGGGAATAATCACCCTTGGCATAGAAGTGTAAATAAAATTGATGAATCTCTGCTTATGGACTTAATATAACAGTTTTTGTCTTTGTGCTGTTTCGGTCCCTAATATTTCTTGCTTTCGTCATTCATTATGCAGTAAAAAATTACCACTTTCTCTATGCTTCCGGGGTCTTGACATTCTATGTTCACCCTCCCTAAGTAAATATTGAATGCGCCTTACCTCACGCTCATACATATGTTGGCATTATAATTGAAAATTATTGAAATAATAAGCATAATGAAAAATGCAATATGTTTTCGGATTTGAAAATAGAGTCGATTGCAACATGCTTTCGGCATGTTTCCTGTAAATATATCATATTCCATCATCATCTCAACACTAATGTGATAGATTCCGTCTCCTCTCTGTCCTTTTAGTTACAAGTATGATTTATAACAAACAATATAAACTCTACAAAGTTTCAGGTTTTATTGAAGTCATGAAGGTTATTCATTCCACACGTTTATATCTCAGACCACTGAAGCATACAGATACGTTTATAATCTCAATTAGGCTTACTATATCCTTTAACAAACCATTTATTTGATTTTGCGGGCATTAAGTGAACTTGCTGACAGTAAGTGAAATGGTAAGTTATCCGGCATTAATTTCAAAAATTTATATGAAAACAATTTTTACAATTAGTCAATAATTGATATACTAGTCTGACATGATAATAAAACAAAAAAAAATATTACAAGGCCAGTGTGTTCATTAGTTTTATTTGAAATGCTCGTCATTCACTTAATGACATCTTGTCTTGTGATAGTACCTGATAAAATTAGCGGTTTATTGTAACAAATGGAATAAAATAACAACCTCTAAACTACGTAATAAGTACGCAACTTGCACTTGAAAACGTAAACAAACGTCGACAATATTTTGTGGATTATTTTATTTACTTGTGGATAAATTTAATTGTTTACCTGTTTCAATGTAGAAAAAATATAACATGATATTGAAAAAATTGTATCAAGAATTATTTTACGAGTATACACAGGATTGTTAAAAAATAAAAAAAAACAACGAATTTATAGATGAAGGTAATTGCGTTAAAATAAGAGTTTGAAATACACATATCACTTACAAATTCTGTTGCAACATAAAATTGTTTTTCACAAACAATCAAAATTTAAACTCAAGTAATATTTTACTATTCTTTAATCAGCCACATACAACAAAAAGCTCTAAATTCATTTTATCTGAAGACTTTTTATTAATTATGATGACTTTTGCATTATATATCATTTTCATATATTTGTATATTACATACTGGCACAATTTGACTTAAAACCCTTTTAAAATGCTAAATTTTCGATAAATTTTACGTACGTTGCCAAGACTGAAAATAATTGAAAATTGTGTTTCGTTATACAAATATCATTAGATCACTTGCTGAGTAAAAGTTTTAAAATATTACAACCTAAACATTTATTATTTGTGACAATGAAATTAATTAAATAAGAACAAAAAACTCTAATGTTAATATTAAAGAGAAGCAAATAGATTAAATAATGCAAACCCTTAAAGAATGCATTTCAGTAAATAAATGAAGCTCGTTATGCGTTTTTCCCGACACTTTAAGGTGAAAAATATATTTTCTATAAATTTATGAGGTGAAAATTAAATCTACATAATTCGCCTTTTTAATACATGGCACTTTAATTTTTGAGTCCAGCAAATCCGTTCACAAATTATTTCTAATAAAAGAAACACCGATGATAACATCCATCCACCTATAATAACTAAGAAACAGGCTCGCATATGGTGAATAGTCAATGCATCATTATTATTCCGTTTCAGTTGGAGCTTATGATTTTCCATCTGAATGAAATGATGTAATTCGATAATGAACTTTTCATATATTCCGCTAGCTGCCATGCGAGCTTGTACAGAGCTCATTACATTCTCCAGTGGCGAGTCTGGTTGCAAATAATTAGTTACAGAATGTTGTGTTATATCATTTGGCAAAATAGTTAAGAAATTAGTGCCATTGGTTATTGAATGCATTCCAACCAAGACGTTGCTTGGAATACGCATAACAAAATTCAAAGATCTTTTAGACATAAGTATTAAATAATCAAATATATTTTCAGGACCTATGATTTTATAACCATCGTAAAATGTAAGTTCATCAGCAAAACTCAGCCAATCCTCCGTATTCGTACCTAGCTGCAATGGCTCCAAAAATTGTATTCAAATCAGTATCGTATACATCTCGTTTCAGTACACTAAAGAGTGCTCCTTGGTAAGCAGTACTCATAAGGAAACTAAACCATATCCACAAAGTTAAACAAAATGACAAAGCGTCTTTTGTCGTTCGTTTTGCAGTCATTTGACCAAAGAATATTGACCAGGTGGCAATATACAGATTAGGACTTAACGTATCTTTTGGAAAGTAGGTGTTCCATTTATCTTTTATTCTGGTTTCCTTCAGTATCATTAACAGGAGAAACAACACCAATATAAATGTTATGAATGACATTCTAAGAGGAAAATCGAACGGCCTTATTAATTGCTCCCAAGCGGGTCTGAGAGGAACGTGTGGTGAGACCCAAACGATATCAGTTGTCCAGTAAGGATACGTAAACGGAAAAGTGCGTGTGTTATCGACGTGTAAAAGTAAGGAAACAGAAATATTTG
This sequence comes from Druceiella hillmani, assembly GCA_039881145.1. NCBI lineage: Eukaryota > Metazoa > Arthropoda > Insecta > Lepidoptera > Hepialidae > Druceiella > Druceiella hillmani. Next base: position 34,702,308 of record JAYKKI010000019.1, read on the forward strand.
CTCGTCGTGTTATGAGATTATAGAAATTTCCTTCCCAACGCTTTCCACTAAATATACCACCACTAGCTTCTTTTATTTCCAACGTGGCATTTACCTGTTTAGTCAGAGTGTTAAAAACGTCGAACATTAGTCCAGAAATTTCTTGTATTCCGTGTTTATTTTTTCTAATGATGTACGGTGGAAAAAAAATAATTGTCATTATTATTGGGCAGCCATTGAAGTTATTAAATGTTTGTGGAAAAAGGTTGTGCATAAATTGAGAGTACATTCTTTTATTGTGTCCAATATTATCGATTTTATATTATTGCAGAGACCATTTTCCATGGGAAAATATGTTAATACATTGACTTGATTTGTTTCATTCAGATGTAAGAGTACAACGTTCGCCAGATAATATTTCCAACAAATAGCAAACATCGTTTCAGCGTTACAGTTCTTCGCATTACCTTCATCACCACCACAAATAATTTAGAATTTGCCATAGTTGGCAAATATTGATTCACTTTTCATTTTATCCATAATATATTCTAATTCTTTCACACAATCGACATAAATTACGTACTGTGTAACGTGATATGGAATATTTTTACTGTAAAGTAAACTTGACAATCTTCTGTTTTCATTTATCTCTAACAACAATAAGCAGCCAGCGTAGTGACGACTGAAATGCCGCAGAAATTGATTTCCATTCATTCCACTGCTAATTATAGTTGTCGAATATTGTGCATTGTAATATTTTTGAGCAATTTGCACTGCTAGCTTCTCTACACACTGGGGTCGATTGGAGTGACGTGAGAAATTACGCTGAGCCGAACAAAAAATGGTAACATTTAAAATAAAACAAAATTTTATTATTCGAAACAAATGCACCGCCTTTATAACAGACATGGCGTCTTATCTAGGAGGCGCTCAAATAATGTTTGGCAAACCTTACGGTAGCGTTACAGTCTACATGGTAATTTATTTTCTTCATTCTAATGTGAATTAAATCCACATAACCATCAGTTTACGTTATTTGACATCTTCATTTGTTTTTAATTAGGAACATCGATATCAATACGTAATGATATGTTATACCATATCATTGAGTATAAAGCTTCTTCGCCTAGCCTTCAGACGTCGTTTTTTTATTTACTTTATAGATTTACTTGCGGTCTCATATTGTCGATGTCATATTTTTTTTTCATTAAGATGTAACCTATACATTGTAATATGATCATATTTCTTAGAGCAAAAATTCCATTTTGAATTTAATTTTCGGTACAATGTAGAGGCGGATTATGGCATTAAAATATAAAGATGAATTATTTTAACGAGGGTTTAATTTTAACACTAGTAATTTCTCCTTACATTCAGTTTTTGCAAATAGCAAGATTATTTTTTTTATAAATCCCAGGCTTTTGGGTTCCATATGAACCATATGTAATTATACGACCGTAACTATCCATATGTCCGAGACTTTTGAATTATGAACCAAAAAACTTGGAATTGACATTGCTAAATGTATTGAGGTTTCGCGGCACAAGATTAAAATTTACAACTTTATTACATTTCAAAACCACTCGCAAACATGGGAAGGGGAGTGCAAAAGAACAGTATAATGCAATTTGCCGTGATACAAAAAGCTATGTAGTGAAACCCGAACATTGTTTTTCTCCAGACAAAGTTATAGCGTACGCTTCAATGACTCGTTTCTACTAATTCGCCACACAATTTTCCTAGCAAATGGTATTATTCCACTCTACATCGTTACTGCAATGTACTCCATATCCATTCTGCAAGCAAACGATCACTAATAAACACATCGTCAATGGGACATTAAAATAGTATATTATAATTTGCTGTTATAAGCCTGTTTACATCGGAAGCATGGAAACAGGACAAGAATTAAAGAAAACTTCTATGTTGTCTTTGTCAGACACATTTGTCACCTGGTTATAAAAAGTTAGATTTTCTAAGTATATTAAATGAATTCTGACCAATATATGATCACTAATTATCCTGAATTGAAAGCACTTTAGAAAACTCTTTCCTGTTTACATGTATATATAGCGATTTTAGTTACATGTGTCATATTTATCACACCTTCTAAATACCTTCTTTCAGCATTATTTTTTATTAATATGAAAATATAAATAATATTAACATTTGTTGGGACTGCATGAATTAGTGTATTTTTCCATGAAACGGTTCACATGGAACGTACGTGTCGACGACGGAAAACTCCTGTTTCGCTCACTTTTTCCCTTTCTTCTCTTATTAATATAAAATCTGTTATATCTGCTTCGCAATTAAATTGATTTAGTTACCCTCAAACAATATTAGTCTCACTTCATATTTTCCACTAAAATTTTCCAAATAATTTATTTATTGAAACGTGAACGTGTTTATTATTCTTAGTGTATAAATTTACGAATGATTACTTCGTCTTATCCAGAGAAGTGCTTTCCTTTATTTCGCAAATAAATAAAGTTCTTTTTTAAAAAAATCTTTTACCCATTTATTCAATTTCTGCCTCAAATAAGAAAGAAAATCTTATCTTATCCAAACATTACCCATCAACCGAATTTTTAACATAGGCTTCATATAACTTTGCTATAATGTGAACCCGACATTTTGATAGCTTTGGAGAACTCGGAGACAGTTTTTAAATTTATAATGCAATCTTGCGTTTTTGGCTGTATTAACTGCACACTTGTTCGTTCTGGTTGGGTAACCAGCATACCCGAAGTACAGTTACAAGGGAAGGTACATTCTGATATTAGTTATAAAAAGTTGAAATTTTGTTAAAGAATTTTGAGAAAGAAGTTAAAGAATTTATTTTCGGCGAGCTTTTCCATCAAAATTATTAATTTAAAACATCAATTCATCACTTAATAATTTCACGTCAAATTAGATATCAATATTTTTTTATTTTCATTTACTTATGCCAAAACCGGTAATGCATCCGTTGAACAGGTTCTATAAGCTTTGGAAAGAGTCAAGCGTGTTGTAAGTACGCCCCTTTTAACCTGTTGGACCTCAACACATCATGAGGCCCATACCGAAGACGCATGGGCCAAATTACCCAAGTATATCGCTGTATGCATTAGCTTGAGGGTAGAGCTATTCAGTCCTCAGTCAGGACCGGCAAGCCCGGCCATGGCGTGGAAAGTAACCCTAGCCTTTTTACCAATATACCGTGCATGCGGCATGAAGCTTCGTTTAGAATCGATGGCCATACCCAAGTACGTTACCCTGTCCCGCACATCGAACTGGACCCGCCCATCGCCACATTCGACTCCCTCGCCAATCTGCCCTTGAAGAGGGCAGCCCCGGGTTGGGGGAGGGGGCAAAGCTGAGCTTATTCGAGTCGACCGAGTGTGGTCGAGTCGCTGTCTCCCTACATCTCGCTGCTTCGACCATCAGGAGAATATTATCAGCATAAGCGATGCTACTGCATCATTGATGGGGTATCGCAGGTATACAATCGAACAGGATAGGAGCAATGATCGAAACCTACTGGCAGCCCCTGGTCAACATGTCTTTACTACAATATCTCCGTCATGTAATAAGACCATTCGGTCACCAAAATAATTATGTATTATCCGACGGAGGTCCACTGACACTCCCCTGTTATAAAAAGAAGTCAAATTGGCAGGCCACCAGGCATTATCAAAAGCGCCGAAGATGCCTTTGTGTCAATTTCTAAATTTCTCGTCAATGAGTAGTAACCTATAGACTTCGAAGTTGTGAGTTAGCATCGAGTTACGTGATATTTGAAAGGCCGTATCTTTTAATTGCATTAAATTAAACCAAGGAGTAATAGACCTTATCATTTAACGTGAATTCTAAATCGAAATCTATAACAATTCATGAAATTAAGTTCCCGATAGAAAAACACATGGATATCAGAGTGATAATTGTAACGTTTTTGTGTTTTTAATGTTGAAACAGGGAATAATAAAAATATAACCAAAACTCGGTTAAAACTCTTGAAATATAAGAAAATAAATAATTTACATATTTAATGTCGGAATTATGAACGAAATATTGCTTAGTGTTTGTTCTAACCTCTGGTGATGGTATTTTTACCATAACGGAACGGAGGAGGTATATACGTTTAGGGCTAGAGATTGTTTATTTGTTTGATTGTGTGTGTAATCCAATGTTTTCACTTATCCAAAACGTTTTGACCTATTTAATTACGGTTTTCTGTAAAATGTATGTGTTTCATTGACAATGGCTCTTAGATAGGTGTTATGGTTATTAGTCGCAATAAAAAAATTGTTGCAAACGAATGTTCTTATTTGTCTCCAAAACGGTTTACCCGATTTAGTCACGGTTTTCTGTAGAATATTTGTGACTAATCGGCGATGGTTTTTAGATAGGTGTTTATGGTGTTAGCTCGCTAAGGGGCGCTGCAACATTTTATTGCCAACGAATTCTCCCATTTTTCTCCAAAACCCTTCACCCGAATCAGATACGGTTTTCGATAAAAAATTGTGATTTAACTGCGAAGGTTATTAGTTAGGTGTTATGTTATTAACTCGTCAGGAGGCGCTGCAATAAACATTTTTATTGATCTAAATTAACTATTTTGTGACCGTTCTTCGGCTTCATCGATGTGTGGTCCAAGTAACATGTTTCTCAATTGCTCTAATTCTTCCAGTCCTATGCCATTGTGCGGATTGTTGAAGAGTTTTCTTTGATTTAGACCAGTTACGCCATCTGTAGATCATATTATACTAAGAGCCATAAAAACTTGTCCTTTGGCGAATGCTTTTTAGAAGTTATTAAATATTTTTTTTCTTCGTTATTAAAACCAATAATGAAAAGCAAAATTAAAATTTTGTTTAAATCCATACCGATGTAAACGTTCTAGTGGAAAAAGTACAAAATAAAAAGCAAAATTAAAAAATTTTGATAAAATTTATGACGGATGCAGTCATTGGATTTGAAAAACAATTAATTTTTTTTAAAACCCCCCGACTTAAAGAAATAAAAACCTGTTAATGTAATTACAAACCCAAGAAAATCCGTCGGGACCGCTATTGCCATTTTCGTTCCTAATATCAATTATATTGCAGCAGCACAGAAAACTATTTGCGCACGTAAGAGAATTTCAATTAGTCACGAACTAAAAAAAACATAAAAAAAAATATTTAATCGTTTTTCAATTACAACGACTACATCCGTCGTGGCTTTTTCATAAATTTTTAATGTTGCTTTTTATCTATTGTGCTTTTATTTTATCATTATATATATTTGTTATTTACCAAACCGCTTTCGTTATTATACCTTACTTTAATAAATTGACCCTTAAATATTCGTAAGAAGAATAAAACACAAATGTTTGCATGGGCTCTCCAGAGAATACAATTTGTTGGGAAAAATTTGAATTGTTTATTATTTGAAATGAAATAAATACTTTTATTATACGAAAAAATCGCAATTTAAATTGAAACCTTTACGAACACAAAAAAACTTAAAGTTAAACATCTCATTAAAGGTACATTTTAGCACATACAAAGGTCAAAAGCCTAAAATCAAATTATTGTTATTAATTATCTAGACCTATGTCATAGAAGGTATCGCAGTATACAATAAAATGTTTATTACAGAAAAATTTGGAGCATTTCTTAAATTTTAATGACAACTTTCGATCATTCCTTCTTGGACAATTGTAATATCGCCCACATTTTGCGGATGAAAATCCCAGGCAGTTTTCTAAATATTGCATTTTCAAGACACGTTTTTTACTACACTTGGAGTTGCATTAATATTGACTCGTCTTTTTTAATGGCTCCCGACAAGTTCGTATGTAAGTTTTTGCAAGAAATGTCACTTTACGAGTTCAATCATCATCGAAGTCAACCTCATCGCATCTACAAAGTTCAAACAGGTTGAGCTCAATAATCCGGACATTACCCATAAACCTAAGAATGTTTTAAATTCTTCAATATATACACTTTTAGCGTCTCGGTCCCTATTAAAATTGCCTTTGAGTATTTCAATGTACTTGTTCGTGATTTTAATAGTCAAATTCAAAAGGTCATCCGTAACAAAATAATTGAAACACTCTACTGCACTCTGCAAATTTCGCTAGTTGTTTGACACCCGAAAAATGGAGAATTATGTTATGTGCACGCGTTCTGACGGCGCTCGGTGGAGGAGTCTTGAAGTGTTTTTGTTTGGGGTTATGATTGACGTTACGTCTAGGCAAATTATACCGTCATCTTGTCTAGCAGTAGAATCATCGTCTCTATCTGACGATTCGCCTAATGGTTCATCTGATGATTCTTCTATCTCGCTTGCAGTGTCATGATCACTTTAAATAATCTCATCAGCTACACTACGAATCTGAACCTCTAATATGCTTTTCTTTTTTGAAGAGTTCCTTCAATCACTATGCAATACGTTCGTCTCTTCTATCTAAGATCTGTAGCCGAGGAAGAAAGAACATTTGCAAATATATACATTTTGTATACGTAATATTTGTAAAAAGAGAAATAAATATGTATTAATACAGTGTACTGATAATACAGTGAATTGATTCACAAATACCCTGAAAAAAACGAAACATTTGTACGAAACATTATTAAAAATATTCACTCAAGTACTTGCATGGGGTCTGGACTCAAAAGAGCAGCGACGCGTCCTCCACTCCCAGCGATGTCATGGGCATTAAAGTATAATCTTTCGCACGCATTAGGAAGCTGGCGGAAGCGCGGGGACAATTCAACCATTGCAAGTATTTTTTTCGGCGAACGAAAGTGCGAAGACCCCATGCGACTAATTAAGGATTAACACGTAAAACGCTCAAAATACTGTTATTATAACCGTAGAGAGTTATATTTCTTGTCGTTTTATCTCTTTTACATGACCTTCGGTGCTGTAAATTTGTTTTTGTAGCTAAACTATTTCACGTGTACCAGATGAACTTTGATTGGTCATTATAATTTGAAGTGCATAAGGCAGAACATTAAAAATGTTATCCTCAAATTTTCGTTGCAATTTGACGATGTCAACATGGCAATATTAGGATGATAATTGACTAAAAATTCAGCCGAAGAAGCCTCTTCCCGTTTTTTAAGCATGTTCGTCTTTCTAAGTTTAATTCCGCTTTCTGTAACCATATACAAACGTTGTATTTCTGTTAATATTCATAATTGACTCCCTAAAATTTCATTACTCTCACCATCTGTTATTAGGGACGATACAAATTTACATCTACACAGAATTCTCTCTTACTTTAACCAATATCCGTGATATTAATGCAAATTTCTGTATGGTTGGAAATAATGGGTACATTAATAAAATCATTTGATGTTTGGTAACCAGAGGTTACTCTTTGAATTGATTCCTCTGAAATTCACCACGACCGAGAGTAAATGGTACTATTATCCCGTTTTGCTTACAAGATACAAGTTAACCTATTTGTTAAAAAAAAATATTCAAGCAAGCTCGAGTCGACGATATATTTTTTGAACCGGAATTTGATCAGTCTTATTTACTGCAGCACCTTCAAAATTTATACTCTAGAAAACAAAACTTAACTTTGTCGAATGATTTTACCACCTTCGCAGAATTGTGGAAAGGTGTGTTTTTTTGCATTCGCTGAAGAACTGTGAAAACATAGGACAGCTTTCAACTTTTGTTCATTAATTTAAAAAATTGCCTATGGGTTATATATTCATAAATATTTGTACAACTGAGTTCTTAAAGGAATGAAATTATTTAATTGATAAAATGCAAACAATTCTGTACCATGGTTTCAATATTTAAATAATCTCTTGCCTTAAACCTAAAACATTAAATCTAGTGTTCATATTATATTCTCTGTTTCTCTTTATAGCCGAATTCCTGATTCAAATCCTTTTTCACTATTTATGTCACGAATAAACTTGATTATGATACACGAAATATATCTACGTTTAACTATATTTTAATAAGTATTATAGAAGACATTAATATTGTTATATTAATATTGTTAATAATAATATTTGAACAATGTATTAGAAAAAAACAATTTGGGGTCAAAAAATCTTAGTAAACAAAAGCTCTTAACAAAATGTTTACAATAAAAAACTGGCTGAAATGCTATCAAATAATAATATCACTTTTTGTGCATGAATTTTTTTTACACGTTTGACATTGATTGTGGAGAAATTCTAGGTAACTCACATTGAATGGAATTCCTGACAAAATTTAAATGATTCACTAATAGTTATCTTCTACCTAATGATATATCACGTTTATGTATTATTTTTATATGTTTTAAGGATGTTAGAAAAAAATACATTCACGTAAATCCTCTATTTGTCAATTGGGAATTTCTTTAAATGCAAAAGAACGATAAGATTAATAAACATTCAATATTTGAAATCAATAATATGGTAATAACAAGTCTCGATAAAAACAATAAAACTAATTACGATGACAAGAAACAGGTTAATCGTATTTTTTAATATAGGAACACCAAAAATCGAAAATATGATTAAATGTGATGAAAAAGTATTTTATATTGCATAATGTATTTATGTATGAGCAAATACGAATAGTGAATTTAAAGTGGTATGTCGTTATAGACCAAATTTTTTTACGTAATATATAATAACCAATGTCCACAGAGTAGACGAAGAAGGCCATAATAAATGATAAGGTGTAACATATCATTACGTGTTGAAATCGATATTAACCTAATTGAAAAATAATTTCGGTAGCCAATTACGTAAATAGGATACGGAGCACAACAAAATAAAAAACAAAGCACTACATGGAGTACAAGACGCCATGAATATGTCCAAACTCTATTCGACCGTCTTCAAAATAAGACATTATGTCTGTTACCGAGGCAGCGGCTTTATTGCAGCAAATTAAAGTTTTATTTCTGTTGAATATAATCACTTCTTCTTCAGCTGAAGTAAATATGGTACTTCATTCCGACCGATCGCATTGTGTGCAGAGTTTAGCAGCACAAATTTCTGAAAGATATTACGACCTACAATATACAACGCTAACATTTAGCATGAATACAAGTGACAAAAATGTTCTGGGATATTTTAGTTACCATTACAATGGATGCTTATTGTCATTAGAAATGAATGAACACAGAAAACTTTCAAGTTTACTATACAGCAAGAATTTTCCTCATCGCATTATGCAATATGTCATTCATGTCGACTATGTGGAAGATCTTGAACATTTTATGGATCAAATTAGAAGCCAATACATATTTGCCAACTATGGTAAATTTATAATTATTTGCAGTGACTACGAACAGGTTGCAAATAAATGTAATACTGAAAAGTTTTTTGAAATTTGCTGGAAATATTATTTGGCGGACGTCATTCTTTTACACCAAAGTGAAGCTTATGAAGTAAATGTGTTGACCTATTTCCCAATGAGTAATAATTCTTGCAATAATATTAAACCGGTTACGTTGGACACTGTGAAAGGATGTGGAAAATACCAATTTATTCACAATCTTTTCCCAGAAAAATACAAGAATTTCAACGGTTGCCCGATTACAATTGCAACTTTTCTTTTTTCACCGTATTTAATGGTCAAAGAAAATACTCACGGACTACTAGAATTTTCTGGATTATTAGGCAATTTCTATAATATTATATATAAAACATTAAATGCTTCACTGGAAATAATATTAGAAAAAAATAATGGGAGGTTTAACGGGACGCACTGGACAGGATATTTTAATCATCTCATAAGACGACAAGCAAATATTACCGGTAGCGTATATTTAAATATTGATAATACGCGCACTTTTCGATTTATGTATCCGTATAAGACAAGTGATACCGTTTGGATATCACCGCCAATTCCCCTTAGACCCATTTGGGAGAAATTAATTAGACCATTTGATTTCTACCTCAGATTGATATTCATAATGGTTATATTAGCATTGTTTTCAATATTATTGATATTGAAAGAAACGGGATTAAAAAACAAATGGAACAAGTATTTTCCAAAGGACACATTAAATGTTAATTTGTACCTTAACACCTGGGCAATTTTTTTTGCTCAAATAGTTCCTAAAAGATCAGTGAAAGACGTTCTTTCATTTTGTTTGGCTTTGTGGATATGGTTTAGTTTTTTTATGCTCACTGCTTATCAAGGAGCTCTACTTAGTGTTTTGAAACGAGATGTATATGAAACTGATCTGAATACAGTTTCTGGTGCCATCGCAGCTGGGTACGAGTTCGGAGGATTCACTGAATTTAGAACATTTTTTGCTGATGTACCTAAATATTACGATCGATATAAAATCATGGATTATGATGATGTATTCAAGAATATGGTACCCATGTCAAAAGGATCTTTGAAATTAATTATTCGTTTGCCTCGTAACATCTTGAATATATTACATTTAGTTGACAAGAGTACGCATTCTTTGAATATTTTCCCGGACGATATTACGGAGTATTACTTAACAAATTTCTTGACACCAGACTCACCACTTGAGAAAACATTAAGCTTTATACATTCTGGCATGGCGGCCAGTGGAATGTATGAAAAAATTAATATGGAATACCGTAATTTGGTTAAGATGGAAATTCATAAGTCTCAATGGAACAGAGACAACGATGACGCATTAACTATTCACCATATGTTACCCTGCTTTCTTGTTATTATAGTTGGATGGATCTTGTCATCGTTGCTATTATTGATAGAAGTCACTTGGGAACGAATTTTGTGGTCTCGAAAACCAAATCGCCGTCTATTGGGAAGACGAAATTTATTTTAGTATTTCTACTTGTTTTAAAAACTATTACGCAATATAATTTCCAGATAAAAATTTTAGAGAAAATGCGCAATGCGCTTTTTTAGATTTGGATGTCCTTTATCCTTGCCCTGTCTTTATAAAAGCTTTGCATCCTTTCGGCTCTTAATTTCCCTCATTACCTCTGTTATACGTAACATTAACTGTGTTGTTACGCATAATAATTGTTTTTTCTTTTTAGTCATAAGCGTTAAAATGTGTTATCCAATAAGTCATCTGACGATGTATAAATGATTTAAATATACACATATATTTGTTGACTATTTTATAGACGAAATGAAGACTGAAAAAATAGTTTTGCGCAAATAAATTAATTAATACACTGATATATTATTATGTAAAATAATTATTATGTGATTATTACATACAAATAACAAATGAAATAAATCTGGAACTATTTGTGATGTGGAGTTAACTAAGAAAACGTCAAACCTTGCACGAGTGAAAATTGTAGTAATTTCTTAATGGTCGATCTTTTATTGTAACCGTTAGTTATATATGTACGTTATGTTGGGTTTAAGTTTTATTTTCTCACGTCGTATAGGATTGCGTATTAAAACGATAATGTATGTTTATTGAAGTGGAATCACGTCTGGGTGCATATAGTTTAATATTGGACAATAAAAGAAGTGCTCTAAAGTCATGTAATGTCTTTCTTTGAGTTACTCACTATTTCATCATTACTGATTATTTTTGTTACCTCTCTCTGATACTGGCCTTTTTAAACTTTCAAAAGTAGCCGACAATTATTGCAGCGAAGCTAAACGCTTAGTAATTTTTTCCAATTTTATGATGTCTTCGTACAAGCAGTAATCTAATGACTTAATTGAGACATGTCGGAGATTATTACTACATCACGTAGTTTCATTTAATTGTGAATAATGAATTTCTACAAAATTAACGCCAAATATAGTCAATAGTATAATTGTTATTAATGTGAGCTACAGAGTTTGCGGAGGATGTAATTTTTGTTATTAGTGTAATAAAAACTCAACATGTTTTATCTCATAATCCTTCTAATATTTATTAACCAGATGCAAATTAGCAATTTTTCTTTTGAATAAATTAGGCTGGTTGAAATTTAATTCATATTTAATTGGGTACCTTTTAATATGCTTAGTTAGTTAGATGCAACCTAACGTGAGCGTATGTATTTAACTTTATTTAAATCATCTACCAAACCAACTGTGTTGACACTCACCTGTGCAGCGCATAGTGCATGTTAATGTGTAAAATGATAACACTTCTCTTTCGGTAACATATCCTTACTCATTTAACACCAGTAAGACAAGGTATGGTGTAATAAATTGATTATATTCAAAACCTATGTAAAAAAAAAGTCGAACTAGTGTGTGTTTAAGAAAGGACAACCGGTTCAATATTAATTTTGCCAGACCTTATCTTCTTTGGAAATGTGGAATTTCAAAATAAAATTTATTATTAATATATTCATTGACGTTTTCACTTCTAAATATGTCACATTACTTGGATTAATCTATAAATTGTATCAATTTGAAATTATATACTCTTTTTTGGATATCGTCCAAAATAAACACAACTTGCTAATTTAGTTGCAGTAGACGTTGGTCAAAAATGTCGTATCATAATAATTTCTTCTGAAAAATATAAAGTGATATTTACGAAAGTTTTAATTGACATTATACGTCATCATAATAAGAGACAAAAATCTACTATCGAGCCTTTTTTTCATAATGTATTCACTCTTTAGTAAACAGATTGAAATTTCTAAATCTCATTACTTGTGGTTAATACTTTCTTAAATTTTACTATTCTTTCTTAAAATATTTCATATATTTTACACTCTTTGGTCTTCGCCGTCTCTGACTTCTTCTCGTGTAGGCCAAATACTAACAGGCTAATCTCCAATTACTCAGTGCAGTGTTTGCCGCTAATGATTTTGGTTTCAATGTCATTTTGAAAACTGCAAACTATGGTTTTCACACTACTGAGGAGACATTAAAAATATGGCACCAAAATTAATTCCAAAGAAATAAGATTTTGTGTCATAGTCAGTCTTTCCCGCAAAAAAGTACGGGAAATCCTTGTCAAATTCATTTTTAAGTCATATCAGAATGCAAAATTAAGATATCAGTTTTCACTGTATTTTGTGGAAGTTTCTTACTAGATACATACTGTCGTAAAATTCAATCTTTTTTATCGTTGGTGATATAGTAGAAAATCAAATAAATATCAATGTTATTAGAAATTTCTGTAATAATTAGTTCGTAGTCAACTTTTCCAGATTTTAAGAATAATTTCAAAAAGGATTGGTGACAACATTTTATTAATGATCATGATTTTCCTAGGAAATATTTTAGTTTTCTTAAAATCATTAGAAAGATAATTGTTTTAAATACATTTAGACAAAATGTCATACCATAAATAAAGAGGGGCAAGCGCAAATATCGACAGTCAAACAAACGTAAGAAGTCCCAACATTACCGTATGTATAAGAATGCATATTCTTTCCAAACAAAAGTATCAGTTCACTTATAAATATAAACACTAAAATATCTTCACTTATACATCAATTCTCTTCTGCAGTCGAAAGGAAATTATTAGATTAAAAGTTAACTGATATGGTAATAAAATAAAATATAGAACAAAATATTTATTTGTTTTTTTTTATCTATTTACACATGTATGGTTTAATCGATGCATTATAAGTAAATATTCTATAACAATAAGCAAATAATGGTATAACAAATTAAAACCATAGAAGGTATACATTAAACATAAGTACAAAATACACAGTAACTACAAAAGATAACGACGATGCATTTCGAAAAATTTACTTCCACTCTTCATGGATAAGTCACACTCCGGTGAAAACGCTATCGGGAGTTAAAACAGTTAAATATTGCGAGAAGTGGACGGTTTCGATATAATGTTGTTCTAGAGTGTGGTATAAACAAAAAGTGGTTATTGCTTGAGTGTAGAAAATTATAAGGTACAACGTACAGTATTTATTCAATAATACAGGGTTTTAAATGTTTTTCTTTTAATAACCGGAAATTTGTTTGCTGCATCCATCATATCTGCACAAAATTTCAATCGCGAATCAAATTTGACTCACAAATCAAAGACTTCATACCGACGATCTGTTGGTATTCCGTTAATAATATATTCGTATTCAACAGAAGCATGTGTTCGACTGTAACTCGCTATTGAACATTTGCTGCAACCATACGCCATCTGCTGAAACCTTGACGATTGTAAAAAGTTTCGTGTCGTCCACAAATAACACACAATGTGCAATCATCACTTCACAACCAATATTGTTTACCAGAATTATGAAAATTAGAGCTCACTCCGGATCGGGTAAAATAAATCTCGGATATAAAGTACCCACTCATAGGTATTGATTTCTATCCGCAAGACACGAAACTTAATTGGTTTACTCCATTTCAGTATGAGAGCATGAGGGTAACTCTGCCACATAACTAGAACCTCTTTCAAAAGATCATTTTTTAAATAAATTCTTGCCGTTTTCCTAAAAGAGAACAATCAAGTGGTTGAAGTTCTTCTTTATTTGATCTGTCCACCTCATTGGTAATCTGCCTTTTGGTTTGGTGCCTTCGATTTTGTCTTGCACTATTGGACCCTCTATGGATTCGCATTCGCGTTATGTTTGTGTCCAAAGAAGGTAATAGTAGAAGTTCGTACTGTGCTTGAAAGTCTTTGTTTGATGCCCAACAATCTAAGAATGGACTCATTGATTCGGAATTCCGTCAACGTCCGAATATGAGAGCTTTAACTAGTCTAGTTTTGGTGGCTTTGGTGATGTTTCAGTCCCTCCATATTTTCCTCAGTTTATCCATATCTGACCTGGATATCACCAAACGCCGCTTGATCACGTCTATGCAGCCGCCATATATATATGAGCGCCATGTAAATATTTAATATGAGCACCCCGAGATATATTTATAATTGTACTACCTCACAGTTTGCTTTCTCTGTAATCTCGACGAATTGTTGTTTGCACGGTCAGCATGGCCTTGCTGCAATTTATTTTGAGACCAAAATAAAGAAGGACACGGTTCATTCTGTGTAGGAGCTTTTCCATGCATGTAGCGCTACTTGCAAATAGTGTGGTATCGTCTGCATAGCGTAGGTTTGATATTTGTTACTCTCCAATGGTAACACCATCAGTCCCATCTTCGTGAGCAATTCCCATTATCAATTCTGTGTAAGTGTTAAACAGTAACGGAGAAATTATACATGTTTGTCGGACTCCCGCACTAGGATTGAAGTTACTAGACAGGACTTCGTCTGCTCTTACTTAGGCCATTCCATTTTCGTAAAGATGCCTTAGTAGTGGCACCAGGTGTTTTGTAGTACCCACATCCAAGAGTGTGCTCCACAGCTTTGGCCATTTGACTGAGTCAAATGTCTTGCTGCAAGATTTGGTGGAGCCTTTCTTATATAATGGTACAAATACTGTATGTGCACAATCCTTTGGCTAAACGCAAGTTGGCTAGATACTATTACACAAAGCGTGGAACATCTATGCAGCATTCTCTCCCAATGCATTGATGGTTTCTATAGGGATACAAACTCTTCTTGTTGCTTTACCATTCTGTATGTATTGGATGTTATTTCACGTGTTTTTACCTCTCGAATCATAAATGCGCTCGACTAATAAATTAGGCGCATTCTAAGTCATATTCGTTAAATTTCGGTAAATTAACGGAAGGTCGAACGCTGAGCCTCTTATGAACTCTACAAGATGTATTCAAGGAGTTTCTGTAACATTCAAATAATTCGTGTAGAAAGTGGTGATTTCATTAGTTTTGAAACCTATTAAATTTTGGAAATTAATAAAATGCGCCGATTCCAGATAATAATTATAATAAATGAAAAAAAAACATGTTAAAAGGGGATTCCGAACGGAGATTTATGTTTTGATTCAATAATTTTGCCTGGCCGGTACGTATTGCACATCAATCGTTACTTAATTTCAGGCATATCTTGACATATCAAATTATTTATAGACAGTTGTAAGTACAGATGATATAAAGAAGTTGCAAGCTTCATTTCTTTATCTCTGAAATTATTGCATTTAATAACAATCTAGAAGAATGAATACAAGAAAAAGAAACTTCATGGAAACAGAGGAAAAACTATTGTTGCAGATATTAGTCCCTTACAAACCTTACAAAGAGGTAAATCAAAATAAACTTACCTACGGAGCAAGCGTGATTTTTTTCTAAATATGCCAAGAAGCGTATACTTTATTTGTTTCTTTAGGACACATGAAGTTAACTGTGCCAACTTGGCTTAATATAAAAACAAAGCAGAGAGGATATATATATATATATATATATATATATATATATATATATATATATATATATATATGGGTATATATATATATATATATATATATATAATATATACTTTTCAGTTTGAAAATATTTGATTTAACTGTAGTAGCGATAAATTTTATTTATCAAATTGTCTAGTATATTTTGGACGTCACCTATTAAATATTCTTTAAAAAAATGAGTTTCTTTTATAATAGCATGAACATTTAACCTGTAACATTTACTATGAAAATACATATAACCTATGTTCTTTTATTCTTTAAATTTCAATGATATTTAACTAAAACATACAACTAGTATGCCCTTATAACCGATAAAGAGTCATTCAAGTTGTTAAGATTATAAAAAAATAATATAAAAGAATATCTTCGATACTTAATTAAGACTAGTAATTTTTTTTGTTGAATTCATTACCTTTTACAAAAATATATGCGATATTTCAGTAATTATGATCATGTGGATAATGATAATTGGTATAGTATATTTATAATGAAGAAAGCAGAAATCATATATGGAGTAATTCATGGTCATTTGGTCAGTCAGATCGAAACTGTTAAGTGATTTTTCACTACCAATCGCTGGTTAATACCAGTAAATAACTATTATCGTGCTTACAAGTTGCTGAAACGCAGTTTTTTCTAAGCAAAGGCAGAATCGGATGGCTATAGGTGGAGAAGACGTGATTTATTCAAATTGACCTCGTTATTTCTTTAATAGTACCAGGGATAATTGTGGAAGTCCCGTTAAACGGACCACCAATTGAGTCGAGGCAAACAACGAAAATTTCAGTAATTGTACAATTAATCTTGTATTAATATTATTTGTATTGTTTTTTAGCAGCTGATTAATATAGTAAAGGGGCACTGAACGTTTCAAGGTTGATTTATTTGAAGTGAACTTTGTTAGCATTTATATTTAATGATGAAAAAGCAGTATTACAAACGAAGGTAGTTTGTAAATCAATGACTGTTAAAATTATAAATTGTAAAATTCATTTAAGAACCTCCCAATTGGACTTTTATTTTATTTCCTTTTTTAAAGTTTGTAGATTTGCGATAATAATGAATTGATGTTAAATTAATTAGATTCAATTATCTACAGATCCGTCTGAACGCCAATCGACGAGTAGAAGTGAAGTTTTTGCTGAAGCCGTGGAAACTTTGTCGACACCGTCCGAGGAAACGGAAGGCATTTTTGCTGGTCAGCCTAGGGTTGAGGTGCAGCAAACCATGTTGGACGCGGACACGAATGTACCAATAAGACGAACCAGCAGCCAGATGACGCACCAGCAACCTGCATTCAAATATCCCCCTCACTTTCAACCAACGTCGGTTGCTTCAGACGAAAGAATTAAAAAGATATTGTATCAGCCATGATATAGAGCAAGAGACAACGAAGAAGAGACGAGCTCTGAGAAATCCCCAAGGAAATTTTATTAAGTCAAGCTCGAGAAGGGAAGGCTCGTGCTGAACTTGCGGAGAGTGAATTGAAAAATAACTGAGTTACGTTTTTCTTAAATATTGTTTTTTTATTTCATTTTAATTTTTTTATACCCTATTTATGTAGGTTTATTACTGTTATTATTTTCATTACTTTTATTTTTATAAATTTTTCTGTTTATATTGTATTTGATTTCTTATTTTTTAAATTTCGGATGGCTATCAACATTCAACGGTCTGGATGCAATATCGTGAAATTACGAAATAATGAACGAAATATTTACACTTATTTGGTACAGATGCTCTGGAATATATTATACATCGTTATATTATTGAATTATTAAATACAATTAATAATTATTATAACTTGTTCATTACTCCGCAGTAACGTAACGCGTAACGCCGAGTAAAATTACTTCTACCGAGAGGCTATAACTAGCGACAATAGCATGTTGTATTTCGCGCCCCACAGCTGTTTATACGTAGCGCTCTATTATGTTTTAAAAATATTTCACATATGTATCAGAAAGCACTTTGCTTACTTAAATGCTCTTATGTTAATTCCTTGTATAATTCTTGAGTCCTGAATTCTAAATTAATCAGTTAATTGTGATTAGAAATAAATAAAATCAAATCGACTTAACATGATATCATATCAATGAGTCACAATAAAGTAAATGGAAATAAACTTAATTCACGTCCAATATGGATTGTTGATTGATTTATATTCAGCCAACCTTATCTTTGTCTATTGGTGGGTTGTTGTTATATTGCTCTTTGTGAGTTGTTGTTAAATTAAGTTGTAATCAACGTAATAAGTACACAAGTAAAACTCGTAAATATCATATCGTTTGCTAAATTTGGTATTACTCTGTATTTTTTTATCACTTGCAAAAACTTTCTAACAAACCAAACCGCACTTTCTAACAAACCTATTTCATTTTATTTTCAACTTTCATTCAAAATAATTCATTCTCGGTTTGTAAAACCGTGATCTTATATTTATCTCACTTAAACTTAAGACAGTTTAACAGTTTTACATTTCCCGAAAAATTATTTTTTATCGCAACTCTCGTTCCTATATGGGAATGCCAACTTCCCGTGATCTGATCCTATGGATTCCGTAATCTGATCCTATGTCACACTTAGGAGATGGAAATGATTGTTGGTTCAATATATTCACTTTAATACAATTTCGTAAAATCCATAATCAACATTCATTTTTATAATTTGTTAGGGGTAAAAGGTAGCATTCCTCGTCTTAGTAACTTCGAAGAGCCAAGCTGCGGTTAAAAACTGATTCTGCTTTAATGAAATCATTTATATTATGCGAGTGGCCATTAATAGTACGTAACTTGACTTTAGTTCGTTACTAATTTCTTATTTACTTCAGTAATGCATTTAGTTCTGTTGATTTTAACATTTTATTTTTCGACGGAAGTTATTTCACGTTTTTCAATAATGTTTATTGGCTATAAAATAATTTGCTTTTTAATTTTTTTTTTAACATCTCGACAACGATTCTATTCCAACTACCATCTGTAAACACAATTTTACAAAATTTACATCAAATTAGGTTTCTGTGTTATTTCAAACGCTTTTATAATAATACATATATCTGTACGCTATTTCAATGGACGGAAATAGTAATTAGCACCAAGTGAACACTAAGCGAAAGGTTGATGATGGACCACCATCTCGTTTGCACGATTGCAATCGTTGACTAACAGTGTTGGAGGAAATTTGCTTATTTGATAACATTGTTAGTGTTTTGAAATCAAAAAAGTTTATTTTTCAAAATGTTTCCGTAATACTAACCGCAACTGGTGCTAAACGATACTGCGATTTCTTGTACTTCGAATATGTTTGTTAATTAAAAATATAAAATATTTTAGGTTTAACTTTTGATTAAAATATATACTAGCTAACTCAAGTAAACGACATTTTTAGACAGAATGTTTGCAAATTAAATTTCCTATAGCGTGCTTAACAATTTCACGAAAGAGGCAAAATCTACATTTACATAATAATTTGACTATATAAAGTTGACAATGGAAATGCATGCTCTCTAGGAAATAATACCATTTTTATTTTTTAGGTCACATGTTAATGGAATAAAAATGTGACATCGGTAAAATGACATCGCAAGGACTTGTATTGATTAAAAGAAGACCATGTCTATAGATTAAGTGAAGAAGGTTTTTATTTAATGATATGGCATTACACATAATTACGCGTTAATATCGTTGTTTCTTATTGAATATAAATTAAGGTGACAAATTATTTAAATTGGTGGTAATACACACAATTCGAATAATACCGGAATGTAAATAAAAATATTGTGCAGACACCAACTTCCATTGTTTATCTAAACATTATTTGTACACTTCTCATATAAGACGTATCGTTTTATGCATCGTTTCGTATCAAGATTATGTGTTGATATAAGAAAATTAATTTGTTATTTATTTCAAATATTACCACTGTTTGTTCGGCTGGGTTTAATTTCTCGTTTCCCTCAAATAGTACGTGCAGCGTGTAGTAACACAAATTTATGAAAGATATTATAATGCACAATGTTCGACACTGATGTTTGACAGTCAAATTAATGGGAATAGATTTCTATGACGTTTTAGTCATCACTATGGTGGTTTTTTATTTTGGTTAGAGAAAAGTGAAAACAGAAGGTCGTGTCAAGTATTCTCAACAGTGAGAACATTTTATATCATATTAAGCAGTATGTCATTTATGTCGATTGTGAGAAAGAATTCAAATATTTTATGGATAAAGTTAGAACTGAATCAATATCTGCAAACTATGGTAAATTGATTATTATTTGCAGGGATCATGAAGAAATTGCGAAGAATTTTAATGTTAAAACAGTTTTTGCTATTTGCTGGAAGTATTATTTAGCGAACGTTGTGTTCGAATATTTAAATGAAACAGATGAAGTCATCAGTATATTAACATATTTTCCTGTAATAAATGGTCTTTGCAATAACGTAAAACTAATAATAGACTAGACGCAGTAAAAAAATATGTACATTATCGATTAATGCACAATCTTTCTCCATTTAAATATAGTAATTTCAATGTCTGCCCAATAATAATGAAACTTTTTTTCCCCACCGTACTTCATCAGAAAAAACAAACACGGAGTACAAGAATTTCCTGGATTAATAATCGACTTTTGAAATACTCTAACTAAAATTGTAAACACCACGTCGGAAATAAAGGAAGGTAGTGTTGGAATATTTAATGGAAAGCTTTGAGGAGTAAATTTTTATGATCTCATAACGCGACGAGCAAATATTTCTATTTATTTTTACACCTTGATAATACACGCACTTTTCGTTTTACGTATCCTTACTTGAGGTCTGACATCATTCTGGTCTTACCGTATATTCCACTCAGGCATTCTTGGAAGAAAATAATGAGGCATTTTGACATGTACCTTAGAAGGTCAGACGTAACATTCATATTGGTGTTTTTTAAATTATAGTGATATTGAAAGAAACTATAATAAGAAATAAATGGAACACATACTTTTGAAAAGACACATTAAATTCCATTTTTTATATTACCATCTGGGCAATATTCTTTGGTCACATAACTGCCAAACGAACAACGAAAGACGCTTTGTCATTTTGTTTGGCTTTGTGGATAAAGTTTAGTTTTCTCATGGTTACTGCATACCAAGGAGCTGCTTAGTGGACATAAAAGAAATGTGTACGATTCTGGTTTGAATACAGTTTCTAGAGCCGTTGCAGCTGTATATGACTACGGAGGATTTTACTGATAAACTTACATTTTACGATGAGTATAAAATCATAGGTGTCGAAATTATGATTGAATATTTGAAATCTATGACTGAAAGATCTTTAATATTTATTCTGCTTATTCCAAGGTATGCTTTAGCTGCAACGTACTCGATTATCAATCTCACTAATTTCTTAAATATTTCACCAAATAATATGGTGCAACATTCTGTAACTAATTACTTGCAAATAGGCTCCCCACTGGAGAATATAATAAGCTCCGTACAAGCTGGCAATGTGGCCAGTGGAATGTTTGAAAAATTCTGTGTCGAATTACATAATTTTATTCAGTCGGAAGAGCATAAGCCCGAATCGAATCGGGATAATAATGATGCTTTTTTTATTCACCATATGCAAGCCTTTTTCTTAGTTGTCTTAGGCGGATGGATGTTATCACTGGTGTTACTGTTATTAGAGGAAATTTGTGAACGAATTCGATGGTTTCAAAAAGCAAAGTGCCATGTATTAATGAAAGAGGTCATTTTATCTTCTACTTACCTCAATGACATTTAGATAATATATGTTTTGTTAACGTGTTAGCAAATATGCGCAACGAGCTATATCTGTCGATCGACATATATGTTATACACACTCCATGTATTAACTTCTCTTTTATATCACCGTTATTGGCTTCTGTTCCAGTTTAATCAACATTTTGTCACCAAAAATAGGTATTTTTCGTTGAAAGATTTTGAAATGTTTACTTAATAAGTAATCTAGCTACGTTTGTTTAATCAAAAACAAAAGATAAAAACAATTCATCATAACTAATGAAAATACAGATGTAAAAGGTAAAATTTTAAAGAATTAGCTTTTACATGTTCAAAAGACATCGGAATAAAGGAAATATTTGTCAAAATTCCTACTGGTAATTGTTTATCCTATCTAAGGAAAATATTTGTCAAAATTCCTATTGGTAATTGTTTAGCCTCAGTTTTATTCTTTACATATCCTTAATAAAATATTTGTAAATTAAAAAATACTTTCGTTGAATGTAAATACTTTTGAAATTAATTGACCCCCAATTTTTCAACATGTAAATAATTAATGTTAAAAAAAATATGTTAATAGAGTACTTATAATTTTTCATTAGCATTTCTTTTTTCATATGGTCATATAATTTTATCATACACAACATGGATGCCCCGTCGGTTTCAGCGTAATAAAAAAGAGACCGGCCATTGCGTGAACAGCATGACGGGACTTGGCTAGTTTCGCCCCGGGCGCTCCCTCCGATATAGGTTTTTTGAACTGAGTCAAAGGGAAACAAAAGACATATAAAACCACTCGTCACTTCAGAAGTTAAACAAATATATTTATAACGAATTACTTAGACTATTCAACGGATATAGTAATTGCAATTAATTTTATTAAAAATGACTTACTAAAATAAAATCGAAACATTAATGCAGATAATATTCCAATTCATTGACTGAGAAAATTTGAGAAATTTATAGCGTGTAATTAAAAAAAAAATAACCACTATTTAATAAAAGATATATAAAATGATCCATTGTTAGATCAAAAAGGCAAAATTTTGATGGGTTACTTTTACATTTTATCAAGATGTCGAAAATGGCAATTTGAAAATGAGCAATAAATATATTTAATATGTTCACAAGCCATAACAAAGATCTCAGAAGGTTCTTGAGATTATCTGAAGGTACTAATTAAATGCTTAGAGTATTACAAGTTTTGTTTTATAACAGTATATTACTTTATTATTTAATTAGTTCAAATATGAAACATAGTATATATATAACACATTATACATTCAAAAGAAGATGAAAGCTTTATTAATATGACACATGAGTAAAACGTTACACAGCACTACAATAGATACAGCATTTATGTGAAAATAAATAAATAAAATAATATTTCTATTCGCTATAAAATGTCACTTATCAAAATATAAATTTATTAAATAAGCATCAATAAGAATTACATTGAACAATGACTAATTCACACATGAATTTATAATGTTTATCAGAATAATAAAAATTGTTTATAAATCAACAGACATAGAATCGATAAGTAAATACACAATATATATAGTATTATTTCTAATAAGTCAGCAAAGACAATAATATCAGACATCTATACATTTATACGTTTGATATGAATTTAAATGCGCTTTGATGGTTACAATGTACTGTTGTCATTAAAATAACACCGGTTATTTCAACCCATAATTTTTGAAAATATACCGCTTCTTTACATGCTTCAGCTAGAGTTATATGTTCGGCCTCAGCACTAGGAAAGGTTACTGTCCTTTGTTTTAAAATTTGGAAAGTTATAACAAAATCTGACATTGTAAAATAAAACCCACCGTTAGACCTTCTACCTATTAAGTCACTGACCAATCTGCATTTGTAACCTAATAATTTTACCTTTATCTTAGTAGTGAGGATATATTTAATCTTATATATTTGCCTTTAAATCTAGGAGGCAGAATTAAAAATTTCCAATATTTTGAAATCCAAGACGGTGGCATCTGCTTTTCTCAAAGCAAGTCTTCAACTTACTTTATTACGTTGAATTCCAATTTCAGAATGTTTTGAGATCGAAAATAGCGGTACGGCTTCATATTAGTTTTATGATGCTGAGTTCGAATTTCATGTTTATCCAGAATGGTATCTTTTTTTGTCTCCCAACAAATCAATACTGTGTGATTTATTTTAAGAGAAAGAGACTGCAACACACGCAGTTTGCTTGTAGCCGAAAACATTTTAGAGTGTAATCACTTATATATCACTGAATTTCCCAATTATTTATAAAATATGAAAACTAACCTTTCTTTACAATATGCCTTACGCCTTTTTTTAAACTACGTTCTATTTTTATTCCTTAAGTAGCATCTGATAGCGTGAAACGTAATCAATGTTTTAATCGCAAATATAATAGTTATTTGTTGCGAGAAAAATACGTCCTAAACTGGCATTTCGAAAAAATCATAGAAACTGAATTCAATGTTTTCAAATTGTTTATTATATTTATTAACTATAATAGTAAATATACATCGGTACCCATGAATTAAACTATATTTAAAATAAATTTATAATCATATTAGGAAAATTAGTTTAATTATTCTGTTAAATCAATTTGACATATTTTTTTTTATAAAATTTACAACTACCATTGAATTAAACATACAAGGAAACTTTAGAACCATGCCGGCGACTAAAAAAAACAATTGCAAGCACGTATATATAATAAGAAATATTTGATCCGCAAAATTTTACGAATATACATTATTAAATAAAAAATTCTCAAATCAAATATATGTATTGTCCAGACTTTTACATCAATTGGGGAAAAAACTAATGCATTTAAGAATTTTTAAATATTCCTTATTATTGTGAACTCTTATTAATTTAATAAGTTGGATTATGTTTTATCTGGAAAACTGATTTCTACAACAGCAAACTTTCCAGACAATAAAATTATTGGGCAATAATATGATAAGTAGATATCATATTGAGAACATTTAGTTTTTGGAACAAAGAGAGAAAACAAAAAACACGAAACTAATATAATTTTGATATGCCGAAAGATCTTTTGGATTGAGTTGTAGGAAAAGTAAAAGAAAGATAAAATTAAAGGGATATAGGAGGCAATGGTCTGGAAAAGGGTAAATTTGGAAAAAAGTACATTTGAGAATTTGTAAAAATTAGAATGAACTTTGAAAATCTGGTATATGAAAAGAAAGTAGATGCTCATAAAAAAATATACTTTGTGGATGAGACGCGTGAGAAACGGGCCGAAGGGGTTGTAAATCTGTCAACAAAATTAGCGGGGCTGGGTAAATGTTTAAACACAATTTGTAGCAGCAAAATAATGTGAAATTTGACTTGATTACAAATTACACTTAAGTTTCAAGCGAAATAAAATATCTGGAGCTATTTTAGATACTATTCTGCTAAAGATTGGAAGTTTGACAATCTAAATAACAGTAATAGCTACTGTGAACCGTTCATAAATTCGGTTCAAAGGCATTAAAATACGGTACATATTAAGGAGGCCTCCTAATTGGGCCTTGAGTATACATCCGATACTTTATAAACGACTAGTCAAATGGTGATAAGTACCTATTAAGTTTTTTGTTTACGGAAAACCTCCCGCACACCTTACAGATTTAGCATATGATTTCAACGTAAATTTTTGCTTGCAATATTTGACGATTGATTAAGTAGCTACAAACCGTAAATGCCACCAAATTTTTTTCAGCTTTTATTAACAGCGAAGAATTCCACAGTGTATGTGATTTTTAAATACTAATATATGAAACATTCACAAAGTTGATATCGAGACATTTTTCTGAAGAAAAATTTTCGTTAAATTATTCTTACCACTCTAAGATTATAAATATTCCCAGACCCGTATTTTTATCTTTCAAACGTTATAGATTACTAACAGAAACCACAAAATAATTTATGGCACCACGTTATTAAAAGCTAATAGGTGAAATAATGCCAACTAATTTTATAAATGCGAAGAAGACAGAACATATGTCGATCGACAGACAAAACTTGTTGTGCATGTTTGCTATCATAATAATATGGAAAATATTATTAATTTGTATGGGACGTAGATATACCGTTTACATTATTCGCCTTCTCAATACATGACACTTAGATTTTCGAGACCATCGAAATCGTTCACAAATTATCTCTGCTAATAGAGACACCGCTGATAAGATCCATATGATAAAGGAGAAGCAGGCTCGCAGATGGTTAATAGTCAAGGTATCGTTATTATCCCGGTTCCGTTGTTGTTTATCATTTTCAACCTGAATGAAATAACTTAACTCAACATAAGTTTTTTCAAATATTCCACTGGCCGCCATGCGAGTGTACGCAAAACTTATTCTGTTCTCCAGTGGCGAGTCTGGTTGCATATAATTAGTTAGGAACTGTTGTTCCACATCATTCGGTAAAATGTTGATAGAATTAGTGTTATTGGTAATTGAATGCATTGCAACCAAGTGGTTACGTGGAATACGCATAATAAAATTCAAAGATCCGTTAGAAATAGGTTTCAAATACTCAAATATATAGTCATAACGTATTATTTTATACCGATCGCAAAGCGTAGGTGCATCGAAAAAGTACGTTCTAAACTCAGCCAATCCTCCGTATTCGTATCCAGCTGCAATGGCTCCAGAAACTGTATTAATATCTGCATCATATACATCTCGTTTCAGTACACTAAGGAGAGCTCCTTGGTAAGCAGTGACCATAAGAAAACTAAACCATATACATAAAGCTAAACAAAAGGACAGAACATTCTTTGTCGATCATCCATAAAGTCATCTGACCAAAAAATATTGCCCAGGTCGCAATGTACAAATTTGAACCTAAGGTGTCTTTTGGAAAGCACGTATTCCATTTGTCTTTTATTCTCGTTTTCTTTAATATTACTAACATTAGTAATAAGACCAACATAAAGATTACGAATAATAATCTGAGATATAAATCAAATGGCCTTATTAATTGTTCACAAGCGGGCCTGAGGGGAATGGATGGTGAGACCCAAACGATATCAGTTATCCAATGTGGATACGCAAAACGAAAATTGCGTGTATTATCGGTGTGTAAGAAGAACGCACTAGAAATATTTGCTCGTCTCGTCATGAGCTCATAGAAATTTACCGGCCAATACTTTCCATTTAACACTCCACCATTAGCTTCTTTTATTTCCAATGAAGCATTTATCATTTTAGTTAGAATAATATAAAAGTCGCTTAATAATCCAGATATTTCTTGTACTCCGTGAGCATTTTTTATAGTAATATACGGTGGAATTAAAAGAGTTGTCACTATTAATGGGCAGCCATTGAAATTATCGTATTTTTGTGGAAAAAGGTTGTGAATAAATTGATAGTGTACACAATCTGTTACTGTGTCCAATATTATCGGTTCTACATTACTGCAGATACCATTTGTCATGGGGAAATATGTTAACACATTGACTCTATTTGCTTCATCCGGATGTAAAACAATAACGTTCGCCAAATAATATTTCCAGAAAATCTCGAAAATTGTTTTAGCTTTACAGTTCTTCCCATTTCCTTTTTCACCACCATAAATAATTATAAATTTTCCATAGTTGGCAAATATGGATTCACTTTTAATTTTGTCCATAGAATATTTGAATTCATTCACATAATCGACATAAATTACATATTGCGTAACATGATGGGTCATTTTCTTACTGTAGAGTAAATTTGACGATATCCCATTTTCATTTATCTCTAACGACAATAAGCAGCCAGCGTATTGATGACTGAAATGTCGCAGAAAGTTATTCCCATTTATTTCACTGCCCAATATCAGAGTCGAGTATTTTGCATTGTAATAGTTTTCAGCAATTTGTTTTGCTACATGCAGCACACATTGGGATCCGTTTGGGAAAAGTGAGATATTAAATTCAGCTGAACAAGGAGTCATAATATTTAAAATAAATAAAACTTTAATTGTCTCATGTAATGGCACTCTCTTTGCAACAACCATGGCGTCCTTTGTGACAGGCTTTCAAATAATGTTGGCTAGCTATACGCGTTATTGTCTACATAGACTCATATATTTCTTTAATTATAGTGTGATTCGAATACAACCTTCAATTTGTGTAATTTGCTACATTTATTTTTTTAAATGAGGAACATCAATTTCAAGACATAATGATATGTTACGCCGTATCATTAGGTATAAACCTGTTTTATATATTATATTGTTTATATTTATATATTATATTTACTGGTAATTTATATATTATATTGTTTATATTGTTGCAATTTTATTTTGACAATGTCATATTTTCATTTCGTTAAGAGATTCGTGGAAATAATAAGACGGTGAAATTTTCTAAAGCCAAAATTTTTTTTAATCGATATTCTATAAAATCAATATATCCCATATTTATATCATCAATCTTAAACACTAGAATCATTCGACATATGTAGATTTTGGCTTCTTTAATATAAAATGATGCAAACGCTTTAGGACATTTCATTTCCCAAACACAATTTAAAAAAATGCCTTTTACTTCAGTTTGTTAAAATATGTTGTTGTGTTATACGTTGCAGTTATATGATCTATATTATTTCGGCGAATCTGTAACAATTTTAAAATAAAACATAATTCTTGAAACGACGCACTCCGTTTTAAGTAGTGAACTTACTTGGACAGTGCCGAAGGGAGACGAGTTTACCCGATTCAGTGTCACCTATCCGAGCGTGACGGCCGTATTATAGTTTACTTCTTATTGGTTTATTTTAGTTTTTATTAGCTATATAGTTTAGTTTTCATTGGTTTGGCAACGGACCGGAAATCCCATCCCATTTGAGCGTGACGGCCGTATTATTGTTTAGGTTTATTTTAGTTTTTATTAGTTATATAGTTTAATTTTTATTGGTTTGGCAACGGACCGAAAATCATGAATTCTGTAAAAAATATTTGTGTTTGAGAGATCCGGGTTTGACTTTAAGCGTCACATTTGTTTGAAATGCCAGTTTAATTTATATTATTTAAACGCAATGATTTTCATGATCGTCATTTATTTTTTTGTTATTAAACGTAATGACTTTCATGTGTAAATTCATTGATTTTTTTCAAATAATTTTGAATACTTGAGTAAAGTCATTTGTGGTAATAATTTTTTCAATATCATGATGTACTTCTACTTTTGAAGTCAATAAACTTTGAAAGTTATAACTTTTTGAACAATTACATTCTTTCTTTAAACTTGTAATCATTGTCTAAATTAATTAAAAAATAACCAATAACCGATATCGATATTCCTTCTGCATTGATAAAGTGAATGCCTTTTTTCGCTTTTTCGAGTTTCACGTACTTTTTTTAGATCTGGGACTGCGAGATTTATGAATTAGTTTCATACATTCGTGTGGAATGATGGCTCTCAATCCGCACTTTACCTTATCTTACAATTTCCATAGAAATAACATTTAGAAATTGGTGCGGAAAATAATTGGAGTTTTCGTGAAAAAAATTAAATAAATTATCAGATTTAAATAAGAATTTTAAGGGGATTGCACTTCCATTTTTTTGGGGGAGGGGAAATACAGACGAATATAATATTTTTCTTCTCATTCCAGAGATCAACATCGCATAGACTTTTATCCAGCTCCCTTGGGAACTGAATTGAAATCTAATAAAATATATGCTCATTCGGTGTGAGTTAAACTGCGAATATGGTATTAACAGAGCCTTTAGTTCTGTTTATAATATCACTAAGATCATATTTTGGTGCTAGTCAATTAGGTTATCACATAGCAATATAAAATTAAATTTACTACTTTAATTCTCAATTGAAAACGGAAAATTTGAAAAATAAGTTATTACTTTTTTATTTGATTTATTTCAGCTGGTATTTTTAGTTACTAACCTAGTGACAAATTATACATTAAGAAGTGGAGGTAATCTTTGTATCAAAATAATTTGCTGTTATAAACAAAAAACCACACGAGCCTGACAAATTAGTACCATATTCAATGTCGGCATTCATACTTTCTCTTTTTATGTCTGTCTAGATCCAAACGACAATACCCGTGATTCTATGATCGATATCGCTGTTTGAAATAATTCATTTTTACTTATCTTTGATGATTCTTGCTCAATGTTAGAGAAATTAGTTCATACATAAACATAGTAACGATGTAAAACTTAGAAGCTTAACCCGAAGTGTACTACGACCAGTGTGTACACCAAAAAGTAAACAAATCTCTTTACAATCGGAATAATAAAAAATGTATATTATACGAGTCGCGCGAGGCGAAAAACTTATAAATCAATATTGAGAAAATTTACAGGAAAACTGATTTTAATATATCCATAGTAAATAATTACATGTAGCCATGGCAATTTAATTATCTGTCATTGTCGCTATGTCAATGATTTATCGCAGTAATTTTAGCTCGAATAAAAAAGTACCCAAAAACCACATGTCGGTGAAACGAATCCCAAAACCCTTTAATAAAGCAAACTGAATTTGTTTATTTCAACACATGTTTATTTTCAAAAGAATAGGCCTTCCGTACTCTTGTCTTGTCTCTCGCTCGCTCCTACTTCCGCGGTTGAACCGTGATGTTTACCTCGCATTTTGAAGATTGAGGAACGAATTCTTATTATTAATTTAATACATTCATACAATTTAAAATATAAAATAATACTGTTTTATTCCTTTTTTTATAGCACAAAAGGAGAGTTTGCATGTATTGATATTTAGTGTCCATAATTTAATCACAATTTTGAGAAAGAACTTTTACTTTTTAATGATAATACGAGTAGACATATGAGCGCGAATATATTTATCTATGAATATTTATATGGCAGCTAAGTAATATTATTTAAATCTAACAAACTATAATCTTGATTTTGCGTACAGATTTGAGGAAATAAGTCTTTATTTATATTTTTTCAACGCGAATGTGGTAGCGGATCGAAGGTAGAAATAGTCTTGTAGAAAACTTTCCTTTTCTCGTATTAAATGATCAAATTACAATATGAAATGAAAACGAGGGTTTTTCACTTTAAAGATAATTAGACATGCACAGTAGATTTTGCAGATATATATTGATAAAGTCTACTTGGGCAGGTGGAACCTTATCTATGCTTACGTATTGCGCTTATGTTAGACTTCGTGTAGCTAAGCACATAATAGTTCCACATGTGCATCTATACAGTTCTGTCGAAAAATACGATATTTGCCGTATTTTAACTAAGTTCATTCATACAAAGAAGGAGTGGGTAAACTTAGAAAGACGATACCTTTTATGAAATATTTCTGCTTATAATTAGAAAATACAAAGGAAAAACGAAAATTTAATGTTTGAAATATAATTAATAAATACGTTACTCGTAACGTAAATTCAAGTTCACAAAATGATGTGTATATTTTTTAACTCATCAATGAAAGATAATTTCCAAATTTACTTATCAGTGAATATATTATTGAAATTGTACGGTAATGATATAAATTTATAGATTTTATCACTATGTAACAAAAATCTAGACCAAAATAATAAAGATTCAGCTGCACTACAAAAATTGTCAATAAATCGGAGAGTTTTGGTAAAATAGAATATAAGATAAAAATAGTAAAAATAACACAATTTTGGTAAAATGGTGAGAAATTTGAAGAAAACGAACTACATGGTTTTATAATGTTTTTTTAATGTTCAAAATTAATTTAATCACACTCGCACCTAGTTCAATATAAGTCAACTCAAAAAAATTTTAAATACACACGTCACTCACAAATTATGTTCACACAAAAATTAATTTTTTAATAAATAATTAAGATTTACATTCAAATAATATTTCACTTTTCCTTAACCAGTGGCACACTGTAAAGAGTTAAGAACTTATTTCATTTGTTGATTTTCATATTTATGAAGAAATTTTCTTTGTTTCTCATCTTTATATATTCACATAATACATGTCAATACAGCTTGATATCAAAACATTTGTTTCATGTAAGAATTTTCACTAAATTTTACATTCCTCTTTAGGATTGCATCTAACTCAAAACTCGTATTTTAGTATACTCGTACAAACATGCTTAGATTACTTACTAAACAGTGTTTTAAAAATCTTACACATAGATTCCGACTGATAGACAAATTCATTATTATTAATTGATAACACAACAATACAAAAAATATGTTCCTTATAAGTTTATAAAGTGGAAACACCGTTTATATTATTCGCCTTCTCAATATACAACACTTTGATTTTCGAGAACGTCGTATTCATCCACAAATTACCTCTAATAATAGTAACACCAATGATAACATCCAACCGCCTATAATCACCAAGAAACAGGCTTGCATATGGTGAATAGTCAATGCGTCATCTGTATCCCGTTTCCATTGGGGTTTACGATATTCAATCTGAATAAAATAACGTAATTCAATATTAAATTTCTCAAATATTCCACTGGCTGCCATACGTGCTTGAACAGAGTTCATTATATTCTCGAGCGGCGAGTCTGGTTGCAAATAATTAGTTATGTAGTGCTGCACCATACCGTTTCATAAAATGTTTATGAAATTAGTGCGATTGGTAATTGAATGCATTGCAACCAAGGGGTTACGTGGAATACGCATAATAAAATTCAAAAATCCTTTAGACATTGGTTTCAAATACTCAAATATATTTTCATAATCTATGATTTCATACTGATCGTAAAGGGTAGGTTCATCAGCAAAGTACATTCTAAACTCAGCCAATCCTCCATATTCGTACCCAGCTGCAATGGCTCAGAAACTGTGTTCAAATCCGTATTGTATACATCTCGTTTCAGTACACTAAGGAGTGGTCCTTGGTAAGCAGTGACCATAAGAAAACTAAATCGTATCCACAAAGCTAAACAAAACGACAAAGCATCTTTCGTCGATCGTTTAACAGACATTTGACCAAAAAATATTGCCCAAGCCGCAATATACAGATTTATACTTAAGGTGTCCCTTATAAAATATATGTTCCATTTATCTTTGATTCTTGTTTCCTTCAATATCACTAACAGGAGAAACAACGCCAATATAACGGTTATGAAAGGTAATCTGAAGTAGAAGTCGAAAGGTCTTATCAATTGCTCCCAAGCGGGCCTGAGAGGAATGGGCGGAGAGACCCAAACAATGTCAGTTGTCCAGTGAGGATATGTAAACCGAAAAGTGCGTGTATTATCGATGTGTAAAAATAAGGCACCAGAAATATTTGCTTGTCGCTTTACGAGATCATAGAAATTGACTGCCCAATGCTCTCCATTAAACATCCCACCACTAGCTTCTTGTATTTCTATCGTAGCATTTACCATTTTAGCTAGTGTATTGTAAAAGTCGCTCAATAATTCAGAAACTTGTTGCATTCCGTGTTTATTTTTTCTAATAAGGTACGGTGGAAAAAAAATTGATGTCACTGTTAACGGGCAGCCATTGAAGTTATTGTATTTGGGGAAAAAGATTGTGTGTAAATTGATAACATGTACATTCTTTTACTGTGTATTGATTTTGGTTTTATATTATTACAAAGACCACTCGTCATGGGAAAATATGTTAACACATCAACTCCACCGGTTTCATTCAGATTTAAAAATATAACGTTTGCCAAATAATATTTGCAACAGATAGCAAAGATCACTTCAGCATTACAGTTCTTGGAATTTCCTTCGTAACCAATACAAACAATTATAAATTTACCATAATTGACAAATATTGATTCATTTTTAATTTGATCCATAAAGTATTCGAATTCTTTAACATAATTGACATAAATAACATATTGTGTGATGGGATGGGCAATGTTTTTACTGTAGAGTAAACTTGGCAATTTTTCGTTATCGTTTATCTCTACCGACAATAAAGAATCAGCGTAGTGATGACTAAA
Source organism: Druceiella hillmani (assembly GCA_039881145.1). NCBI lineage: Eukaryota > Metazoa > Arthropoda > Insecta > Lepidoptera > Hepialidae > Druceiella > Druceiella hillmani. The sequence goes on from JAYKKI010000019.1 coordinate 34,736,100, forward strand.
GTGTCGCAATATATTATTTCTATTCGTGTCGCTGCCGAACATCACCGTCGAATAATGTGCATCTTAATATTTTTCAGCAATTTGCGCTGCTACGTGCAGCACACACTGGAGTTGGTTTGAGTCAAGTGAGAAAATAAACTCGGAAAAACAAAAAGAGATAGTATTTCAAATAAATAATACAATAATATTTTGATGTAAAGACATTGTCTCGGTAATGGACATGGCGTCTTATCTGGGAAGCGTACAAACGATGTGTGGAAAACTATAGCGCATAACTGTCTACATAATATTTTGTTTTTTTTTTCATTCTAATGCGATCCAAATGCCGTCACGCAACCATCACACGCAACCGTCAATTTACGTAATTGTGTACCCTTATTTTTTCCAATTAGGAACAACGATATTATCACGTAATGATGTGTTATGCCCTGTCATTAAGTATAAACCTTCTTCGCCTAAGCTGTAGACAAGGTCTTTTTTGTTTATTCTGTTTGTATTCTTGCGGTGTCATTTACTCGATGTATTGTTTTTATTTCTTTAAGATGTTACCTAACGAAAGCAAAATTGTCATATATTTTAGGTAGCCCGCATTTCTATCTTTAATTTTAAAAACTGATATCATCAGGTAAAGGTAGGCTTTTGTTTCTTTTGTATAAATCGTTGAACGGCTTAGGAAAAGTTATCTGTCGACATACTCTTTAAAAATATCTCTTATTTGAGTTTGTTATTATATATTTTAATCAATAGTTAAGTCTAAAATATTTTATATTTTTAGGCATATTATATATATATATATTTATATATATATATATATATATATATATATATATATATATATATATATATATTATTTAAAGGATCGCAGCGGCATTAGGTACCAGTTGCGAATAGTATTACACGCAAATTTTAATAAAAAGCTACTGGCCTCTAATAGCCAACGATTTACGTCATTTTATTGAGACACATTGTTAAAGTTCATTGCGAAACCATATAGTAACTTCTATTAATGTCAAGCATGTCAGTTGGAATAAGACAGGAATCTTAAAGGGTTAAAATTTACAAAAAATCGTCTTAAAGATGGTAAGAAGAATTGGATTTTTTGACCAGGACTCGTAAGAATATTAAAAAGTATCTACTTGAAACCTGAACCTGGACTTATATTAGCCACGAAGTTTTTTTATTGTCACAAAAACAAGATTTGTGCATAAAATAACTAACATGATTGAAAAAAGTTAAGTAGTCATTTAATGCCTGTCAATGACGTTTTCCAAACCATTAACTAAATAAGATCTTAAACCAATTAGAATTAAGTATAGTTTTGAACTAAAATTAAAAATACTTGGCCCATATACCTTTACACTCTTTCTCCAATCAGAAAGTACCTCAATATTGACGAATAAACAGGTTACATGACGTACGACACTTGTTTGTATACATTTTGATGTACTATTTGTGTACTTATTATGTAGATTATATATCGTTATGTTGTTCCAGCTGTCATAATGAACCATTAATTTATTATAATAGCTGTATTTACTAAATTTAATTATAATTAATTAATTGAAATTTCACTAAATTCCATCAAATGGCAAAAAAACATTAAATGAATAATTTTTTATATTTACAGAAAATTTCTTAGTGAAATCATTTGAACAACGTTGAAGAGTTTTGTAAATTTTTTACATAATTTTTGACTATTTATTAAACGTACTATTTCAGTACCATTGTTTGAACGTAATATGACGTAATATTTGTTTGAACGCATATATATTGTCACCGATAATATTCTTACTATCAGGAATATGAGTTATGGCATACTATAATGAGCCTAATTGATATAAACCACACCCCTCAGTGCATCAATAAACTGAAATAAAGAATAAAAGTTTCAGGATTTTCTAAAGTTATAACTTGATATAATATATTGCTGCATACGTATCAAAGATCAGTTTCAGTATTAAATGATACTTTTAGCACTGCGTACATCTATCAAATATACTCGATCAGTTTGAGTATGAATTTACACTTAATTACTGTTACTTATTTGATTGAAATAGTGAGTAGTCGAAGTTAGACGTGTAAGGCAGGGAAGGAAAATGTTAGATTAGTTATGAGAGGGTAATGGAAGAAGATTCGTGCAAACAAATCGTGCCATGATACGTCACACATGTGATCTTATTTTCGATAAGCTCATTTTATGTCAATATTAAAATTGGTTTTTTAAACTACTTCAAGAAAAGAATGACTTCCTCAATTTGATGTACATGCATAATTTTAATTTATATACAGCCCTAATTCGATGGAGCATTGACATGTTTTAATGATTGTTGTTGTTTGTACGAAATGGTTTATAATATTATTAGTATATTAAAACATCATTTAAGGCCCCTTTAAGAAATTTGAAACCGAACTTGAACTTATTTAATACGTTTGTAAAAGTACTTTGGTCAAACATAATGAAATCGAAAAAATAACAGAAAAAAACAGCTCCCTATTGGCGAAGAAATATAGACTCGTTTGACTTGACTAATCCTTTGCTCAAAAATAGTGGCCAGCCCCTGAGAAGGGAGTCGAAAGGTTGTGACAATAAATCCTTAATGGTAAAAGTTAATTCATAGGACAAATCAAACGAATCCATGATTTGTCTCTATATGAAAAAGAAAATAACAAAATATATATCATAAATTAAGAAGATCTAATACCATTAATCTACACCAACCGTGTCAAAAAAGAAAGTAACAAAATAAATATCATAAGTTATCAAAAGAAGTAACAAAATATGTATCATAAGTTAGGAAAAAGAAAGCAACAAAATATATACCATAAGTTATGAAAAAGTAACAAAATATATATCATAAGTTATGAAAAAGAAAGTATCAAAATATATATCAAAAGTATATCATAACAAAATATATATCATAAGTAATAAAGGAACAAAATATATATTATAAGTTATGAAAAATAAAGTAGCAAAATATATATCATATGTTATCAAGATCTAATACCATGGATCTACACAAACCGTGTTGGTAACGCAAGAGATTCCTGCCTATCAGCATAACATGTACCACCTAATAATTTACGTCTACATTGCATTTCCTCCGGGAACATGTTCCGAAGTCCAACACTGATCCAGCGATCATCGCCGTCTCAAATTTGGACTACGCACCTCGTAACACTGCACCTCGTAGCACTATACATTTTTAACATTTCTATTCATTTTTACGTATTGTTTAACCATATTTACACTCCACGATTTTCTCTTAAATAAATTAAATTGCATCATACTAAATTAATAGTAAACAACTAACTAACCTAATTGTATCAAAAATATTTCCAGATATAAAAGAAATGTGAGAAGCGCTACGACCGGACCGACAAATTTAGAAAACATACCCTTTAGCATAATCCAACAGTTCATTAAACCTCATGACGACTCGCGAAAAAATGTTAATCCCCTCCTCAAAACAATATCGACTTAAAATTCATTCTCAGTCAACTGCAAGCCAAAGTACCAATTGCGTCTTCCATTAAAGAGTTCAAAAATTGGTCCACACTTAAGGATTTCTTAAAGAATCAATTCCGTAAACGTAAATATTACGCCTACTCACTCACAGACTTACAAGATTGTAAACAAGATGCTCGCAAGTCTGTCCGTCGATTACTTTCGTTTGACCAGGGTAACCGTATAAAAAAACGTGAAAAGGGAACTCAAGTTAAGACTAGCGCAATAGAAGGCCTTTGCGCTAAATATATTTATTATGAGTGTTCATCCACAATTTTAATTATAATCCAATATGAGAATTCAAAAATTTAAATGAAGCAATAAACCTTGCTTTTCAAAGGAGAAAATCCGACAATATTTTTATTTACAAAAATTTAATAATGAAAATTTCAGAACTGTGCCTAATAATTACAATCCCGGACAATCGTCCACTTAAAATCAGAAACCAATTTGGTTTCTGATTTTAATTTCAAATTCCGTACATATTTCGTAAAAAAAAACGATATTTCATTTAATACAAATATAAATGCCAACATCCCTGAAAACTCAAACAAGTAATATCGCACAGGGTGTCGTGCGAAACTACCTTTTTCCGAAATCTTATTTCTAGTAATTAAGACCAACAAAGAGAGTAACTAGCCCCAAATTTACGGTCATTAAAAATTCAACTATGGCCAACGGATAGGATACTTAACCCTAAACCCTAGCCAACAGACAGAGTAACCATCCCCAAAGTCACGCCAATCAAAAATAACTCAGACGGATGATAATCTTCAACCTAATAATCATTAAATAACTGAAACTTTTAAAACGAACAAATCCAATACTTCAACTATTCTTACTACACTCTCTACTAATACTGTATCCATTAAATACTACTTAAGTTGACACTACACATGAATTCATAAAGATAAAATTGAACCATTTCTGAAGAGGTATTAGCGAATAGTTCCCTCCGCTCCAAAAAACGTTTACCTTATAATATCGTAAAAACAACCCCATCTTTTCATCTCTTATTATTTTTGGTAGAAAACGGTCCACCGGTATGTTTAATAAAAAAATTCAATGTAGACATTGCCTATTCTAAATTTAAATAAATTAAGATTGAAAGGATGAATAAATATTGATACCTACGTCTAACGAATGTAAAATCTACACCAGGCTTATTACCATACAATTCCGGATACCTAATCAAAAGAATCATATGAATTTCACGTATTTGATATAATTATATATATTCATATAATATTAGAAGTAACCATTTACTGACTGACAGAATGCATAGATTATAATGTAAGTACCCTGAAAATGTGAAATTCTAATATTCAATTGCAATTCACCAAGTGTACAGTGAATATCCCCTCACTGTAAAACTGTAATTGAATGTTCAGGTGCAACCTTGAAATTAAACAAGGCATAATACTCCATCAGTATATTACATCTTATTGCAAAGAATTTCACTCATTTACAATATTGTTTTAAGTACTCCAAGGAAAGCCCTCTAGAACACTGAAACATCCAAAGAAAGCTCAGAAACCTGATACAAGTCTCTCTCTAGACTTCTAAAATTCCAAGTTGGAGACTACGTATATCGTAGAAACCACCTGAGGCTGCTTAAAACATTTTTGTTTTTTTAAAATAACTCTATATGGTTATAGAAAGAAATGGGCGAAATTCCCTGACTTTATTCCTTACCCGTTGTTCCATTATATTCCAAATAAAAGATAATTACCGGATAAATATTTCTATCGTAAATACTTCCGAAAGGTATGTTTAAATGAACTCTGATTTGAAATTATACCTCATCCATCGCAAACCAAATCATGCTTATCAATTAATACAATGCTCAATCCACTCAGTAAATTCACTTTAATGCACTAACGACGTTTTAAATCTGCTCCGAATTTAACATCTCAGTAACGAAGAAATAAAGTCCTTATATAACGTATGTTTCCGATATTTCAATATATTTCATCTACCTTCAGATCAATTAAACGAAACCAATTCCGTTGCCCGTCAAATTAGGACAACTTCAAATATATTCATACATAACAAATCCTACATATTTCCCGAATATCACAAACATGAATTAAACAATCAATAAATAACATCCTAAATCAGGGCAGAGGTTCCCAAAAATTGTTTTGAGCGCTGACCACTTTCAAAATTTTATTGGTTTCGGTGGACCCTCTACTGCAACATTTCTACCATATTTCTAAAAGTCGTTAAAAAAATGTGAAGATAAGGTCTAAAGATGGGCTGATTTCCGACCCTAAATTCAGAGTGGTAAAAATAAAAAGAAATATAGTATGTTTTCTTGTGTTCTATTTATTAAAATAATATGATTACAGACTAAACAGGATTAAAATTTAACATTAATAATGTAATATAACTTCAACAATGCAAATCGACAATTTAAAAAATAGTCATAATTTTAATGGGAGGGATATATTTGATAGATTGACAGCAAAATATCAATATTTTCTTCAGATTTGTAAGGCATGACCACAAATCTCCCCGTTCTGTGATGTTCAATCTACTCTTTTTTTGGTAATAGGTTTGTAAAGAAACTAAAACCTTTTTCGATAAGGTATGACGAGGGAAACGCTATCAAAAGTTTTCTCGTAATTTCCCACAGCCCAAGATATTTTTCGGGTATTTCTACCTGCAGCCAAAATGTTTGATAGCCTTTTATTAAATGTTTCCTTCAACTCCTCATTGGTGCTAGGTCGTATTTCCATCGTCGGAATGTCATTAAATCTGTTTTTGAAATCATCATGCAGAGCATTTAAATCTTGAACGTATATCTGTATATCCTCATCAAGACATTTACCTGTGACAAGTTTAGAAACTGGAAGAATTCGAGCCGACTAATATTTTGCTTCATAAATTTAAATTTTCTAAGAAAAGCCAAAATTACACCCCTTGTTTTTATTAAATTTAGGCTGTCCCCTTGTAACTGCAAGTTAGTGTCATTATTGGATCAGGTTTTCTTTTAAATCTGGATTTTTTTTCCAGAAACTAAACTGATTAAAAAAGCGAGTAAAATCTTGTTAAACATGCACATCTCGACAAACAGCATACTTCAGTATGTAAGAACAATCGTTGGAAGTCTTCATCATTTTCGTCGCACAATTGTGCGAATAAACGGTTATTCAAAGCATTGCTCCTTATTTTGTTAACTGCTTTAATCACAAATTGAAGCGATTGGTGCAATTTATCACCCAATTTTTTCGCTACCAGGTGTTGTTATGGATGACACAGTGAATTGCACTGTGTCATATTGAATTGTACTCCTGGTATAATTCTATTAAGATGGCTTATATACTCACATATCTCCCGAACATGGTAGGAGCTCCATCTGTTGCCACCGAAATAATGTCTGTAAATGGAATCGATTTTTTCCTAAGGAATAATTAAGTATATTAAATATTAATTCGCATTTAGTGGTAGTCTATAAATCTTTTGCGAGTAGCAGCTCTTCATGGATTTCTTCATCCATAACAAATCGAATATGTGCCAATAATAATCACGCTTCATTATCACGTAAAGTTGACTCGTCCGGTTGAATAGAAAAATGAGTCGTTTGCAGATAATTACACAAAAAGCTTTCAATATCAGAGCTCATTTCATCAATACGTCTTTGTACAGTGTTGTTATTAAAGGAATTCTTTTGAGTGCGTCAAATGAAGGTTTGTGTAGAACAGTTTTTAAAACGTCTGCAACAGCGGATGAAATTAATTGTTCTCCGATGGAGTGCGGTTTTTCACATTTTGCTATAAGCAATAAGATACTGTAAGGTGCCCGCAAGCCATTATCGTTACTTTTAGACGGTAAGCGAACATACTGTGCACGGTGGGTCTCTTTTCATATTTTTCCTTATCCTTATTGAAAATATTTTAAATGTTTACCTATTTTATCAGGATGACACCTTCTTAGATGATGTTCGAGCTTTGATAGTTTCATAGAGTCATTGCCCGAAACTTTATTGCGTGAAAAGAATACGGGAAATCGTTCCCTGCCTTTGCTGGAAGAAAACCAAATTTCAAATAATCGACACTGTACTGCCGACATTTCTTCTTAGATTCAGCCATTTTCGTATCAGTTACCTACCTGCAAAGAAAGAAATATTTGTTTTAGCAATCATAAGGTGATTTTAATAGGTTATGGCTATTTTAACATAATGTTATAGGATTAATAATTTATTGCATTGAGAAAACCAAATACCGGCGGCAAAACTGATTTTAATTATTAAAAGCAATAAACCGCTAAAACCCATATAGAGGATTTCACAAAACGGCTGAACCTATTTTAGTATAATATAAAACATTTTTTGATTAATCATATTTTGGTACATTTCCGCAAATTCGAGAGAAAATACTTTTAGAGAATATTTTGACGACAAAACTCCGCGATTTTAATGATTTATTTATTACTCTGATGTACGTTACAAGTGGTACATAAAGACTCGTACAATTTATGAAAAATTTTATTCATTTAGCATTAGCAATTGCGAGAGCACTGAAATATGTACAAATATGCAGATCAATCATCCATCTCTCCTTTAGTGAATTACCACAGTCGGGTAAATAAATAGTTTTTTAATAAAAATTACTAAAATTTCAATCTTTCTCGGTTTCTGATATTTTATAGAAGTATCGAATAATGGCCCTGTTCAGTGTTTAATTTTGATTACGTACGTAACACGCGCAAACATAACAAATGTAATATTATTACAATCACAGACTTCTTCCCAATAATAGCAGACACTTTCTACTCACAAAGTTACAGAAGGTTTAAGGCAGCCTGTGGTAAAATATTTAATAGTACATACTAGTACGACATGGAATAAAATGTATACCTTAATTTGTATGTGCTGAAAGTATAAATTTAAAATGTCATTTGTGAAAATTTCCAGTAATGTAATATTTTTATCCCGTGACAATATGCATTTTATTATGTATAGTATATACAATATGCATTTTTGCCATATTTAGCGTAATTTGCCATTAATTTGGACACTAATACCCAAATTACCGACTACTAAAAGCAATTAGAACATGCCTAAATATATTTTGTGATAAAGGCCGTCAAAATATTGAATGGTAGTTAATTTAGATAGCAGTTGTTGGGTAAATCATAATTTTTTAATTCATAATTACGTAAAAATAACTTTTAAGTTGTAATTGAATGTGAGTTTTCTTTGTTATGAATTGTTTTATATACCAGGTATTCTCCGCCACATTCCTTTCTAGATTCTCGTAAAAATGGCATTTACCTTAATGGTGTTAAATGAGTAAAGATATAATATCACATGAAAGTGAAGTGTTATCATTTTCCACAGTAACATGCACTATGTTCTGCACAGATGACTATCAAAAAAGTTGGTTTGGTAGATGTTTAGGTAAGGTTAAATACATACGCTTAGACTGCATGTAACTAACTAACCATATTAAAAGCAACGCAATGAAATATGAAATAAATTTCGGCCAGCATAAAATATTCAAAAGCGAAGTCAAAAGCAAAATCAGAAAAATGAAAGTTAGAAGGATTATGAGACAAAACATGCTGAATTTCTACCGGGCCACCAACAAAAATTATATCCTCTGCGAACTCTGTGGCTCACATTAATTACAATTATACTTTCAAATGAAAAATTGGTGAGTAACTCAAAGAACACTTTTTTTATTACCCAGTATTAAGGACGCAACGCACATGGACGTAACTAAACTTCAATAAACGTACATTATCGTTTTGATAAGCAACTCTATGTGGCAGGAGAAAAAAAACTTAAAGCAAATATGAAATAAATATATCATTCACGGTTGCAATATGAGATGGATCTTTAAGAACTTTTGACTCGTGCAAAGTTTGCGATATTTTATTAATCCACATGTAGAAATTACATTATGTGCTAGTTTATAAGGTAAGCTAAAATATTATTTATGTCATTCGTCTTCCCAATAGAGAGTGATTTGATTTTCGAGACCACAAAATTTGTTTCCAAATGACCTCTATTGATAATAGCAAAAATGACCAGATCCATCCAACTATGATGGAACTAAATCAAGGTAAAATTTGGTGAATAATTAATGCGTCATCGTTGTCCTTATCAAGATCTTATGACTTTCCATCTTAACCAAATTACGATATACTATATTAATAATTTCATACATTCCACTGCCCGCAATGCAAGCATATATAAAGCTTAATCCAGTTGTGAATATGGTGACAAGAAATTTGTTACGTAATGCTCCGTAATATCGTTTGGGAAAATATTAAAAAAACGCATACTATTATTAATTAAATGTAATATAGTCAAGATGTTTCGAGGCAGGTTCCATATTTTTAAATATATAATCATAATCTACGATTTTATATTGATCGTAATATTTAAGTGCATCAGCAAAAAACAACCTAAATTCCGCGAATCCTCCAAACTCGTACCCAGCTGTGATGGCACCAGAAACTGTGTTCAAAGCAATTTCGCATACATCTCGTTTCAAAACACTAAGCATAAAAAACTAAACGAATGGAAAATACTTGTTTCGTTTTTCTTTTAAATCAGTGTGAATAATACGACACACACACGATAATAGAAACAACGCTAATATAAACATTATAAATGTCAATCTGAGGTAGAAATCAAACGGTCTAATTAATTTCTTCCAAATGGGCCTAAGGGGAATTCGCGGTGAGATCCAAACGATATCACTTGTCCTATACGGGTACACAAATGGAAAAGTGCGCGTATTATCAATACTTAAAAATAAGCTACCGGTAATATTCGCTTGTCTTGGCCTATGACGACACACACTACTTGAATATTTTTGATTTCACTATTCGTATTTACCCATCCATAAATATATATATATATATATATATATATATATATATATATATATATATATATATATATATATATATATACATATATTTTACACTATAATATATTCATCAATCACATATAACTCACACACCACCCACCTTATGGTAAAAAATCGGTTTAACCTCTTCCTTGTCATCGTAAGATGAGTTTTATTATTTTTATCGAAATTTCTTATTACCATATAATTGATTTCAAATATTTCTTTTTTATAATTTCTATCGTTTTTATATTAGTAAGTTAGTTTAAATAATTGTCAAGTTTACTTGCAAAATGTTCGTATAAAGAATCTAATTGAAATTATTTTTGGGGACATTTTCCTAAAAGTCATAAAGCCAACATCCTTATATCATATAAAAAATAATACGTAAACGGGATACATCATTTGGTAGAATGTAACGATTACTAAATAATAATACAAATTTTGTCAAAAAATCCATTCGGTGAGAGTTACCTAGAATTTCTCCCAAATCAATATCAAGCAAAAAGTGATATCATAATTTGATAGCTTTTCGCCCAGTTTTTTGATTGCAAACTTTTGTTAAGAGCTTTTGTTTAGTAAGAGTTTTTGATGACGAAATGTTTTTATCTAATATATTTTTCAAATATTGTTATTAATAATTGTGTTCATTACATGTAAAAGACCAAATATGACTAGGTAAATATATAACAAAATGAATGTCTTCCTTAGTAGACTTGTTAAAATATAATTAAATGTAGGCACGTTTCGTGTATCATAATCAAGTTTATTCGTGACATAAATAGTGAAAAAGGAATTGAATCGGGAAATCTGCTATAAAGAGAATAAAAAAATTATGAGCACTAAATTTAAAGTTTTAGGTTTAACGCAAGACCAGGTCCGAGATTATTTATATATTAAAACAGAGATACAGAATGTACACATTTTTTCTATTGAATATTTTCATTCCTTTAAGAACTTCGTTGAACCAATATACGTGAATATATAATCTGCAGGCAAATTTTAATTAATACATTAACGTTGGGAGCTTTCCTATGTTTTCACAGTTCCTCAGCGAATGCAAGAAAGCGCACCTTTCCACAATTCTGCTAAGGTAGTAAAATCATTAGACAAAGTTAAATTTTATTTTCTTGAGTACAAATTTAGAAGATGCTTCAGAAAATACGATTGGTCAAATTCCGGTTCAAAAAATATGCTTTCTACTCGAGCTCGCTTGAATATTTTCTTTAATAAATAGGTTAACTTATATCGTTCTAGCAAAACGGGACCATAGTACTACAAAATGCTAATATGAGATCACATGCTAGTTTAGACAATTAGCATCCTAATATTGCCATGTTGTCACCTTCAAATTGGAACGAAATTTTCTGGACAACATTTTTACTGTTCTACCTTAAGTACTTCAAATTACAATGACCAAGCAAAGTTCATCTGGTACACGTGAAATAGTTTAGCTACGAAAACAAATTTATAGCACCGAGGGTCGTGTAAAAGGGATAACAAGACAGGAAACATAACGCTTCACGATTTTAATGACAGTCTTTTGAGCGTATTATGTGTTAACTCTTAATTAGTCGCATGGGGTCTTCACACTTTCGTTCGCCGAAAGAAATACTTGCAATGGTTGAATCGTTGAATCGTTTTTTTCTTCTTTTATATATATATTTGCAAATGTTTTTTCTTCATCGGCTACAGATCTTAGATAGAAAAGACGACCGTTTTGCATAGTGGGTGAAGGAACTCTCCAACGAATTAGAATTTAATTTAGATGAATAAAAATGTTTATTGCAGCGCCTTCTGACGAGTTAATAATATAACACCTAACTAATAACCTTCGTCGTTAAATCACAATTTTTTTATTGAAAACCGTATCTAACTCAGTCAGAGATTTACTATATACATATTTGAATCACGGCCAATTACATTATAATGTTTTTTCCATCCTCCTTACCATGTTTGTGAGTAGTTTTGAAATATAATAAATTTGTAAATTTTAATTTTACGCCGTGGAACCTCAATATGTTTATGAATGTCAATTTCAAGTTTCTACTCTATTTGATTCATAATTCTGAAGTCTCTGACATACATATAGATACAACTGTAAAATTTGTATAGACCCAAAAGCATGGAATTTTTTAAAAAATAATATCGCTATTCATAATAACTAAAGGCAAGGAAAATTCACTATCGGCGACCCTTGTTAAAATAATTCATCTTTGTACATTTTACTGAAAAACAAATTCAAAATAAAATCTTTGCCCTAAAAAATACGATTATGTTACTTTGTTTAGATAACATCTTAATGGAATATAAATATGACATGGACAAAATGACACCGCAAGTAAATATTAAAATGACGTCTGAAGGCTAGGCGAAGCAGCTTTATAGTCAATAATATTGTGTAACACATCATTACATGTTGATATAGATGTTCCCAATTAAAAATAAGTCAAAATATCAAATAACGTAAATTGATGGTTGTGTGTATACGATTCGCACTAGGATGAAGTAAATAAAATACCACGTAGACTGTAACGCTAACGTGAGCTTTTCAAAACATTATTTGAGCGCCTTTTATACAAGACGCCATGTCTGTTATAAAGACTGTGCCTTTGTGGAAAATAGTCAAAGTTTCTTTTATTCTAAATATTACCATTTTTTGTTCGGCTCAGCGTAATTTCTCACGTCACTCCAATCGACCCCAGTGTGTAGAGAATATAGCAGTGCAAATTGCTGAAAAATATTACAATGCACAATATTCGACAATGACAATTGGCAGTGGAATGAATGGGAATAATGTTCTGCGACATTTTAGTCGTCACTACGCTGGCTGCTTATTGTCGTTAGAGATACATGAAAATAGTAAATTGTCAAGTTTACTTTACAGTAAAAATATTCCATATCACGTTACGCAGTATGTAATTTATGTCGATTGTGTGAAAGAATTCGAATATATTATGGATAATATAAAAAGTGAATCAATATTTGCCAACTATAGCAAATTCATAATTATTTGTGGTGGTGATGAAGGAAATACCAAGAACTCTAATGCTGAAACAATTTTTGCTATTTGCTGGAAATATTATCTGGCGAACGTTGTACTTTTACATCTGAATGAAACAGATGAAGTCAATATATTTACATATTTTCCCATGGAAAATGGTGTCTGCGATAATATAAAATCAATAATATTGGACACGGTGAAACGATGTGTTTACTATCAATTTACTCACAATCTTTTTCCACAAAAATATAATAATTTCAATGGCTGTCCAATAATAATGACAACTAATTTTTTTCCACCGTACATCATTAGAAAAAATAAACACGGAATACAAGAAATTTCTGGACTAATAATCGACTTTCATAACACTCTGACTAAACAGATAAATGCTACGTTGGAAATAAAAGAAGCTACTGGTGGTATATATAATGGAAAGCGTTTGGGAGATAATTTTTATAATCTCATAACACGACAAGCAAATATTTCTTTTCCCTTATTTTTACACTTTGATAACACACGCACTTTTCGCTTTACGTATCCTTACTGGGTTAGTGATATCGTTTGGGTCTCACCACCCATTCCTCTCAGGCCCGCTTGGGAGCAATTAATAAGACCGTTCGATTTTCCTCTTAGAATGTCATTCATAACATTTATATTGGTGTCGTTTCTCCTGTTGGTGATACTGAAAGAAACGAGAATAAGAGATAAATGGAACACGTACTTTCCAAAAGACACATTAAGTCCTAATCTGTATATTGCCACCTGGTCAATATTCTTTGGTCAAATGACTGCAAAACGAAAGAAGAAAGACGTTTTGTCATTTTGTTTAGCTTTGTGGATATGGTTTAGTTTTCTAATGGTCACTGCTTACCAAGGAGCACTTCTTAGTGTACTGAAACGAGATGTATACGATACTGATTTGAATACAATTTCTGAAGCCATCGCAGCCGGGTATGAATACGGAGGATTGGCTGAGTTAAGAACGTACTTTGCTGAGGAACTTACACTTTACGATGGTTATAAAATCATAGGTGATGAAAATATATTTGATTATTTGGTACCTATCTCTAAAAGGTCTTTGAATTTTGTTATGCGTATTCCAAGCATCGTCTTGGTTGCAATGCATTCAATTACCAATCGCACTAATTTCTTAACTATTTTGCCAAATGATATAATAGAACATTCTCTAACTAATTATTTGCAACCGTACTCGCCACTGGAGAATATAATGAGCTCTCTACAAGCTCGCATAGCAGCGAGCGGAATATATGAAAAGTTCATTATTGAATTACGTCATTTCATTCAAGTAGAAAATCATAAGCTCCAACGGAAACGGAATAATAATGATGCATTGACTATTCACCATATGCGAGCCTGTTTCTTAGTTATTATAGGTGGATGGATGTTATCATCGGTGTTTCTTTTATTAGAAATAATTTGTGAACGAATTCGCTGGTCTCGAAAATTAAAGTGTCATGTATGCAGAAGGGGAATTATGTAGATTTATTTTTCACTATATAAATTTATAGAAAATATCTTTTCCACGTTAGTGTTAGGAAAAACGCATAACTAGCTTCATTTATTTATTGAAATGCATTATTTAAGGGTTTGCATTATTTCATCTATTTGCTTCTTTTTATTATTATCGTTAGAGTTTTTTGTTCTTATTTAATTAACTTCGTTGTCACAAATAATAATCGTTAATATTATAAGATTTTTAAATTTTTACTCAATAAGTAATCTAATATCTGTGTAAACACGAGTTTTCAATTATTTTCAGTCTTGGAAATGTATATAAAATTTATCGAAAAGTTTTGCATATTAGAAGTGTTTTATATCAAGCTGTGATAATATATAATATACAAATATATAAAAATTATATATAATGCAAAAGTCATCATAATTAATAAAGTGTGTAGATAAAATGAATTTGGAGTTTTTGTTGTAGGTAGCTGATTAAAGAAAAATGAGATATTACTTTAGTCTAAATTTTAATTTTTTGCGAAAAACAATTTTATGTTGTAACAGATGTTGTAAGTTTTTCAGATACGTTTGAAATGTTTTAATGCCACGTGAGGTTTTTGATCAAAACAATTATTTTTTTTAATTTAAATGATTTTACGTATTTCTATGGATAAATTAATATTTAACACGAAAAAAATTGCTGTTATTTTTTTCAAACTTCTTTCTCTTTTACATATTTTTTAAAATATTTTGACAGTAGCTGTCATATAGCTAGAACTTTAGTGCCTTCTCTCCACTATTTTTTAAGTTCTTGACCAAATCCGTAGTTCATTAGCTTAAACAAAATATATGAGATTTATTAATAAGAAAACAAAATTTTGAACTTCGTCATTATTTAAAACGAGAAAGTATCCTTGTTATTTTGAGTACTTAAATTTACATTGCGGATGTACGAGTTATAGCTAAGAAATCCTATTTTTTGTTATTTATTTTTATATATTAATTATATGTAGATGTACTTAAAACGCTTTCTAAACAAACCAGTTACAATACTGTAAATATCGTATTCAAATATACAACTGCATAGCTCTTGATACAGTATTACGCTATGTAAAGCACGTAGCTGCACGTGGTGTAACGTGAATGCACGAAGTAAGGCTATGTAAGGTTTCACTTACCCAAGTTAACCTTATTGATAAACGTTTGTCAAGTCTACTGTGGCTGTGTAATGATGGGTATATCTAAACTAAAGATGAAGGAAATATCTGGTCTAAAGATGAAGGAAATATCTTCATTCCTTTTTCATATCATTTAATTTAAAATTTCCTTCACTCATCTAATTAGGAATTTATTTAATTTTAATAACTTACTATTTTACTTATCTAATTAGATGTCAATGAGGACATTGAGATAGTTACCACAGCGTATTCCAAGCAACGTATGTTATTGTGCTGTTACTTTACGCCAAGTTAAAATGAATAAGGGAATATTATATCATGTCTGAGATAATCTGCAATGAAGACCGGGAAATGCGCATTTAATGGAGGCCTCAAGATTAACACAAATTAAATATGACGCTGCTTTGTAAAGAAAATTGATGAGTAATGGTTTTAAACATTTTTTTTTAAGTCTGTAAAATAAATGAGTGATCTTGTATTTTTTTACGAAAAGTCAAGTTATTTCCACATATAACAAATTTGTGTCAAGATAGGACGGCAGATCCTAAGAAGATAGTCACATTATGAACTGAGCTGGTTGGTCTTTCACACTTTCGATATTGCGTCAGCAACAATTTTGATGCGAAAAAATAAATGTCTCCTACTGTCTGCCTACTGAGAATCCTGGATGTATTATCAGCAGTTCTGGTTTTAATAAAACCTTCCCCCTTAAACGCGGGTCTCTTTTTTGTTCTTAGCGAAAAAGTGTTTACCAGTATTTTCTTTCTGATTTATATTCTTCATTAAATTTTCATAGGCAGGTGTTCTTTTTTTTTCAATATATTAATTAGACCGGGACACGCGCGAGTGCGACACAGAGGGCGTATTTTTAGGTAGTACTGTTTTATTGAATTATCTATACTATTTACTTCCAGGAGTTGCTCTCTCCATTAGTTACAGAATTGTTTCTAGAGGCGAATCTTTAATTATGTATACCGCAATTTACTTCCTCTGATTAAATGTATCAGCAGCAATGACGGTAACTTGATCGGTTGCCTCTTTGATTTTTTGCTGGCGCTGAGGGAGCTTCCGAAATTTCGAGTAGTTCTTTATGTGGATAAAGTCTTGTTTATCATAGTTAAAATTATAGTTATTTCTACTGGACAGAATTATCACTCAGTTTTTCGAAAATGTCTGTCGATATTTTTATATAGTATATGCTGGTATTACCCTCAGTAGTTACAGGCTGTGAATGTAGTCTATTTATTTAAATCAAATTCATTTTATCACTTTAATATATGAATTTAAATTTTTCGAAGTAGTCAGTCAAATATTGATACCAACCTTGTTAGATGGCCAGAAGCGGTTTACGGAGAATAATTACTGCTTGGTTTATTGCAATAGCCGGAAATAGGTGATACTAAAGACAAAAACTACTTTATTATCAGAGTAGTAGGGTCCCATCTTTACTATAGCATAATAAATTCCGGTGTGCGTTTGATCGTCTGTAAATAATTGATCGACCAGGCAAAGTCTTTTGTGTGTACGTACTATATAATATACATTTTTAGGTGGGATGACACATTGATGTGGAACATGGAGTCGAGAAAAATTAATGACGTCTTCTATACGGTTAAGCGATTTAAATATTGTGTACTTCAATATTATATAAAATTAATGACATCTTCTATACGGTTAAGCGATTTAAATATTGTGTATTTCAATATTATATAAAAACCCAAAGTTTTTATTTTAGCCAGTGCATACAAGCTATTCACTTTTTTCTCAATTATGGCGTTTTTTAAATTTCTATCTATGTCATTGACTTTGCTCTCAATATTAATCTGGTCGTTTGCTGTTTCTAATTATAGTCCCAGTCAATTAATAAATTTACCACAAATTCTAAGTTCACTAAATTATTGAATATATTTGGCGTTAATTATGTAGAAATTCATTAATCACAATTAAATGAAACTAAGTGATATAGTATTATTTCTACTTTCTTTAATTTCTTCACCACGACCTAGGTTTCGTTGTATTACAAAATCTTCAGGTGAGATATTATCAAAGATGATAACATACGTTGCTTGGAATACGCTGTGGTATCTACCTGTGGTATGTACTATCTCAATGTCCTCATTGGCATCTAATTAGATAAGTAAAATAGTAAGTTAGTAAAATTAAATAAATTCCTAATTAGATGAGTGAAGGAAATTTTAAATTAAATGATATGGAAGAGGAATGAAGATATTTCCTTCATCTTTAGACAAGATATTTCCTTCATCTTTAGTTTAGATATACCCATCATTACACAGCCACAGTAGACTTGACAAACGTTTATTAATAAGGTTAACTTGAGTAAGTGAAACCTTACATAGGCTTACTTGATGCATTCACGTTACACCACGTGCAGCTACGTGCTGTACATAGCGTAGTACTGTATCAAGAGCTATGCAGTTCTACATTTCAATACGATATATACAGTATTGTAACTGGTTTGTTTAGAAAGTGTTTTAAATACATCTACATATAATTAATTTGTTAGAATAAATAACAAAAATTATGATTTCTTAGCTATAACTCGTACATCCGCAATGTAAATTTAAGTACTCAAAATAACAAGGATACTTTTTTGCTTTAAATAATGAAGAAGTTCAAAATGTTGTTTTCTTATTAATAAATCTCATATATTTTGTTTAAGCTAATGAACTACGGATTTGGTCAAGAACTTAAAAAATAATGGAGAGAAAACATTAAAGTTCTAGCTATATGACAGCTGCTGTGAAAATGTTTTAAAAAGAATATGTAAATGGGAAAAAAGTTTGAAGGAAATAACAGCACGACATTAAAATTAATTTGTTTCATGTTAAATATTAATTTATTCATACAAGTACGTAAAATCATTTAAATTAAAAAAAATAATTCTCTCGTTCAAAATCCTCAGGCAGCATGAAAAAAATTTCAAACAAACTTGAAAAACTTACAAAATCTATTACAACATAAAATTGTTTTTCGCAAACAATTAAAATTTAGTCTAAAGTAATTTATCACTTTTCTTTAATCAGCTATATACAACAAAAACTCCAATTTAATTTTATCTACAGACTTTTTATTAATTATAATGACTTTTACATTATATATAATTTTTATATTTTTGTATCTTATATATTATCACAGCTTGACATAAAACATTTCTAATATGCAACATTTTTCGATACATTTTAGATACGTTTCCAACACTGAAAATAATTGAAAACTCGTGTTTCATTACACAGAAATTACTAGATTACTGATAAAAAATTTAAAAATCTTATAACATTAACGTTTATTATTTGTGACAACGAAGGTAATTAAATAAGAACAAAAGCCTTTTACGATAATATGAAAGAGAAGCTAATAGACGAAATAATGCAAACCTTAAAGATAGCATGCATCTCGATCGATAAATGAAGCTTTTTATGCGTATTTATTAACACTCTAAGGCGGAAAAGATATTTTCTATAAATTTGTGTAGTAAAAAATAAATTTATATAATTCGCCTTCTGCATATATGGCACTTTAATTTTCGAGACCAGCGAATCCGTTCACAAATTATTTCTATTAAAAGAAACACCGATGATAACATCCATCCACCTATAATAACTAAGAAACAGGCTCGCATATGGTGAATAGTCAATGCATTATTATTATTCCGTTTCCGTTGGAGCTTATGATTTTCTACTTGAATGAAATGACGTAATTCAATAATGAACTTTTCATATATTCCGCTCGCTGCCATGCGAGCTTGTAGAGAGCTCATTATATTCTCCAGTGGCGAGTACGGTTGCAAATAATTAGTTAGAGAATGTTCTATTATATCATTTGGCAAAATATTTAAGAAATTAGTGCGATTGGTAATTGAATGCATTGCAACCAAATGGTTACGTGGAATACGCAAAACAAAATTCAAAGACCTTTTAGACATAGGTACTAAATAATCAAATATATTTGCAGCATCTGTGACTTTATAACCATCGTAAGGAGTAAGTTCATCAACAAAGTACGTTCTAAACTCAGTCAATCCCCCGTATTTGTATCCAGCTGCAATGGCTCCAGAAATTGTGTTAAAATCAGTATCGTATACGTCTCGTTTCAATACACTAAGGAGTGCTCCTTGGTAAGCAGTCACCATTAGAAATTGACCAGATGGCAATATACAGATTAGGACTTAACGTGTCTTTTGGAAAGTACGTGTTCCATTTATCTTTTATTCTGGTTTCCTTCAGTATCATTAACAGGAGAAACAACACCAATATAAATGTTATGAATGACATTCTAAGAGGAAAATCAAACGGCCTTATTAATTGCTCCCAAGCGGGTCTGAGAGGAATGGTTGGTGAGACCCAAATTATATCAGTTGTCCAGTAAGGATACGTAAACCTAAAAGTGCGTGTGTTATCAACGTGTAAAAGTAAGGAAAAAGAAATATTTGCTTGTCGTGTTATGAGATTATAGAAATTGTCCCCCCAACACTTTCTACTAAATATACCATCACTAGCTTCTTTTATTTCCAACGTGGCATTTACCTGTTTAGTCAGAGTGTTAAAAACGTCGAACATTAGTCCAGAAATTTCTTGTATTCCGTGTTTATTTTCTCTAATGATGTACGATGGAAAAAAAATAATTGTCTTTATTATTGGGCAGCCATTGAAGTTATTAAATTTTTGTGGAAAAAGGTTGTGAATAAATTAAGAGTGCACACATTCTCTTATTGTGTCCAGTATTATCGATTTTATATTTTTGCAGTGACCATTTTCCATGGGAAAATATGTTAATACATTGACTTTATCTGTTTCATTCAGATGTAATGGTACAACGTTCGCCAGGTAATATTTCCAACAAATAGCAAACATCGTTTCAGCGTTACAGTTCTTCGCATTACCTTCATCACCACCACAAATAATTATGAATTTGCCATAGTTGGCAAATATTGATTCACTTTTCATTTTATCCATAATATATTCGAATTCTTTCACACAATCGACTTAAATTACGTACTGCGTAAATAATATTAAAAATACGTACTGCGTAAATAATAATAATAATATAAGGAATATTTTTATTGTAAAGTGAACTTGACAATCTTCTGTTTTCATTTATCTCTAACAACAATAAGCAGCCAGCGTAGTGACGACTGAAATGCCGCAGAAAATGATTCCCATTCATTCCACTGCTAATTATCGTTGTCGAATATTGCGCAATGTAATATTTTTCAGCAATTTGCACTGCTAGATTCTCTACACACTGGGGTCGATTGGAGTGACGTGAGAAATTACGCTGAGCCGAACAAAAAATGGTAACATTTAAAATAAAACAAAATTTAACTATTCGAAACAAATGCACCGCCTTTATAACAGACATGGCGTCTTGTCTAGGAGGCACTCAAATAATGTTTGGCAAACCTTACGTTAGCGTTACAGTCTATACGGTATTTTATTTTCTTCATTCTAATGTGAATTGAATCCACATAACCATCAGTTTACGTTACTTGACATCTTCATTTGTTTTTAATTAGGAACATCGATATGAACACGTAATGATATGTTATACCATATCATTGAGTATAAAGCTTCTTCGCCTAGCCTTTAGACGTCGTTTTTTTTATTTACTTTATAGATTTACTTGCGGTCTCATATTGTCGATATCATATTTTTTTTTCAATAAGATGTTACCTATACATTGTAATATAATCATATTTCTTAGAGCAAAAATTCCATTTTGAATTTAATTTTCGGTACAATGTAGAGGCGGATTATGGCATTAAAATATAAAGATGAATTATTTTAACGAGGGTCAACACTAGTAATTTCTCCTTACATTCAGTTTTTGCAAATAGCAAGATTATTTTTTTTTATAGATCCCAGGCTTTTGGGTTCCATATGAACCGTATGTAATTATACGACTGTAACTATCCATATGTCCGAGACTTTTGAATTATGAACCAAAAAACTTGGAATTGACATTGCTAAATGTATTGAGGTTTCGCTGCACAAGATTAAAATTTACAGCTTTATTATATTTCAAAACTACTCGCAAACATGGGAAGGGGAGTGCAAAAGAACAGTATAACGTAATTTGCCGTGATACAAAAAGCTATGTAGTGAAACCCGAACATTGTTTTTCTCCAGACAAAGTTATATCCCAATAGCGTACGCTTCAATGACTCGTTTCTACTAATTTGCCACACAATTTCCCTGGCAAATGGTATTATTCCACTCTACATCGTTACTGCAATGTACTCCATATCCATTCTGCAAGCAAACGATCACTAATAAACACATCGTCAATGGGACATTAAAATAGTATATTATAATTTGCTGTTATAAGCCTGTTTACATTACGGAAAGCATGGCAAAGCATGTTTACGGAAGCATGGAACAAGACAAGAATTAAAGAAAACTTCTATGTTGTCTTTGTCAGACACATTTGTTACCTAATTATAAAAAGTTAGATTTTCTAAATGTATTAAATGAATTCTGACCAATATATGATCACTAATTATCCTGAATTGAAAGCACTTTAGAAAACTCTTTCCTGTTTACATGTAAATATCGCGTTTTTAGTTACATGTGTCATATTTATCACACCTAAATACCTTCTTTCAGCATTATTTTTTATTAATATG
Organism: Druceiella hillmani; assembly: GCA_039881145.1. Classification (NCBI taxonomy): domain Eukaryota; kingdom Metazoa; phylum Arthropoda; class Insecta; order Lepidoptera; family Hepialidae; genus Druceiella; species Druceiella hillmani. The sequence goes on from JAYKKI010000019.1 coordinate 34,758,760, forward strand.
AAAATATAAATAATATTAAAATTTATTGGTACTGCATGAATTCATGTATTTTTCCATGAAACGGTCCACGTGGAACGTACGTATCGACGACGGAAAACTCCTGTTTCGCTCACTTTTTCCCTTTCTTCTCTTATCAATATAAAATCTGTTATATCTGCTTCGTAATTAAATTGATTTAGTTACCCTCAAACAATATTGGCCTCGCTTCATATTTTCCACCAACATTTTCCAAATAATTTATTTATTGAAACGTGAACGTGTTTATTATTCTTAGTGTATAAATTTACGAATGATTACTTCTTCTTATCCAGAGAAGTGCATTCCTTTATTTCGCAAATAAATAAAGTTCTTTTTTAAAAAATTCTTTTACCCATTTATTCAATTTCTGCCTCAAATAAGAAAGAAAATCTTATCTTATCCAAACATTACCCATCAACCGAATTTTTAACATAGGCTTCATATAACTTTGCTATAATGTGAACCCGCCATTTTGATAGCTTTGGAGAACTCGGAGACAGTTTTTAAATTTATAATGCAATCTTGCGTTTTTGGCTGTATTAACTGCACACTTGTTCGTTCTGGTTGGGTAACCAGCATACCCGAAGTACAGTTACAAGGGAAGGTACATTCTGATATTAGTTATAAAAAGTTGAAATTTTGTTAAAGAATTATTATTTTCGGCGAGCTTTTCCATCAAAATTATTAATTTAAAACACCAATTCATCACGTAATAATTTCACGTCAAATTAGATATCAATATTTTTTTATTTTCATTTACTTATGCCAAAACCGGTAATGCATCCGTTGAACAGGTCCTATAAGCTTTGGAAAGAGTCGAACGTGTTGTAAGTACGCCCCTTTTAACCTGTTGGACCTCAACACATCATGAGGCCCATACCGAAGACGCATAGGCCAAATTACCCAAGTATATCGCTGTATGCATTAGCTTGAGGGTAGAGCTATTCAGTCCTCAGTCAGGACCGGCAATCCCGGCCATGGCGTGGAAAGTAACCCTAGCCTTTTTACCATTATACCGTGCATGTGGCATGCAGCTTCGTTTAGAATCGAGGGCCATACCCAAGTATGTTACCCTGTCCCCCACATCGAACTGGACCCGCCCATCGCCACATTCGACTCCCTCACCAATCTGCCCTTGAAGAGGGCAGCCCCGAGTTGGGGGAGGGGGCAAAGCTGGGCTTATTCGAGTCGACCGAGTGTGGTCGAGTCGCTATCTCCCTACGTCTCGCTGCTTTGACCATCAGGAGAATATTATCAGCATAAGCGATGCTACTGCATCATTAATGGGGTATCGCAGGTATACAATCTAACAGGATAGGAGCAAGGACCGAAACCTACTGGCAGCCCCTGGTCAACACTTTACTACAATATCTCCGTCGTGTAATAAGACCATTCGCTCACCAAAATAATTATGTATTATCCGACGGAGGTCCACTGACACCGTTATAAAAAAAGTCAAATTGGCAGGCCACCAGGCATTATCAAAAGCGCCGAAGATGCCCTTTGTGTCAATTTCTAAATTTTTCGTCAATGAGCAGTAACCTATAGACTTCGAAGTTGTGAGTTAGCATCGAGTTACGTGATATTTGAAAGGCCGTATCTTTTAATTGCATTAAATTAAACCAAGGAGTAATAGACCTTATCATTTAACGTGAATTCTAAATCGAAATCTATAACAATTCATGAAATTAAGTTCCCGATAGAAAAACACATGGATATCAGAGTGATAATTGTAACGTTTTTGTGTTTTTAATGTTGAAACAGATAATAATAAAAATATAACCAAAACTCTGTTAAAACTCTTGAAATATAAGAAAATAAATAATTTACATATTTAATGTCGGAATTATGAACGAAATATTGCTTAGTGTTTGTTCTAACCTCTGGTGATGGTATTTTTACCATAAAGGAACGGAGGAGGTATATACGTTTAGGGCTAGAGATTGTTTATTTGTTTGATTGTGTGTGTAATCCAATGTTTTCACTTATCCAAAACGTTTTGACCTATTTAGATACGGTTTTCTGTAAAATGTTTGTGTTTCATTGACAATGGCTCTTAGATAGGTGTCATGGTTATTAGTCGCAATAAAAAAATTGTTGCAAACGAATGTTCTTATTTGTCTCCAAAACGGTTTACCCGATTTAGTCACGGTTTTCTGTAGAATATTTGTGACTAATCGGCGATGGTTTTTAGATAGGTGTTTATGGTGTAAGCTCGCTAGGGGGCGCTGCAACATTTTATTGCCAACGAATTCTCCCATTTTTCTTCAAAACCCTTCACCCGAATCAGATACGGTTTTCGATAAAAAAATGTGATTTAACTGTGAAGGTTATTAGTTAGGTGTTATGTTATTAGTCGCTCGTCAGGAGGCGCTGCAATAAACATTTTTATTGACCTAAATTAACTGTTTTGTGACCGTTCTTCGGCTTCATCGATGTGTGGTCCAAGTAACATGTTTCTCAATTGCTCTAATTCTTCCAGTCCTATGCCATTGTGCGGATTGTTGAAGAGTTTCCTTTGATTTAGATCAGTTATTAATACACCGTCTATAGATCATATTTTACTAAGAGCCATAAAAACTTGTCCTTTGGCGAATGCTTTTTAGAAGTTATTAAATATTTTTTTTCTTCGTTATTAAAACCAATAATGAAAAGCAAAATTAAAATTTTGTTTAAATCCATACCGATGTAAACGTTCTAGTCGAAAAAGTATAAAATAAAAAGCAAAATTAAAAAATTTTGATAAAATTTATGACGGATGCAGTCGTTGTATTTGAAAAACAATTAATTTCTTTTTAAAACCCCCCGACTTAAAGAAATAAAAACCTGTTAATATAATTACAAACCCAAGAAAATCCGTCGGGACCGCTATTGCCATTTTCGTTCCTAATATCAATTATATTGCAGCAGCACAGAAAACTAGTTGCGCACGTAAGAGAATTTCAATTAGTCACGAACTAACAAAAACTTCAAAAAAAATATTTAATCGTTTTTCAATTACAACGACTACATCCGTCGTGGCTTTTTCAAAAATTTTTAATTTTGCTTTTTATCTATTGTGCTTTTATTTTATCATTAAATATATTTGTTATTTACTAAAACGCTTTCGTTATTATACCTTACTTTAATAAATAGACCCTTAAATATTCGTAAGAAGAATAAAACACAAATGTTTGCACGGGCTCTCCAGAGAATGCAATTTGTTGGGAAAAATTTGAATTGTTTATTATTTGAAATGGCATAAATACTTTTATTATACGAAAAAATCGCAATTTAAATTGAAACCTTTAAGAATACAAAAAACACTTAAAGTTGAAACATCTTATTAAAGGTACATTTTGGCACATACAAAGGTCAAAAGCTTAAAATCAAATTATTGTTATTAACTATGAAGATCTACGTCGTAGAAGGTATCGCAGTATACACTAAAATGTTTATTACAGAAAAATTTGGAGAATTTCTTAAATTTTATTGACAACTTTCGATTATTTCTTCTTGGTCAATTGTAACACCGCCCACATTATGTGAATGAAAATCCCAGGTAGTTTTCTAAATCTTGCATTTTTAAGACACGTTTTTTACTACATTTCGAGTTGTATTAATATTGACTCGTCTTTTTTAATGACTCCTGACAAGTTCTGATACAAGTTTTTGCAAGAAATGTCGCCTTACGAAGTCAATCATCATCGAAGTCAACCTCATCGAGTCTACAAAGTTCAAACGCGTTGAGCTCAATAATCCGGACATTACCCATAAACCTAAGAATGTTTTAAATTCTTCAATATATGAACTTTTAGCGTCTCGGTCCCTATTAAAATTGCCTTTGAGTATTTCAATGTACTTGTTCGTGATTTTAATAGTCAAATTCAAAAGGTCATCCGTAAAAAATTAATTGAAACACTCTACTGGACTCTGCAAATTTCGCTAGTTGTTTCACACCCGAAAAATGGAGAATTATGTTATGTGCACGTGTTCTGACGGCGCTCGATGGAGGAGTCTTTAAGTGTTTTTGTTTGGGGTTATGATTGACGTTACGTCGAGGCAAATGATACCGTCATCTTGTCTAGCAGTAGAATCATCGTCGCTATCTGACGATTTGCCTAATGGTTCGTCTGATGATTCTTCTATCTCGCTTGCAGTGTCATGATCACTTTGAATGATCTCATCAGCTACACTACGAATCTGAACCTCTAACATGCTTTTCTTTTTTGAAGAGTTCCTTCAATCACTATGCAATACGTTCGTCTCTTCTATCTAAGATAGAAGAGACGAACGTACATAGTGATCGAGGAAGAAAGAACATTTGCAAATATATACATTTTGTATACGTAATATTTGTAAAAAGAGAAAAAAATATGTATTAATACAGTGTACTGATAATACAGTGAATTGATTCACAAATACCCTGAAAAAAACGAAACATTTGTACGAAACATTATTAAAAATATTCATTCAATTACTTGCATGGAGTCTGGACTCAAAACAGCAGCGACGCGTCCTCCACTCCCAGCGATGTCGTGGGCATTAAAGTATAATCTTTCGCACGCATTAGGAAGCTGGCGGAAGCGCGGGGACAATTCAACCATTGCAAGTATTTTTTTCGGCGAACGAAAGTGCGAAGACCCCATGCAACTAATTAAGGATTAACACGTAAAACTCAAAATACTGTTATTATAACCGTAGAGCGTTATCGTTTGTCCTGTCGTTTTATCCCTTTTACATGACCCTCGGTGCTGTCAATTTGTTTTTGTAGCTAAACTATTTCACGTGTACCAGATGAACTTTGATTGGTCATTGTAATTTGAAGTGCATAAGGCAGAACATTAAAAATGTTATCCTGAAATTTTCGTTGCAATTTGACGATGTCAACATGGCAATATTAGGATGCTAATTGTCAAAAAATTCAGCCGAAGAAGCCTCTTCCCGTTTTTTAAGCATGTTCCTATTTCTTTGTTTAATTCCGCTTTCTGTAACCATATACAAACTTTGTATTTCTGTTAATATTCATAATTAACTCCCTAAAATTTCATTACTCTCACCATCTGTTATTAGGAACGATACAAATTTACATCTACACAGAATTCTCTCTTACTTTAACCGATATCCGTGATATTAATGCAAATTTCTGTATGAATGGAAATAATGGGTACATTAATAAAATCATTTGATGTTTGGTAATCAGAGGCTACTTTTTGAATTGATTCCTCTGAAATTCACCACGACCGAGAGTAAATGGTACTATTATCCCGTTTTGCTTACAAGATACAAGTTAACCTATTTGTTAAAAAAAAATATTCAAGCAAGCTCGAGTCGACGATATATTTTTTGAACCGGAATTTGATCAGTCTTATTTACTGCAGCACCTTCAAAATTTATACTCTAGAAAACAAAACTTAACTTTGTCGAATGATTTTACCACCTTCGCAGAATTGTGGAAAGGTGTGCTTTTTTGCATTCGCTGAAGAACTGTGAAAACATAGGACAGCTTTCAACTTTTGTTCATTAATTTAAAAAATTGCCTATGGGTTATATATTCATAAATATTTGTACAACTGAGTTCTTAAAGGAATGAAATTATTTAATTGATAAAATGCAAACAATTCTGTACCATGGTTTCAATATTTAAATAATCTCTTGCCTTAAACCTAAAACATTAAATCTAGTGGTCATATTATATTCTCTGTTTCTCCTTATAGCCGAATTCCTGATTCAAATCCTTTTTCACTATTTATGTCATGAATAAACTTGATTATGATACACGAAATATATCTACGTTTAACTATATTTTAATAAGTATTATAGAAGACATTGATATTGTTATATTAATATTGTTAATAATAATATTTGAACAATGTATTAGAAAAAAACAATTTGGGGTCAAAAAATCTTAGTAAACAAAAGCTCTTAACAAAATGTTTACAATAAAAAACTGGCTGAAATGCTATCAAATAATAATATCACTTTTTGTGCATGAATTTTTTTTACACGTTTGACATTGATTGTGGAGAAATTCTAGGTAACTCACATTGAATGGAATTCCTGACAAAATTTAAATGATTCACTAATAGTTATCTTCTACCTAATGATATATCACGTTTATGTATTATTTTTATATGTTTTAAGGATGTTAGAAAAAAATACATTCACGTAAATCCTCTATTTGTCAATTGGGAATTTCTTTAAATGCAAAAGAACGATAAGATTAATAAACATTCAATATTTGAAATCAATAATATGGTAATAATAAGTCTCGATAAAAACAATAAAACTAATTACGATGACAAGAAACAGGTTAATCGTATTTTTTAATATAGGAACACCAAAAATCGAAAATATGATTAAATGTGATGAAAAAGTATTTTATATTGCATAATGTATTTATGTATGAGCAAATACGAATAGTGAATTTAAAGTGGTATGTCGTTATAGACCAAATTTTTTTACGTAATATATAATAACCAATGTCCACAGAGTAGACGAAGAAGGCCATAATAAATGATAAGGTGTAACATATCATTACGTGTTGAAATCGATATTAACCTAATTGAAAAATAATTTCGGTAGCCAATTACGTAAATAGGATACGGAGCACAACAAAATTAAAAACAAAGCACTACATGGAGTACAAGACGCCATGAATATGTCCAAACTCTATTCGACCGCCTTCAAAATAAGACATTATGTCTGTTACCGAGGCAGCGGCTTTATTGCAGCAAATTAAAGTTTTATTTCTGTTGAATATAATCACTTCTTCTTCAGCTGAAGTAAATATGGTACTTCATTCCGACCGATCGCATTGTGTGCAGAGTTTAGCAGCACAAATTTCTGAAAGATATTACGACCTACAATATACAACGCTAACATTTAGCATGAATACAAGTGACAAAAATGTTCTGGGATATTTTAGTTACCATTACAATGGATGCTTATTGTCATTAGAAATGAATGAACACAGAAAACATTCAAGTTTACTATACAGCAAGAATTTTCCTCATCGCATTATGCAATATGTCATTCATGTCGACTATGTGGAAGATCTTGAACATTTTATGGATCAAATTAGAAGCCAATACATATTTGCCAACTATGGTAAATTTATAATTATTTGCAGTGACTATGAACAGGTTGCAAATAAATGTAATACTGAAAAGTTTTTTGAAATTTGCTGGAAATATTATTTGGCGGACGTCATTCTTTTACACCAAAGTGAAGCTTATGAAGTAAATGTGTTGACCTATTTTCCAATGAGTAATAATTCTTGCAATAATATTAAACCGGTTACGTTGGACACTGTGAAAGGATGTGGAAAATACCAATTTATTCACAATCTTTTCCCAGAAAAATACAAGAATTTCAACGGTTGCCCGATTACAATTGCAACTTTTCTTTTTTCACCGTATTTAATGGTCAAAGAAAATACTCACGGACTACTAGAATTTTCTGGATTATTAGGCAATTTCTATAATATTATATATAAAACATTAAATGCTTCACTGGAAATAATATTAGAAAAAAATAATGGGAGGTTTAACGGGACGCACTGGACAGGATATTTTAATCATCTCATAAGACGACAAGCAAATATTACCGGTAGCGTATATTTAAATATTGATAATACGCGCACTTTTCGATTTATGTATCCGTATAAGACAAGTGATACCGTTTGGATGTCACCGCCAATTCCCCTTAGACCCATTTGGGAGAAATTAATTAGACCATTTGATTTCTACCTCAGATTGATATTCATAATGGTTATATTAGCCTTGTTTTCAATATTATTGATATTGAAAGAAACGGGTTTAAAAAACAAATGGAACAAGTATTTTCCAAAGGACACATTAAATGTTAATTTGTACCTTAACACCTGGGCAATTTGTTTTGCTCAAATAGTTCCTAAAAGATCAGTGAAAGACGTTCTTTCATTTTGTTTGGCTTTGTGGATATGGTTTAGTTTTTTTATGCTCACTGCTTATCAAGGAGCTCTACTTAGTGTTTTGAAACGAGATGTATATGAAACTGATCTGAATACAGTTTCTGGTGCCATCGCAGCTGGGTACGAGTTCGGAGGATTCACTGAATTTAGAACATTTTTTGCTGATGTACCTAAATATTACGATCGATATAAAATCATGGATTATGATGATGTATTCAAGAATATGGTACCCATGTCAAAAGGATCTTTGAAATTAATTATTCGTTTGCCTCGTAACATCTTGAATATATTACATTTAGTTGACAAGAGTACGCATTCTTTGAATATTTTCCCGGACGATATTACGGAGTATTACTTAACAAATTTCTTGACACCAGACTCACCACTTGAGAAAACATTAAGCTTTATACATTCTGGCATGGCGGCCAGTGGAATGTATGAAAAAATTAATATGGAATACCGTAATTTGGTTAAGATGGAAATTCATAAGTCTCAATGGAACAGAGACAACGATGACGCATTAACTATTCACCATATGTTACCCTGCTTTCTTGTTATTATAGTTGGATGGATCTTGTCATCGTTGCTATTATTGATAGAAGTCACTTGGGAACGAATTTTGTGGTCTCGAAAACCAAATCGCCGTCTATTGGGAAGACGAAAGGTGTAAATAGTATTTCTACTTGTTTTAAAAACTATTACGCAATATAATTTCCAGATAAAAACTTTAGAGAAAATGCGCAATGCGCTTTTTTAGATTTGGATGTAATTTATCCGTGCCCCGTCTATATAAAAGCTTTGCATCCTTTCGGCTCTTAATTTCCCTCATTACCTCTGTTATACGTAACATTAACTGTGTTGTTACGCATAATAATTGTTTTTTCTTTTTAGTCATAAGCGTTAAAATGTGTTATCCAATAAGTCATCTGACGATGTATAAATGATTTAAATATACACATATATTTGTTGACTATTTTATAGACGAAATGAAAACTGAAAAAATAGTTTTGCGCAAATAAATTAATTAATACACTGATATATTATTATGTAAAATAATTATTATGTGATTATTACATACAAATAACAAATGAAATAAATCTGGAACTATTTGTGATGTGGAGTTAACTAAGAAAACGTCAAACCTTGCACGAGTGAAAATTGTAGTAATTTCTTAAAGGTCGATCTTTTATTGTAACCGTTAGTTAAATATGTACGTTATGTTGGCTTTAAGTTTACTTATCTCATATCGTATAGGGTTGCGTATTAAAATGATAATGTACGTTTATTGAAGTTTAATATTGGACAATAAAAGAAGTGCTCTAAAGTCGTGTCATGTCTTTCCTTGAGGTACTCACCATTTCATCACTACTGATTAGTTTTGTAACCTTTCTCTGATACTGGCCTTTTTGAACTTTCAAAAGTAGCTGACAATTATTGCAGCGAAGCCAAAAGCTTAGTAATTTATTCCAATTTTATGATGCCTCCGTACAAACAGTAATCTGTTAACATAAGTGAGACATGTCTGAGTAATTAACACAAAAGCAATATTTCGAATTTTTTTCATTTAAAAGTATAATTGTTATTAATGTGAGCCACAAAGTTTGTGGAGGATGTAATTTTTGTTATTAGTGTAATAAAAACTTAACATGTTTTATCTCACAATCCTTCTAATATTTATTTACCAGATGCAAATTAGCAATTTTGTTTTAAATAATTTATGTCGGTTGAAATTTATTTCATATTTTATTGGTTATCTTTTAATATGCTTAGTTAGTTAGATGCAACCTAACGTGAGCGTATGTATTTAACTTTACTTAAATAATCTACCAAACCAATTTTGTTGACACTCACCTGTGCAGCGCATAGTGCATGTTAATGTGTAAAATGATAACACTTCACTTTCGGTAACATATCCTCATTATTACTCATTTAACACCAGTAAGACAAGTTACGGTGTAATAAATTGATTATATTCAAAACCTATGTAAAATAAAATCAAACTAGCGTGTGCTACTTATGTGTTTAAGAAAGGACAACAGTTGCAATATCAATTTTGCCAGACCTTATCTTCTTTGGAGAAGTGAAATTTCAAAATAAAATTTATTATTAATATATTCATTGATGTTTTTCACTTCTAAAGATGTCACATTACTTGGACTGACCTATAAATTGTATCAGTTTGAAATTATATACTCTTTTTTGGATATCGTCTAAAATATACACAACTTTGTAATTTAGTCGTAGTAGACGTCGGTCAAAAATGTCGTATCATAACATTATACGTCATCATAATTAGAGACAAAAACCTACTATCGAGCCTTTTCTTTCATAATGTATTCACTCTTCTAAATCTCATTACTTGTGGTTATTACCAGCTTGAGTTTGAGTTAATACGTTCTTTTTTAAAATATTTCATGTATTTTACACTTTTTGGTCTTCGCCGTCTCTGACTTCTTCTCGTGTAGGTCAAATACTAACAGGCTAATCTCCAATTACTCATTACAGTGTTTGCCGCTAATAATTTTGGTTTTAATGTAATTTTGAAAACTGAAAACGATGGTTTTGCTACTACTGAGGAGACATTGAAAATATGGCACCAAAATTCATTCCAAAGAAATAAGATTTTGTGTCATAGTCAGTCTTTCCCGCAAAAAAGTACGAAAAATCGCTGCCAAATTAAAATATCACTTTTCACTGTATTTTGTGGAAGTTTTTTACTAGATACATACTGTCGTAAAATTCAATCTTTTTTATCGTTGGTGATATAGTAGAAAATCAATTAAATATCATTATTATTAGCAATTTCTCTAATAATTAGTTTGAAGTTAACTTTTCCAGATTTTAAGAATAATTTCAAAAAAGATTGGTGAGAACATTTAATTAATGACCATGATTGTTCTAGGAAATTTTTTAGTTTTCTTAAAATCATTAGAAAGATTAACGTTTTAAATATATTTAAACAAAATGTCATACCATAAATAAAGAGGGGCAAGCGCAAATATCGACAGTCAAACAAAACGTGAGACGTCCCAATATTACCGTGTGTATAAGAATGCATGTTTTTTCCAAACAAAAGTATCAGTTCACTTATAAATATAAACACGAATATAACTTCACTTATACATCAATTCTCTTCTGCAGTCGAAAGGAAATTATTAGATTAATAGACTGATATGGTAATAAAATAAAATATAGAACAAAATATTTAGTTGTTTTTTATATATTTACACACGTATGGTTTAATCGATGCATTATAAGTAAATTTTCTATAACAATAAGCAAATAATGGTATAACAAATTAAAACCATAGAAGGTATACATTAAACATAAGTACAAAATACACAGTAACTACAAAAGATAACGACGATGCATTTCGAAAAATTTACTTCCACTCTTCATGGATAAGTCACACTCCGGTGAAAACGCTATCGGGAGTTAAAACAGTTAAATATTGCGAGAAGTGGACGGTTTCGATATAATGTTGTTCTAGAGTGTGGTATAAACAAAAAGTGGTTATTGCTTGAGTGTAGAAAATTATAAGGTACAACGTACAGTATTTATTCAATAATACAGGGTTTTAAATTTTTTTTTTTAATAACCGGAAATTTGTTGGCTGCATCCATCATATCTGCACAAAATTTCAATCGCGATTCAAATTTGACTCACAAATCAAAGACTTCATACCGACGATCTGGTGGTATTCCGTTAATAATATATTCGTATTCAACAGAAGCATGTGTTCGACAGTAACTCGCTATTGAACATTTGCTGCAACCATTCGCCACCTGCTGAAACCTTGACGATTGTAAAAAGTTTCATGTCGTCCACAAATAACACACAATGTGCAATCATCACTTCACAACCAATATTGTTTACCAGAATTATGAAAATTAGAGCTCATTCCGGATCGGGTAAAATAAATCTCGGATATAAAGTACCCACTCATAGGTATTGATTTATATCCGCAAGACACGAAACTTAATTTGTTTACTCCATTTCACTATGAGAGCATGAGGGTAACTCTGCCACATAACTAGAACCTCTTCCAAAAGATCATTTTTTAAATAAATTCTTGCTATTTTCCCAGAAGAGAACAATCGGATAAAGAAAAATTAGTTTTTTTGTATTTCATGAAGCGACGATTAATTGTATTAATGAAGAGCACACCTTCAGCTACCATTATGTATGTTTTGTTCTTTGTTGTTACATTCTTTGCAGAGTGGTCGTGATTGAAGGTCTTCTTTATTTGATCTGTCTACCTCATTGGAAATCTGCCTTGTGGTCTGGGCCTTCGACTTTGCCCTGCACTATTGGACCCTCTATGGATTCGCATTCGCGTTATGTTTGTGTCCAAAGAAAGTTATAGTAGAAGCTCGTACTGTGCTTGAAAGTCTTTGTTTGATGCCCAACAATCTAAGAATGGACTCATTGATTCGGAATTCCGTCAACGTCCGAATATGAGAGCCTTAACTAGTCTAGTTTCGGCAGCTTTGGTGATGTTTCAGTCCCTCCGTATTTTCCTCAGTTTATCCATATCTGACCTGGAGATCACGAAACGCCGCTTGATCACAGCTATGCAGCCGCCATATATATATATATATATATATATATATATGAGCACCATGTAAATATTTAATATGAGCACCCCGAGATATATTTATGATTGTACTACCTCACAGTTTGCTTTTTCTGTAACCTCGACCAATTGTTGTTTGCACGGTCAGCATGGTTTTGCTGCAATTTATTTTGAGACCAAAATAAAGGACACGGTTCATTCTGTGTAGGAGCTTTTCCATATATGTGGGGCTACTTGCGAACAGTGTGGTATCGTCTGCATAGCGTAGGTTTGATATTTGTTACTCTCCAATGGTAACACCATCAGTCCCATTTTCGAGAGCAATTCCCATTATCAATTCTGTGAAAGTGTTAAACAGTAATGGAGAAATTATACATGCTTGTCGAACTCCCGCACTAGGATTGAAGTTACTAGACAGGACTTCGTCTGCACTTACTTAGGCCGTTCCATTTTTGTAAAGATGCCTTAGTAGTGGCACCAGGTGTTTTGTAGTACCCACATCCAAGAGTGTGCTCCACAGCTTCGGCCATTTGAGTGAGTCAAATGTCTTGCTGCAAGATTTGGTGGAGCCTTTCTTGTCTAATGGTACAAATACTGTATGTGCACAATCCTTTGGCTAAACGCAAGTCGGCTAGATACTATTACACAAAGCGTGGAACATCTATACAGCATTCTCTCCCAATGCATTGATGGTTTCTATAAGGATACAAACTCTTCTTGTTGCTTTACCATTCTGTATGTATTGGATGTTAATTCACTCGTTTTTACCTCTCGAATCATAAATGCGCTCGACTAATAAATCAGGTGCATTCTAAGTCATATTCGTTAAATTTCGGTAAATTAACCGAAGGTCGAACGCTGAGCCTTTTATGAACTCTACAAGATGTATTCAAGGAGTTTCTGTAACATTCAATTAATTCGTGTAGAAAGTGGCGATTTCATTAGTTTTGAAACCTATTAAATTTTGGAAATTAATAAGATGCGCCGATTCCAGATAATAATTATCATAAATGAAAAAAAAAACATGTTAAAAGGGGATTCCGAACGGAGATTTATGTTTTGATTCAATACTCTTGCCTGGCCGGTACGTATTGCACATCAATCGTTACTTAATTTCAGGCATATCTTGACATATCGAATTGTTTATGGACAGTTGTAAGCACAGATGATATAAAGAAGTTGCAAACGTCATTTCTTTCTCTCTGAAATTATTGCATTTAATAACAAACTAGAAGAATGAATACAAGAAAAAAAACTTCATGGAAACAGAGGAAAAGCTATTGTTGCAGATATTAGTCCCTTATAAAGATGTAAATCAAAATAAAAGCACCTACAGAGCAAGCGTGGTGTTTTTCTAAATATGCCAAGACGCGTGTACTTTATTTATTTCTTTAGGCCATATGAAGTCAGTGTGCCAACTTGGCTTAATATAAAAACCAAGCAGAGAGGATATATGTATATATATATATGTGTGTGTGTGTGTGTGTATAGATATGTACATATATGTATATTTGAAAATATTTGATTCAACTGTAGTAGCAATAAATTTTATTTATCAAATTGTCTAATATACTTTGGACGTCACCTATTAAACATTCTTTAAAAAAATGGGTTTCTTTTAGAATAGCATGAGCATTTAACCTGTAACATTTACTATGGAAATACATATAACCTATGTCCTTTTATTCTTTAAATTTTACTGACATTTAACTAAAACATACAACCAATATGCCCTTATAACCGATAGTCATTCTAGTTGTTAAGATTATAAAAAAATAATATAAAAGAATATCTTCGATACGCAATTAAGACTAGTAATTGTTTTTGTTGAATCCATTACTTTTTACAAAAATATATGCGGTATTTCAGCAATTATGATCATGTGGATAATGACAATTGGTATAGTATAGTTATAATGAAGAAAGCAGAAATCATATATGGGGTAATTCATGGTCATTTGGTCAGTTTGATCGAAATTTTTAAGTGATTTTTCACTACCAATCGCTGGTTAATACCAGTAAATAAATATTGTCGTGCTTACAAGTTGCTGAAACGTAGTTTTTTCTAAGCAAAGGCAGAATCTATAATGGCTATAGGTGGAGGAGACGCGATTTATTCAAACTGACCTCGTTATTTCTTTAATAGTGCCAGGGATAATTGTGGAAGTCCCGTGAAACGGTTCTGCGGTTTTCTGTTAATTCAGTCGAGGCAAACAACGCAAATTTCAATAAGTGTACAATTAATCTTATATTAATATTATTTGTATTGTTTTTTAGCAGCTGATTAATATAGTAAAGGGGCACTGAACGTTTCAAGGTTGATTTATTTGAAGTGAACTTTGTTAGCATTTATATTTAATGATGAAGAAGCAGTATTAAAAACGAAGGTAGCAATGACTATTAAAATTATAAATTGTAAAATTCATTTAAGAACCTCCCAATTGGACTTTTATTTTATTTGCTATTTTTAAAGTTTGTAGACTTGCGATAATAATGAATTGATGTTAAATTAATTAGAGTAAATTATTACGGATCTGTAGATCCGTCTGAACGCCAATCAAGAAGTAGAAGTGAAGTTTTTGCTGAAGCCGTGGAAACTTTGTCGACACCGTCCGAGGAAACGGAAGACATTTTTGCTGGTCAGCCTAGGGTTGAGGTGCAGCAAACCATGTTGGACGCGGACACGAATGTACCAATAAGACGAACCCGCAGCCAGAAGACGCACCAGCAACCTGCATTCGGATATCCCGCTCACTTTCAACCCACGTCGGTTGCTTCAGACGAAAGAATTAAAAAGAAATTGTATCAGCCATGACATAGAGCAAGAGACAACGAAGAAGAGACGAGCTCTGAGAAATCCGCAAGGAAATTTTATTAAGTCAAGCTCGAGAAGGGAAGGCTCGTGCTGAACTTGCGGAGAGTGAATTGAAACATAACTGAATTACGTTTTTCTTAAATATTGTTTTTTTATTTCGTTTTAACTTTTTTCTACCCTATTTATGTAGGTTTATTACTATTCTTATTTTCATTACTTTTATTTTTATAAATTTTTCTGTTTATATTGTATTTGATTTTATATTTTTTAAATTTCGCAACGGGAAATTAAATTTTCAATAATAAATCATATATACATTATTTTGTTGTATGTAGAAAGGCAGTGTTGCACGACGATTAAAATATTTAAAAACTAAAAAATGTTAATGTCTTACTCTTCGCACAATATTTTTGCGCATCTTTATAGTGAGATATCAATATGTTTATTTGACATGTTCTTATAGTTAATTTTGTAGAAATTCATTATTCACAATTAAATAAAACTACGTGATGTAGTATTATTTTTACTTTCTTTTAGTTATTTACCACAACTGGGCTATTAGCATTTATTATCAAATTAAATGTCATGAAAGTGATGTATAGGCCGAAAATGATTGGCAATCGATTGAAGAGATGGTTATTAACATTTAACGGTCTGGATGCAATATCGTGGAAATTACGAAATATTGAACGAAATTTTAAACTTATTTGGTACAGATGCTATGGAATATATTATACGTCGTTTCATTATTGAATTATTAAATACAATTAATATTTATTATAACTTGTTCATTACTGCGCAGTAACGTAACGCGTAACGCCGAGTAAAATTACTTCTACCGAGAGGCTATAACTAGCGACAATAGCATGTTGTATTTCGCGCCCCACAGCTGTTTATACGTAGCGCTCTATTATGTTTTAAAAATATTTCACATATGTATCAGAAAGCTCTTTGCTTAGTTAAATGCTCTTATGTTAATTCCTTGTATAATTCTTGAGTCCTGAATTCTAAATTAACCAGCTAATTGTGATTAGAAATAAATAACATCAAATCGACTTAACATGATATCATATCAATGAGTCCCAATAAAGTAAATGGAAATAAACTTAATTCACGTCCAATATGGATAGAATTGTTGATTGATTTATATTCAACCAACCTTATCTTTGTCTATTGGTGGGTTGTTGTTATATTGCTCTTTGTGAGTTGATGTTAAATTAAGTTGTAATCAACGTAATAAGCACACAAGTAAAACACGTCAATATCGTAGGTAATGCATACAATATCCTGTCACTTCTTTCGTTTGCTAAATTTGGTATTACTCTGTATTTTTTTATCACTGGCAAAAACTTTCTAACAAACCAAACTGCACTTTCTAACAAACCTATTTCATTTTATTTTCAACTTTCATTCAAAATAATTCTTTCTCGGCTTGTAAAATCGTGATCTAATATTTATCTCACTTAAAATTAAGATAGTTTAACAGTCTTACATTTCCCCAAAAATTATTTTTTATCACAACTTTCGTTCCTATATGGGGATGCCAACTTCCCGTTATCTGATCCTATGGATCCCGTGATCTGATCCTATGTCACACTTAGTAGATGGAAATGATTGTTGGTTTAATATATTCACTTTAATACAATTTCGTAAAATCCATAATCAACACTCATTTTTATAATTTGTTAAGGGTAAAAGGTAGCATTCCTCGTCTTAGTAACTTCGAAGAGCCAAGCTGCGGTCAAAAACTAATTCTGCTTTAATGAAATCATTTATATTATGCGAGTGGCCATTAATAGTACGTAACTTGACTTTAGTTCGTTACTAATTTCTTATTTACTTCAGTAATGCATTTAGTTCTGTTGATTTTAACATTTTATTTTTCGACGGAAGTTATTTCACGTTTTTCAATAATGTTTATTGGCTATAAAATAATTTGCTTTTTAATTTTTTTTTTAACATCTCGACAACGATTCTATTCCAACTACCATCTGTAAACACAATTTTACAAAATTTACATCAAATTAGGTTTCTGTGTTATTTCAAACGCTTTTATAATAATACATATATCTGTACGCTTTTTCAATGGATGGAAATAGTAATTAGCACCAAGTGAACACTAAGCGAAAGGTTGATGATGGACCACCATCTCGTTTGCACGATTGCAATCGTTGACTAACAGTGTTGGAGGAAATTTGCTTATTTGATAACATTGTTAGTGTTTTGAAATCAAAAAAGTTTATTTTTCAAAATGTTTCCGTAATACTAACCGCAACTGGTGCTAAACGATACTGCGATTTCTTGTACTTCGAATATGTTTGTTAATTAAAAATATAAAATATTTTAGGTTTAACTTTTGATTAAAATATATACTAGCTAACTCAAGTAAACGACATTTTTAGACAGAATGTTTGCAAATTAAATTTCCTATAGCGTGCTTAACAATTTCACGAAAGAGGCAAAATCTACATTTACATAATAATTTGACTATATAAAGTTGACAATGGAAATGCATGCTCTCTAGGAAATAATACCATTTTTATTTTTTAGGTCACATGTTAATGGAATAAAAATGTGACATCGGTAAAATGACATCGCAAGGACTTGTATTGATTAAAAGAAGACCATGTCTATAGATTAAGTGAAGAAGGTTTTTATTTAATGATATGGCATTACACATAATTACGCGTTAATATCGTTGTTTCTTATTGAATATAAATTAAGGTGACAAATTATTTAAATTGGTGGTAATACACACAATTCGAATAATACCGGAATGTAAATAAAAATATTGTGCAGACACCAACTTCCATTGTTTATCTAAACATTATTTGTACACTTCTCATATAAAACGTATCGTTTTATGCATCGTTTCGTACCAAGATTATGTGTTGATATAAGAAAATTAATTTGTTATTTATTTCAAATATTACCACTGTTTGTTCGGCTGGGTTTAATTTCTCGTTTCCCTCAAATAGTACGTGCAGCGTGTAGTAACACAAATTTATGAAAGATATTATAATGCACAATGTTCGACACTGATGTTTGACAGTCAAATTAATGGGAATAGATTTCTATGACGTTTTAGTCATCACTATGGTGGTTTTTTATTTTGGTTAGAGAAAAGTGAAAACAGAAGGTCGTGTCAAGTATTCTCAACAGTGAGAACATTTTATATCATATTAAGCAGTATGTCATTTATGTCGATTGTGAGAAAGAATTCAAATATTTTATGGATAAAGTTAGAAGTGAATCAATATCTGCAAACTATGGTAAATTGATTATTATTTGCAGGGATCATAAAGAAATTGCGAAGAATTTTAATGCTGAAACAGTTTTTGCTATTTGCTGGAAATATTTAGCGTACGTTGTATTCGAACATTTAAATGAAACAGATGAAGTCATCAGTATATTAACATATTTTCCTGTAATAAATGGTCTTTGCAATAACGTAAAACTAATAATAGACTAGACGCAGTAAAAAAATATGTACATTATCGATTAATTCACAATCGTTCTCCACATAAATATAGTAATTTCAATGACGGCCCAATAATAATGCAACTTTTTTTCCCCACCGTACTTCATCAGAAAAAACAAACACGGAGTACAAGAATTTCCTGGATTAATAATCGACTTTTGAAATACTCTAACTAAAATTGTAAACACCACGTCGGAAATAAAGGAAGGTAGTGTTGGAATATTTAATGGAAAGCTTTGAGGAGTAAATTTTTATGATCTCATAACGCGACGAGCAAATATTTCTATTTATTTTTACACCTTGATAATACACGCACTTTTCGTTTTACGTATCCTTACTTGAGGTCTGACATCATTCTGGTCTTACCGTATATTCCACTCAGGCATTCTTGGAAGAAAATAATGAGGCATTTTGACATGTACCTTAGAAGGTCAGACGTAACATTTATATTGGTGTTTTTTCAATTATAGTGATATTGAAAGAAACTATAATAAGAAATAAATGGAACACATACTTTTGAAAAGACACATTAAATTCCATTTTTTATATTACCATCTGGGCAATATTCTTTGGTCACATAACTGCCAAACGAACAACGAAAGACGCTTTGTCATTTTGTTTGGCTTTGTGGATAAAGTTTAGTTTTCTCATGGTTACTGCATACCAAGGAGCTGCTTAGTGGACATAAAAGAAATGTGTACGATTCTGGTTTGAATACAGTTTCTAGAGCCGTTGCAGCTGTATATGACTACGGAGGATTTTACTGATAAACTTACATTTTACGATGAGTATAAAATCATAGGTGTCGAAATTATGATTGAATATTTGAAATCTATGACTGAAAGATCTTTAATATTTATTCTGCTTATTCCAAGGTATGCTTTAGCTGCAACGTACTCGATTATCAATCTCACTAATTTCTTAAATATTTCACCAAATAATATGGTGCAACATTCTGTAACTAATTACTTGCAAATAGGCTCCCCACTGGAGAATATAATAAGCTCCGTACAAGCTGGCAATGTGGCCAGTGGAATGTTTGAAAAATTCTGTGTCGAATTACATAATTTTATTCAGTCGGAAGAGCATAAGCCCGAATCGAATCGGGATAATAATGATGCTTTTTTTATTCACCATATGCAAGCCTTTTTCTTAGTTGTCTTAGGCGGATGGATGTTATCACTGGTGTTACTGTTATTAGAGGAAATTTGTGAACGAATTCGATGGTTTCAAAAAGCAAAGTGCCATGTATTAATGAAAGAGGTCATTTTATCTTCTACTTACCTCAATGACATATAGATAATATATGTTTTGTTAACGTGTTAGCAAATATGCGCAACGAGCTATATCTGTCGATCGACATATATGTTATACACACTCCATGTATTAACTTCTCATTTATATCACCGTTATTGGCTTCTGTTCCAGTTTAATCAACATTTTGTCACCAAAAATAGGTATTTTTCGTTGAAAGATTTTGAAATGTTTACTTAATAAGTAATCTAGCTACGTTTGTTTAATCAAAAACAAAAGATAAAAACAATTCATCATAACTAATGAAAATACAGATGTAAAAGGTAAAATTTTAAAGAATTAGCTTTTACATGTTCAAAAGACATCGGAATAAAGGAAATATTTGTCAAAATTCCTACTGGTAATTGTTTATCCTATCTAAGGAAAATATTTGTCAAAATTCCTATTGGTAATTGTTTAGCCTCAGTTTTATTCTTTACATATCCTTAATAAAATATTTGTAAATTAAAAAATACTTTCGTTGAATGTAAATACTTTTGAAATTAATTGACCCCCAATTTTTCAACATGTAAATAATTAATGTTAAAAAAAATATGTTAATAGAGTACTTATAATTTTTCATTAGCATTTCTTTTTTCATATGGTCATATAATTTTATCATACATAACATGGATGCCCCGCCGGTTTCAGCGTAATAAAAAAGAGACCGGCCATTGCGTGAACAGCATGACGGGACTTGGCTAGTTTCGCCCCGGGCGCTCCCTCCGATATAGGTTTTTTGAACTGAGTCAAAGGGAAACAAAAGACATATAAAACCACTCGTCACTTCAGAAGTTAAACAAATATATTTATAACGAATTACTTAGACTATTCAACGGATATAGTAATTGCAATTAATTTTATTAAAAATGACTTACTAAAATAAAATCGAAACATTAATGCAGATAATATTCCAATTCATTGACTGAGAAAATTCTTGAGAAATTTATAGCGTATAATTAAAAAAAAAATAACCACTATTTAATAAAAGATATATAAAATGATCCATTGTTAGATCAAAAAGGCAAAATTTTGATGGGTTACTTTTACATTTTATCAAGATGTCGAAAATGGCAATTTGAAAATGAGCAATAAATATATTTAATATGTTCACAAGCCATAACAAAGATCTCAGAAGGTTCTTGAGATTATCTGAAGGTACTAATTAAGTGCTTAGAGTATTACAAGTTTTGTTTTATAACAGTATATTACTTTATTATTTAATTAGTTCAAATATGAAACATAGTATATATATAACACATTATACATTCAAAAGAAGATGAAAGCTTTATTAATATGACACATGAGTAAAACGTTACACAGCACTACAATAGATACAGCATTTATGTGAAAATAAATAAATAAAATAATATTTCTATTCGCTATAAAATGTCACTTATCAAAATATAAATTTATTAAATAAGCATCAATAAGAATTACATTGAACAATGACTAATTCACACATGAATTTATAATGTTTATCAGAATAATAAAAATTGTTTATAAATCAACAGACATAGAATCGATAAGTAAATACACAATATATATAGTATTATTTCTAATAAGTCAGCAAAGACAATAATATCAGACATCTATACATTTATACGTTTGATATGAATTTAAATGCGCTTTGATGGTTACAATGTACTGTTGTCATTAAAATAACACCGGTTATTTCAACCCATAATTTTTGAAAATATACCGCTTCTTTACATGCTTCAGCTAGAGTTATATGTTCGGCCTCAGCACTAGGAAAGGTTACTGTCCTTTGTTTTAAAATTTGGAAAGTTATAACAAAATCTGACATTGTAAAATAAAACCCACCGTTAGACCTTCTACCTATTAAGTCACTGACCAATCTGCATTTGTAACCTAATAATTTTACCTTTATCTTAGTAGTGAGGATATATTTAATCTTATATATTTGCCTTTAAATCTAGGAGGCAGAATTAAAAATTTCCAATATTTTGAAATCCAAGACGGTGGCATCTGCTTTTCTCAAAGCAAGTCTTCAACTTACTTTATTACGTTGAATTCCAATTTCAGAATGTTTTGAGATCGAAAATAGCGGTACGGCTTCATATTAGTTTTATGATGCTGAGTTCGAATTTCATGTTTATCCAGAATGGTATCTTTTTTGTCTCCCAACAAATCAATACTGTGTGATTTATTTTAAGAGAAAGAGACTGCAACACACGCAGTTTGCTTGTAGCCGAAAACATTTTAGAGTGTAATCACTTATATATCACTGAATTTCCCAATTATTTATAAAATATGAAAACTAACCTTTCTTTACAATATGCATTACGCCTTTTTTTAAACTACGTTCTATTTTTATTCCTTAAGTAGCATCTGATAGCGTGAAACGTAATCAATGTTTTAATCGCAAATATAATAGTTATTTGTTGCGAGAAAAATACGTCCTAAACTGGCATTTCGAAAAAATCATAGAAACTGAATTCAATGTTTTCAAATTGTTTATTATATTTATTAACTATAATAGTAAATATACATCGGTACCCATGAATTAAACTATATTTAAAATAAATTTATAATCATATTAGGAAAATTAGTTTAATTATTCTGTTAAATCAATTTGACATATTTTTTTTTATAAAATTTACAACTACCATTGAATTAAACATACAAGGAAACTTTAGAACCATGCCGGCGACTAAAAAAAACAATTGCAAGCACGTATATATAATAAGAAATATTTGATCCGCAAAATTTTACGAATATACATTATTAAATAAAAAATTCTCAAATCAAATATATGTATTGTCCAGACTTTTACATCAATTGGGGAAAAAACTAATGCATTTAAGAATTTTTAAATATTCTTTATTATTGTGAACTCTTATTAATTTAATTAGTTGGATTATGTTTTATCTGGAAAACTGATTTCTACAACAGCAAACTTTCCAGACAATAAAATTATTGGGCAATAATATGATAAGTAGATATCATATTGAGAACATTTAGTTTTTGGAACAAAGAGAGAAAACAAAAAACACGAAACTAATATAATTTTGATATGCCGAAAGATCTTTTGGATTGAGTTGTAGGAAAAGTAAAAGAAAGATAAAATTAAAGGGATATAGGAGGCAATGGTCTGGAAAAGGGTAAATTTGGAAAAAAGTACATTTGAGAATTTGTAAAAATTAGAATGAACTTTGAAAATCTGGTATATGAAAAGAAAGTAGATGCTCATAAAAAAATATACTTTGTGGATGAGACGCGTGAGAAACGGGCCGAAGGGGTTGTAAATCTGTCAACAAAATTAGCGGGGCTGGGTAAATGTTTAAACACAATTTGTAGCAGCAAAATAATGTGAAATTTGACTTGATTACAAATTACACTTAAGTTTCAAGCGAAATAAAATATCTGGAGCTATTTTAGATACTATTCTGCTAAAGATTGGAAGTTTGACAATCTAAATAACAGTAATAGCTACTGTGAACCGTTCATAAATTCGGTTCAAAGGCATTAAAATACGGTACATATTAAGGAGGCCTCCTAATTGGGCCTTGAGTATACATCCGATACTTTATAAACGACTAGTCAAATGGTGATAAGTACCTATTAAGTTTTTTGTTTACGGAAAACCTCCCGCACACCTTACAGATTTAGCATATGATTTCAACGTAAATTTTTGCTTGCAATATTTGACGATTGATTAAGTAGCTACAAACCGTAAATGCCACCAAATTTTTTTCAGCTTTTATTAACAGCGAAGAATTCCACAGTGTATGTGATTTTTAAATACTAATATATGAAACATTCACAAAGTTGATATCGAGACATTTTTCTGAAGAAAAATTTTCGTTAAATTATTCTTACCACTCTAAGATTATAAATATTCCCAGACCCGTATTTTTATCTTTCAAACGTTATAGATTACTAACAGAAACCACAAAATAATTTATGGCACCACGTTATTAAAAGCTAATAGGTGAAATAATGCCAACTAATTTTATAAATGCGAAGAAGACAGAACATATGTCGATCGACAGACAAAACTTGTTGTGCATGTTTGCTATCATAATAATATGGAAAATATTATTAATTTGTATGGGACGTAGATATACCGTTTACATTATTCGCCTTCTCAATACATGACACTTAGATTTTCGAGACCATCGAAATCGTTCACAAATTATCTCTGCTAATAGAGACACCGCTGATAAGATCCATATGATAAAGGAGAAGCAGGCTCGCAGATGGTAAATAGTCAAGGTATCGTTATTATCCCGGTTCCGTTGTTGTTTATCATTTTCAACCTGAATGAAATAACTTAACTCAACATAAGTTTTTTCAAATATTCCACTGGCCGCCATGCGAGTGTACGCAAAACTTATTCTGTTCTCCAGTGGCGAGTCTGGTTGCATATAATTAGTTAGGAACTGTTGTTCCACATCATTCGGTAAAATGTTGATAGAATTATTGTTATTGGTAATTGAATGCATTGCAACCAAGTGGTTACGTGGAATACGCATAATAAAATTCAAAGATCCGTTAGAAATAGGTTTCAAATACTCAAATATATAGTCATAACGTATTATTTTATACCGATCGCAAAGCGTAGGTGCATCGAAAAAGTACGTTCTAAACTCAGCCAATCCTCCGTATTCGTATCCAGCTGCAATGGCTCCAGAAACTGTATTAATATCTGCATCATATACATCTCGTTTCAGTACACTAAGGAGAGCTCCTTGGTAAGCAGTGACCATAAGAAAACTAAACCATATACATAAAGCTAAACAAAAGGACAGAACATTCTTTGTCGATCATCCATAAAGTCATCTGACCAAAAAATATTGCCCAAGTCGCAATGTACAAATTTGCACCCAAGGTGTCGTTTGGAAAGAATGTATTCCATTTGTCTTTTATTCTCGTTTTCTTTAATATTACTAACATTAGTAATAAGACCAACATAAAGATTACGAATAATAATCTGAGATATAAATCAAATGGCCTTATTAATTGTTCACAAGCGGGCCTGAGGGGAATGGATGGTGAGACCCAAACGATATCAGTTATCCAATGTGGATACGCAAAACGAAAATTGCGTGTATTATCGGTGTGTAAGAAGAACGCACTAGAAATATTTGCTCGTCTCGTCATGAGCTCATAGAAATTTACCGGCCAATACTTTCCATTTAACACTCCACCATTAGCTTCTTTTATTTCCAATGAAGCATTTATCATTTTAGTTAGAATAATATAAAAGTCGCTTAATAATCCAGATATTTCTTGTACTCCGTGAGCATTTTTTATAGTAATATACGGTGGAATTAAAAGAGTTGTCACTATTAATGGGCAGCCATTGAAATTATCGTATTTTTGTGGAAAAAGGTTGTGAATAAATTGATAGTGTACACAATCTGTTACTGTGTCCAATATTATCGGTTCTACATTACTGCAGATACCATTTGTCATGGGGAAATATGTTAACACATTGACTCCATTTGCTTCATCCGGATGTAAAACAATAACGTTCGCCAAATAATATTTCCAGAAAATCTCGAAAATTGTTTTAGCTTTACAATTCTTCCCATTTCTTTTTTCACCACCATAAATAATTATAAATTTTCCATAGTTGGCAAATATGGATTCACTTTTAATTTTGTCCATAAAATATTTGAATTCATTCACATAATCGACATAAATTACATATTGCGTAACATGATGGGTCATTTTCTTACTGTAGAGTAAATTTGACGATATCCCATTTTCATTTATCTCTAACGACAATAAGCAGCCAGCGTATTGATGACTGAAATGTCGCAGAAAGTTATTCCCATTTATTTCACTGCCCAATATCAGAGTCGAGTATTTTGCATTGTAATAGTTTTCAGCAATTTGTTTTGCTACATGCAGCACACATTGGGATCCGTTTGGGAAAAGTGAGATATTAAATTCAGCTGAACAAGGAGTCATAATATTTAAAATAAATAAAACTTTAATTGTCTCATGTAATGGCACTCTCTTTGCAACAACCATGGCGTCCTTTGTGACAGGCTTTCAAATAATGTTGGCTAGCCATACGCGTTATTGTCTACATAGACTCATATATTTCTTTAATTATAGTGTGATTCGAATACAACCTTCAATTTGTGTAATTTGCTACATTTATTTTTTTAAATGAGGAACATCAATTTCAAGACATAATGATATGTTACGCCGTATCATTAGGTATAAACCTGTTTTATATATTATATTGTTTATATTTATATATTATATTTACTGGTAATTTATATATTATATTGTTTATATTGTTGCAATTTTATTTTGACAATGTCATATTTTCATTTCGTTAAGAGATTCGTGGAAATAATAAGACGGTGAAATTTTCTAAAGCCAAAATTTTTTTTAATCGATATTCTATAAAATCAATATATCCCATATTTATATCATCAATCTTAAACACTAGAATCATTCGACATATGTAGATTTTGGCTTCTTTAATATAAAATGATGCAAACGCTTTAGGACATTTCATTTGCCAAACACAATTTAAAAAAATGCCTTTTACTTCAGTTTGTTAAAATATGTTGTTGTGTTATACGTTGCAGTTATATGATCTATATTATTTCGGCGAATCTGTAACAATTTTAAAATAAAACATAATTCTTGAAACGACGCACTCCGTTTTAAGTAGTGAACTTACTTGGACAGTGCCGAAGGGAGACGAGTTTACCCGATTCAGTGTCACCTATCCGAGCGTGACGGCCGTATTATAGTTTACTTCTTATTGGTTTATTTTAGTTTTTATTAGCTATATAGTTTAGTTTTCATTGGTTTGGCAACGGACCGGAAATCCCATCCCATTTGAGCGTGACGGCCGTATTATTGTTTAGGTTTATTTTAGTTTTTATTAGTTATATAGTTTAATTTTTATTGGTTTGGCAACGGACCGAAAATCATGAATTCTGTAAAAAATATTTGTGTTTGAGAGATCCGGGTTTGACTTTAAGCGTCACATTTGTTTGAAATGCCAGTTTAATTTATATTATTTAAACGCAATGATTTTCATGATCGTCATTTATTTTTTTGTTATTAAACGTAATGACTTTCATGTGTAAATTCATTGATTTTTTTCAAATAATTTTGAATACTTGAGTAAAGTCATTTGTGGTAATAATTTTTTCAATATCATGATATACTTCTACTTTTGAAGTCAATAAACTTTGAAAGTTATAACTTTTTGAAAAATTACATTCTTTCTTTAAACTTGTAATCATTGTCTAAATTAATTAAAAAATAACCATTAACCGATACCGATATTCCTTCTGCATTGATAAAATGAATGCCTTTTTTCGCTTTTTCGAGTTTCACGTACTTTTTTTAGATCTGGGACTGCGAGATTTATGAATTAGTTTCGTACATTCGTGTGGAATGATGGCTCTCAATCCGCACTTTACCTTATCTTACAATTTCCATAGAAATAACATTTAGAAATTGGTGCGGAAAATAATTGGAGTTTTCGTGAAAAAAATTAAATAAATTATCAGATTTAAATAAGAATTTGAAGGGGATTGCACTTCCATTTTTTTGGGGGAGGGGAAATACAGACGAATATAATATTTTTCTTCTCATTCCAGAGATCAACATCGCATAGACTTTTATCCAGCTCCCTTGGGAACTGAATTGAAATCTAATAAAATATATGCTCATTCGGTGTGAGTTAAACTGCGAATATGGTATTAGCAGAGCCTTTAGTCCTGTTTATAATAGCACTAAGATCTTACTTTGGTGCTAGTCAATTAGGTTATCATATAGCAATATAAATATAAATTTACTACTTTAATTCTCAATTGAAAACGGAAAATTTGAAAAATAAGTTATTACTTTTTTATTTTGATTTATTTTAGCTGGTATTTTTAGTTACTAACTTAGTGACAAATTATACATCAGGAAGTGGAGGTAATCTTTATATCAAAATAATTTGCTGTTATAAACAGAAAACCATACGAGCCTGACAAATTAGTACCATATTCAATATCGGAATTCATACTTTCTCTTTTTATGTCTGTCTAGATCCAAACGACAATACCCGTGATTCTATGATCGATATCGCCGTTTGAAATAATTCATTTTTACTTATCTTTGATGATTCTTGCTCAATGTTAAAGAAATTAGATCATACATAAACATAGTAACGATGTAAAACTTAGAAGCTTAACCCGAAGTGTACTACGACCAGTGTGTACACCAAAAAGTAAACAAATCACTTTTCAATCGGCATAATAGAAAATGTATATTATACGAGTCGCGCGAGGCGAAAAACTTATAAATCAAATTTGAGAAAATTTATAGAAAAACTGATTTTAATATATCCATAGTAAATAATTACATGTAGCCACGGCAATTTAATTATCTGTCATTGTCGTTATGTCAATGATTTTTCGCAGTAATTTTAGCTCGAATAAAAAAGTACCTAAAAACCACACGTCGGTGAAACGAACCCCAAAACTCTTTAAGAAAGCAAATTTAATTTTTTATTTCAACACATGTTTAATTTCAAAAGAACAGGCCTTTCGTGTTGTCTCTCGCTCGCTCCTACTTCCGCGGTTGAAGCGTCATGTTTACCTTGCATTTTGAAGATCGAGTAACGAATTCTCAATATTAATTTAATATATTTATAAAATTTAAAACATAAAATAATACTATTTGCATTATTTTTATAGCACAAAAGGAGAGTTTGCATGTGTTGATATTTAGTGTCCATAATTTAATCACAATTTTGAGAAAGACTTTTTACTTTTTAATGATAATACGAGTAGATATACTATCTCATCACGCGTTCATATAACGCGAATATAATTACCTACGAATATTTATATGGCAGCTAATTAATATTATTTGAATCTAACAAACTATAATCTTGATTTTGCGGACAGTTTTGAGGAAATAAGTCATTATTTATATTTTTTCAACGCGAATGTGTTAGCAGGTCGAAGATAGAAATAATCTTGTGGAAAATTTATACTTTAGTCGTATTAAATGATCAAATTACAATATCAAATGAAAACGAGGGTTTTCCACTTTAAATATCATTGAACATGCTTAGTAGACTTTACAGATATATATTGATGAAGTCTACTTGGGCAGGTGGAACCTCATCTATAGAAGAGAATTTCCAAATTTACTTTTCAGTGAATACATTATTGAATACATTGTACGGTAATAATATAAATTTAGAGATTGTATCACTATGTAACAAAAATATAGACCAAAATAATAAAGATTCAGCTGCACTACAAAAATTGTCAATAAATCGGAGAGTTTTGGTAAAATAAAATATAAGATAAAAATAGTAAAAATAACACAATTTTGGTAAAATGGTGAGAAATTTAAAGAAAACGAACTACATGGTTTTATAATATTCTTTTTAATGTTCAAAATTAATTTAATCACACTCGCATCTAGTTCAATATAAGTCAACTCAAAAAAATTTTAAATACACACGTCACTCACAAATTCTGTTCACACAAAAATTTATTTTTTAATAAATAATTAAGATATACATTTAAATAATATTTCACTTTTCCTTAACCAGTGGCACACTGTAAAGAGTTAAGAACTTATTTCATTTGTTAATTTTCATATTTATGAAGAAATTTTCTTTATTTCTCATCTATATATATTTACATAATACATGTTAACACAACTTGATATCAAAACATTTGTTTCATGTAACGTACTTGTCGAAACTTGGCTTCACCAAAACATATTTGACGCCGAGTTCATAGACGACCGATACACGGTGTTTCGACGTGATCGAAATCTATCCAGTAGCATTAAATCGTATGGAGGTGGAATTGTTGTTGCGGTTATGACAAACCTTATTGCAAAGCGTTGCCGTCAATGGGAAAACGAGGATTTGGAGGAACTATTTATTTCTTTGCGAATGAAGAATTTCTCCCTTATATTATGTGCTGTTTATATTCCACCGAAATTTTTGCAAAATATCTATAAAAAACATTTCTGCAATTTACAAAATTTATATACTGATAATTTTAGTAACCACATATTAATTGTTGGTGATTACAATATTCCAACCCTAAATTATCAGTTTATGGAAAATTGTCCCTATGGCATCATAAATGACAGCTCTGACCCCTTAGTTGCCCTTGTTACTGGTGTCACCTCGTTCATGAAATTGGAACAGCTTAATTACCTTAAAAATTGTAATAACAGGACTCTCGATCTCGCACTGAGTAATTGTAAATGTAAACTCTCTTCTGCGGAACCATTACTTCGTGAGGACCGCCATCATCCTACTTTCCTCCTCACAATTGATTGCTGTCCAGAGGTCGCGATGAAAAAGGCTGACAATTCAAAGTACAATTTCCGCAAGTGCGATTATACTGCAATCAATAAAGAGCTAGAATCCATAAACTGGGAAAAGGAGTTCCACCAGCTTTCAGCTACCTGCGCTGTGGATAGATTTTATATCATTATTTTTGATATTATCAATAAATTAGTTACAAAGAAACCACAAAAATCTAGGAAACATCCAACTTGGTACACTCCTAAATTGATACAGATAAGTAAACGAAAAGAAAAATTTTGGGTAAAATGGAAATTATACGGTAACTTCTCCGATTACTTAAATTTCTCTAAGTTAAGAAGTCAATTTAAGAAAATATCTCGGTCTTGTTTTCGTGACTACGTCCACAATACTGAGAAACTTATTAATAACAACGTAAAAGGTTTCTGGTCATACGTGTCATCACTAAAGAAGTCGGAAGGATACCCATCGTCGATGAATTTCGAAGGTTATGAATCGAATGACATTCAAATGATATGCCAAATGTTTTCTGAGTTCTTCAAATCTACATTTGAACGGAACCCACCTCTAGATCCAAATAATATTTGTGAATCCTTCGAACAAAACCTACCTCCTCATCACAATTTAGCACTTCAGATGGATATTAATATCACCTCCATCCGCTTCCAAAGAGATGAAATAACTAATGCCCTCAAGAAAATCAATCCCAATAAGGGAGCAGGTCCAGACAACATTGAACCTATATTTCTCAAAAACACACACGATACGATTTCTGCTCCACTCACTATAATATTTAATATGTGTATCGCGCAGGGTACGTTTCCCGGGTGCTGGAAAGATGCACATATAATACCAGTATATAAATCTGGGAGTAAACAATCTGTCGAAAATTATCGGCCTATATCCATTTTGTCAGCAGTGTCTAAGGTATTTGAAAAAGTGGTTCACAATAGGATTTATCCGACATTGCATCGGCATATTATTGAGGAGCAGCATGGATTCGTACGGAACCGGTCAACATTAACCAACCTGTTATTGTACACGCAATATCTCTTTAAATCTATGGATTGCAGGACACAGGTTGATTCCATCTACACAGATTTTAAAAAAGCTTTCAACAAGGTTGATCATCTCATCTTGCTGAAAAAACTCTCTTTTAACGGTATAAAGGGCAATTTACTTCGTTGGTTCGTCTCCTATCTCAGCAACAGGCAACAAGCAGTAAAAATTAACGGTTTTATATCACCTCATGTTCCCGTCACTTCAGGGGTACCTCAAGGTTCCATATTGGGTCCCTTTTTGTTTATCATCTTTATAAATGACATCAGCAATTGTTTTAAACACAGCAAGTTCCTGTTATATGCTGACGACCTAAAGATTTTCTCCAAAATAAGAGATTCTTCTGATCATTCGAAGTTACAAGAAGATCTTAAAAGACTAGATGCGTATTGCAGAATAAACAAGATACAATTAAGTCATAGTAAGTGTAAATCGATCACCTTTTCTAAAAATAAGACAATCTATTTTCATACCTATGACATAGGTGGTCATTCTTTGGAATCTATTAATTGCATACGTGACCTTGGTGTAATGTTTGATCAAAAGCTACATTTTGATGTTCACGTAAAGCAGATCACATCGCGAGCTTATGCTTTGCTAGGCTTTGTTTTACGAACTACCAAACCCTTTAAGCAAATGAGAACGTATCGCATCCTCTACACAAGTCTTGTGCGATCTCAACTTGAATATGCTGTTGCCGTCTGGAATCCTTACTATCTTACATATTCTGATATGATCGAAAGAGTGCAAAAACGATTTATACGTACATTGCAATATCGCTTCAATACACCCAAAATAGATTATTATAATGCATTGTATACATTCAAATACCGTGCTCTCCACGAAAGGCGTATCGAACTCGGAGCAATTGTACTTTATAATATTTGCCATAGTCGTTATGATTGCGCCGATATAGTGAATCAGTTGCAGTTTCGTGTGCCAGGGAGAGCGACCCGTAGCATCGCACTGTTCCATCTACCTACCGCTCGCACTAATGCTGGTGCTCGTGTACCACTACGCAGGCTTTGTGATGATTGCGACGGAAAATTTCATTCTCTAGATATATTTGCCAGTTCAGTATTTCAATACAAACAGTCAGTTAAACGGATACTATACAACCATTAGACCTTTGAAAGCATTGACACTACATTTTCATTTATTCAAATCGACGTGATATTCTGTTTTTTTTTTTTCTTTTTATTTAATCGATATTATTATGGGTGGGATAGTGATTACTATTAATTCTATTATTGATAACTGTTACAGTGAACTTTAAAGGAAAGGCTGACTTCAATCATTTCAATAGTTATTGCTTGATTGTTAAAAATATTACTTTATTAAAATATAATTTGATATATTATAAAATTTTTAATATTTAATGTATCATGGAAATATCTAGAAGGGACTGAGGATATATGTATGTAGAATATTACTTTCATGTGGGAATGTTAGGATATAAGTTAACCTTATTGTCAAAAAACTCTTATTTTGTATTTCACTATGACTTGTATCTGTTTTTTCTCCATAGGTGATAAATAAATAAAAAAAAAAAAAAATAAAAAAAAATAATATATATATATATATATATATATATATATATATATATATATATAAGAATCATTATGTTGTTTTAAGTCGACAGTAGAAAAATATACGAGTGTTGTAAAATTTGTTTTATATCGATTCGATAAATTTGAATATATAGATTTATCGAGTGGGCGGTAGAATGATTTTATGACACTTATAGGTTTTTATTAAATAAAAAAAGTAAAGAATTTTCAAAAAAAAGAAAAAAAATTTTCACTAAATTTTATATTCGTCTTTAGGATTGCACATAATTCAAAACTCGTGTTTTAGTATACTCGTACAAGCACGCTTAGATTACTTACTAAACAGTGTTTTAAAAATCTTACACATACATTCCGACTGATAGACAAATTCATTATTCTTAATTGCTAACACAATAATACAGAAAATATATTCCGTATAAGTTTATAAAGTGGAAATACCGTTTATATTATTCGCCTTCTCAATATACAACACTTTGATTTTGGAGAACATCGTATTCGTCCACAAATTACTTCTAATAACAGTAACACCAATGATAACATCCAACCGCCTATAATCACCAAGAAACAGTCTTGCTTATGGTGAATAGTCAATGCGTCATCTGTATCCCGTTTCCATTGGGGTTTACGATATTCAACCTGAATAAAATAACGCAATTCAATATCAAATTTCTCAAATATCCCACTGGCTCCTATACAAGCTTAAACAGAGCTCATTATATTCTCCAGCGGCGAGTTTGGTTGCAAATAACTAGTTATATTGTGTTGCACCATACCATTTGATAAAATGTTTATGAAATTAGTGCGATTGGTAATTGAATGCATTGCAAGCAAGGGGTTACGTGGAATACGCATAATAAAATTCAAAAATCCTTTAGACATTGGTTTCAAATATTCAAATATATTTTCATAACCTATGATTTTATACCGATCATAAAGTATAGATTCATCAGCAAAGTACGTTCTAAACTCAGCCAATCCTCCATATTCAGACCCAACTGCAATGGCTCCAGAACCTGTGTTCAAGTCCGTATTGCATCCATCTCGTTTCAGTACACCAAGGAGTGCTCCTTGGTAAGCAGTTACCATAAGAAAAATAAACCATATCCACAAAGCTAAACAAAACGACAAACCATCTTTCGTCGCTCGTTTAACAGACATTTGACCAAAAAATATTGCCCAAGTGGCAATATACAGATTAAAACTTAAGATGTCCCTTCGAAAGTACTTGTTCCATTTACCTTTGAGCTTTGTTTCCTTCAATATCACTAACAGGAGAAACAACGCCAAAATAACGGTTATGAATGATAATCTGATATAGAAGTCGAATGGTCTTATCAATTGCTCCCAAGCGGACCTGCTGTCTAAAAAAAAAGCGGACCTGAGAGGAATGGGCGGAGAGACCCAAACAATGTCAGTTGTCCAGTGAGGATATGTTAAAAAACAAGTGCGTGTATTATCGATGTGTAAAAATAGGTCGCCAGAAATATTTGCTTGTCGCTTTACGAGATCATAGAAATTAACTGCCCAACGCTTTCCACTAAATATCCCACCACTAGCTTCTTGTATTTCTAAGGTAACCTTTACCATTTTAGCTATGGTACTACAAAAGTCGCTTAATAATCCAGAAACTTGTTGCATTCCGTGTTTATTTTTTCTAATATGGTACGGTGTAAAAAAAGTGATGACATTGTTAACGGGCAGCTATTGAAGTTATTGTATTTTTGGGGAAAAAGATTGTGAGTAAATTGACAACATGCACATTATTTTACTGTGTCTATTAATTTTGGTTTTATATTATTACAAAGACCACTCGTCATGGGAAAATATGTTAACACGTTGACTCCGCCGGTTTCATTCAGATTTAAAAATATAACGTTTGCCAAATAATATTTCCAACAGATAGCAAAAATCGTTTCAGCATTACAGTTCTTGGAATTTCCTTTATAACCAATACAAACAATTATAAATTTACCCTAATTGGGAAATATTGATTCATTTTTAATTTAATCCATAAAATATTTGAATTCTTTAACATAATTGACATAAACGACATACTGTGTGATGGGATGTGCAATGTTTTTACTGTAGAGTAAACTTGGCAATTTTTCGTTATCGTTTATCTCTACCGACAATAAAGAATCAGCGTAGTGATGACTAAAATGTCGCAATATATTATTCCCATTCGTGTAGCTGCCAAATATCACCGTCGAATAATGTGCATCTTAATATTTTCAGCAATTTGCGCTGCTACGTGTAGCACACACTGGGGTTGGCTTGAGTCAAGTGAGAAAGTAAACTCGGAAAAACAAAAGGAGATAGTATTTAAAATAAATAACACAATAATATTTTGATGTAAAGACATTGTCTCGATAATGAACATGGCGTACAAATGATGTGTAGAAAATTATAGCGCGTAACTGTCTACGTAGTATTTTGTTTTCTTTTTTTTTTCATTCTAATGCAATCCAAATACCGTCACGCAACCCTCAATTTACGTAATTGTGTACCCTTATTTTTTTCAATTAGGAACAACGATATTATCACGTAATGATTTGTAATGCCCTGTCACTAAGTATAAACCTTCTTCGCCTAAGCTGTAGACAAGGTCTTTTTTGTTTATTTTGTAGATGTTCTTGCGGCGTCATTAAGCCGATGTTTTATTTTCATTTCATTAAGATGTTACCTAACGAAAGCAAAATTGTCATATATTGTAGATAGCCCGCGTTTATATATTCAATTTAAAAAAATTAAATCATCAGATAAAGGTAGCTTTATGTTTCTTTTGTATAAATTGTTGAGCAGGATTTAGGAAAAGTTATTTGCCGACATACTCTTTAAAAATGTCGCTTATATGAGTTTGTTAGTATATGTTTTAATCAATAGTTAAGTCTAAGATATTTTATATTTTTAGGCATATTATATATATATATATATATATATATATATATATCTATATACATATAAATATATATATATATATATATATATATATATATGTGTGTGTATATATATATATATATATATATATATATATATATGTATATAATATATATACATATATTAAAAAGTTTCGCAGCGGCATTAAATACCAGTTGCGAATAGTCTTACACGCGAATTTCGAAAAATAGCTACTGGCCTCTAATAGCCCACGATTTAAGTTATTTTTTTGAAAGACACATTGTTAATGTTCATTGAGAAACCATATAGTAACTTTTGTTAATGTTAAGCATGTTGGTTGGAATAACAAAGGAATCTTAAAGACCTGAAATTTAAAAAAAATTCTGCTTAAAGTTGATGAGAAGAGTTGGATTTTTTGACTAGGATGTGGAAGAATAAAAAAAGTATCAACTTGAAACCTGAACCTGGACTTGTACTAGCCACGAAGTATTTTTTATGGTTACAAAAACAGGATTTGGGTTTAAAATAACTAACATGATTGAAAAAAGTTAGGTAGTCATCTAATGCCTGTCATTCGCGTTTTCCAAACCATTAACTAAATAAGATCTTAAATCCATTGGAATTATGTAGAGTCTTTAACTAAAATGAAAAAGAATTGGCCTTGAAAAATTTTCATACCTTTACACTCTTTCTCCAATCAAAAAGTACCTCAATATTGACGAATAAACAGGTTACATGACGTACGGCAGTTGTTTGTTTACATTTTGATGTACTATTTGTCAACTTATTATGTAGATTATTTATCGTTATGTTGTTCCAGCTGTCATAATAAACAATTAATTTATTATGGCCGCTGTATTTACTAAATTTAATTATAAATAATTAATTTAAATTTCACTAGATGCCATCAAACGACAAGACACCATTAAATTAATAATTTATTATATTTACAGAAAATTTTTTATTGAAGTCCTTTGAACAACGTTGAAGAGTTTTGTAAATTTTTTTCTCTCATTACTCTCAAATCCACTATTTACAACAACTTTTGACTATTTATTAAACGTATTTATTTCAATACCATTGTTTGAACGTAATATGCTCCCACTTATCGCTGATAATATTCTTACTATCAGGAATATATGTTATAGCATACTATAATGAGCCTAATTGATATAAACCACACCCCTCAGTGCATCAATAAACTGAAATAAAGGATTAAAGTTTCACGACATTCTAATGTTATAGCTTGATATAATATATTGCTGCAGACGTATGATAGATCAGTTTCAATGTTAAATGATACTTTTAGCACTGCGTACATCAATCAAATATCCTCGATCAGTTTGAGTATTTACACTTAATTACTGTTACTTATTTGATTGCAATAGTGAGCAGTCGAAGTTAGACGTGTAAGGCAGGGAAGGAAGATGTTAGATTAGTTATGAGAAGGAAATGGAACAAATCGTGCGTCAAACGTATAATATCTTATGCGATGCGATCTTATTTTCGACAAGCCCATTTTATACCAATAATAAAATTGGTTTTTTA
This sequence comes from Druceiella hillmani, assembly GCA_039881145.1. Lineage (NCBI taxonomy): Eukaryota > Metazoa > Arthropoda > Insecta > Lepidoptera > Hepialidae > Druceiella > Druceiella hillmani. The sequence goes on from JAYKKI010000019.1 coordinate 34,796,251, forward strand.
ACTACTCCAAGAAAAGAAGGACTTTCTCAATGTGAGATACATGCATATTTTTCATTTATATGCAGCCCTAATTCGAAGGGGCATTGTCATGTTTTTATGATTCTTATTATTAGTACGAAATGGCATTTAATACGATCATTGGAATTTCATATAAGGCCCCTTTAAGAAGTTTAAAACCTAATTTGAACTTATTTAATATGTTTTTAAACTATTTTCGTCAAAGATAATGAAATCAAAAAAATGTGAGAAAAAAACAGCTCCTCATTGGCGAAGAGTAGATTAACAAAATTCAGAGTCGTTTGACTTAAATATTCCTTTGCTCACAAATGGTGGCCAGCGCCTGAGAAGAGAGTCGAAATATTGTAACTTGAATTCCTTAGTGGTTAAAAGTCATTGGGCAAATGAAACAAATCCATGACTCGTCTTCATGTGAAAAAGAAATTAACGAAATGCATATTATGTGTTATCAAGATCTAATACCACGGATCTACACAAACCGTGTTGGTATCACAAGAGGATCCTATCGATTAGCATAACATATATCACCTAACAATTTACGTCTACAGCGCATTTCCTCCGGGAACATGTTCCAAGGTCCATCACTGATCCAGTGATCATCGCTATCTAAAATTTGGACTACGCACCTCGTAACACTGCACCTCGTAGCACTATTAGTCTTTAATATTTCTATTTATTTTTACGTATTGTTTAACCACCTTTACACTCCACGATTCCACGATTTAAATTGCATCATGCTAAATTAATAGTAGTCAAATAACTAATCTAATTGTATCAAAAATATGTCCAGATATAAAAGAAATGTTAGAAGCACTACGAACGGACCGACAAATTTAGAAAACATACCCTTTAGCATAATCCTACAGTTCATTAAACCTCACGACGACTCGCGACGCGACGCGACTCGACTCGCGACGCGAGCTTTCAGTTGACTTCTCAGTCAACTGCAAGCCAAAGTACAAATTGCGTCTTCCATTAAAGAGTTTGAAAATTGGGCCACACTGAAGGATATCTTAAAAAATTAATTCCGTAAACGTAAATATTACATCTACCCACTCACAGACTTACAAGATTGTAAACAAGATGCTCGCAAGTCTGTGCGTCGATTACTTTCGTTTGACCAGGGTAACCGTATAAAAAAACGTGAAAAGGAAACTCAAGTTAAGACTAGCGCAATAGAAGGCCTTTGTCCTAAATACGTTTATTATGAGTGTTCATCCACAATTTTAATTATAATCCAATATGAGAATTCAAAAATTTTAATGAAGCAATAAACCTTGCTTTTCAGAGGAGAAAATCCGACAATATTTTTATTTACAAATATTTAATAATGAAAATTTCAGAACTGGGCCTAATAATTACAACCCCGGACAATCGTCCGCTTAAAATCAGAAACCAATTTGTTTTCTGATTTTAAGTTCAAATTCCGTACATATTTCGTAAAAAAAACGATATTTAATTTAATACAAATATAAATACCAACATCCCTGAAAACTCAAACAAGTAATATCGCACAGGGTGTCGTGCGAGATTACCTTTTTCCGAAATCCTATTTCTAGTAATTAAGACCAACAAAGAGAGTAACTAGCCCCAAATTTACGGTCATTAAAAAATTCAACTATAACTAACAAAGCCAACGGACAGAGTAACCATCCCCAAAGCCAATTAAAAATAATTCAGACGGATGATCAACTCCAACCTAATAATCATAAAATAACTGAAACTATTAAAACGAACAAATCCGATACTTCAACTATTCTTACTACGCTCTCTACTAATACTGTATCTATTAAAAACTACTTAAGTTGACACTGAACTTCGATTCAAAAAGATAAAATTTAAACAATTTTTCAAAAAGTATTCGCGAATAGTTCCCTCCGCTTCAAAAAACGTTTACCTCATAATATCTTAAAAATAACCCCATCTTTTCATCTCTTATCATTTTTGGTAGAAAACGGTTCATCGGTATGTTGAATAAAAAAAGATTCAATGCAGACATTGCCTATTCTAAATTTAAATAAATTAAGATTTAAAGGATAAATAAATATTGACACCTCCGTCTAACGAATGTAAAACTACACCAGGCTTATTCGGCTTACAATTCCGGATACCTAATCAAAAGAATCATATGAATTTCATGTATTTGATATAATAATATATATTACGATAATATTAGAAGTAACCATTTATTGACTGACTTAGATTGCATTACAGATTGTAATATAGGTACCCTGAAAATATGAAATTCTAATATTCAATTGCAATTCAACAAGCCAGTGAATGTCATTTCCCCTCACAGTGAAACTGTAATCGAATGTTCAGGTATAACCTTGAGATTAAACAAGGCAAAATATTCTATCAGTATATTTCATCTTATTGCAAAGAATTTTGCCCATTTACAATATTGTTTTAAGTACTCTAGGGAGAAAGCTCTCAAGAATATTGAAACATTAAAAGAAAGCTCGGAAACCTGATACGATTCTCTCTCTATACGCCTAAAATTGTAAGTTGGAGACGTAGTCTCCAACTTACAATATATCGTAAAAACCATCTCAGGCTGCTTAAACTCTTTTTTCTTTCTTGAAAAAAACTCAATGGTTATCGAAAGAAATGGGCGGAATTCCCTGAATTTATTATTTACCCATCGCCCCATTATATTTCAAGTAAAAGATAATTACCGGATAAATATTTCTATCGTAAATACTTTTAAAAGATCTGATCTTTAAATGAAATCTGACGTGAAATTATACCTCGCCCCTCACGAACCATGCCTGCGAACCATGCTCACGAACCATGCCTACGAAATCATGCCTATCAATTAATACAACACTCAACCCACTCAGTAAATTTACTTCAACGCACTAACAACGTTATAAGTCTGCTCCGAATTTAACATCTCAGTAACGAAAAAATAAACTCCTTATATGACTTATGTTCCCGATATTCCAATATATTTCATCTACCTTCAGATTAATTCAAAATTTTACAGGTTTCGGTGGTTACGGTGCTGCTACATTTCTACCATATTCCCAAAACTCGTCAAAAAATGTGAAGATTAGATCTAAAGATTAAAATTTGCGTCGCGGCTGAGTTCCAATCCTTCATTCAGAGTGGTAAAAATAAAAAGAAAAATAGTGTATTTTCTTGTGTTCAATTTATTAAAATAATATGATTACAGACTTAATAGAATTAAAATTAAACATTAATAAAGTAATATAACTTCAACAATGCAAATCAACAACTAAAAAAAATAGTCTTCATTTTAATGGGAGGTATGTATTTGATGGATTGACACGAATTATTAATATTTTCTTCAGTTTTGTAAGGAATAACCGCAAATATCCCCGTTCTGTGATGGTCAATCTACTCCTTTTTTGTTAACAGGTTTGTAACGAACCTAAAACTTTTTTCGACAAGGTATGACGAGGGAAACGCTATCAAAAGATTTCTCGCAATTTCCCACAGCCCAAGATAATTTTCGGGTATTTCTGCCTGCAGCCAAAATGTTTGATAGCCTTTGTTAATTTTCACCTTCAGCTCCTCATTGGTGCTAGGTGGTATTTCCATTGTCAGAATGTCTTCAAATCTGTTTTTGAAGTCATCATGCAGGGAATTTAAATGTTCAACGTATGTCTGTACATCCTCATCGAGACATTTACCTTTGACAAGTTTGGAAACTGGAAGAATTCGCGCCGATTAATATTTTGTGTCATTAAATTTTTTAAATAAATCTGTGAAATATACGATGTCTGATTTCAATTTGATCAGATTTTCTTTTAAATTTGGTTCTTTACTTTCCAGAAACTATAAAACTGATTTAAAAAGCCAATCAAATCTTTTTAAACATGCACCTTTCAACAACCAGCGTACATCATTATGTAAGAGCAATCGTTGGAAGTCTTCATCATTTTCGTCGCAGAATTGTGCGAATAAACGGTTATTCAAAGCATTGCTTCTTATTTTGTTAACTGCTTTAATCAGAAATTGAAGCGATTGGTGCAATATATCACTCAAATTTTTCGCTATCAGGTGTTGTCGGTGGATGACACATTGAACTGGACTGTGTCATATTGAATTGTACTCCTGATATAATTATTTTAAGATGGCTTATAAACCTTTTGCCACCGAAATAATGTCTGTAAATGGAATTGATTGTTCCTTATGAAACCACTCAGGACATTAAATATTAATTCGTCTTTAGTGTCCGTCTATAAATCTTTTGCGAATATCAGCTCTTTATGGATTTCTTTGTCCATAACAAGTCATAGCATATGACAATAATAATTATGCTTCATTATCAGGTAAAATTGACTCGTCCGGTTGAATGGAAAAAAGAATTGTTTATAGATAATTACACAAGAAGCTTTCAGTATCAAAGCTCATTCCATCAATACTTCTTTGTACAGTGTTGTTATTAAATGAATTCTTTTGAATAAGTCAAATGCAGGTTTGTGCAGAACAGTTTTTAAAACCTCTTCAACAGCGGTTAAAATTAATTGTTCTCCGATGATGTGCGGTTTTTCACATTTTGCTATAAGTAATGAGATACTGTAAGATGCCCGCAAGCCATTATCGTTACTTTGGGGCGTGGAAGCGAACATGCTATGCGCGGTGGGTATCTTCATATTTTTCCTTAAATGTTTGAAAATATTTTAAATGTTTACCTATTTTATCAGGATGACACTTTCTTAGATGATTTTCGAGCTTTGATAGAGTCATTGCTCGAAACTTTGTTGCTTAAAAAGTATATGGGAAATCGTTTGTCTGCCTTTTGATGGAAGAAAACCAAATTTAAAATAAACAACACTGTACAGCCCACATTTCCTCTTAGATTCAGCCATGTTTTGTATCAGTTCCCTACCTGTGAAGAAAGAAATGTTTGTTTTAGCAAGCATAAGGCGATTTTAACAGGATATGGTTATTTGATGAGAATAGAATAGGATTAATTATTTGCAATAAATAATTAATCCTATTCAAATGAAAAAACCAAAAACCGGCGGCAAAACTGATTTTAATTACTAAAAGCAATAAACCGCTAAGACCCACATAGAGGTTTTCACAAAACGGCTGGACTTATTTCATTGTAATATATTTTTTGTTTTTGTAATATATCATTTTGATACATTTCTGTAAATTCGAGAGACAATACTTTTAAAGAATATTTTGACAACGAAACTCCGCGATTTTAATGATTTATTTATTACTTCGATGTACGTTACGAGTGGTACATAAAGACTCGTACAGTATATGAAAATATTTTAGTCATTAAGCATTAGCAACTACGAAGGCACTTAAATATGTACAAATATGCAGGTCATTCATCTATCTCTCTTTTAGTGAATTACCACAGTAAATAAATAGTTTTTTAATAAAATGTACTAAAAGTTCAACCTTTCTCGGCTTTCTGATCTTTTGTAGAAGTATCGAATAATGACCCTGTTCAGTATTTAATTTTGATTACGTATCTAATACACGCAAACATAACAAATATAATAATATTAAAATACAAAATAAAATTATGTATAGCAAATATGCAGGTTTTGTCCGGCACTGGCAAATGCTGACATCGATTCACTCACAATTGCTTTTCAAAATTCCGGAAACAAATGAGTAACGTTTGTCCTTGGCATTGGTATTTATATTGGTGAAGAATCAAACAAGTTCATGCAAGATTGCAAGCACAGTACAAGTCGTATTTCGTCCCATGCGGGCTGACAGCGCTTTGCAAGTCTCGACACGCGTTGTACTGAATATCGAATATGCAAGTTTTTACAAGTAACAGTCGCTGACCTTCTTAAAATATTATCTGCCTACATTGATAGATACAACCAAGCCAACATTTTTGTTCTTCACTATTGAAACCAAATAAATTTTTGTCGACCCCCCCAATTAAAACTTGTGAACTCCCAGGTTTTTTCACACCAACGTAGATCCCCTTCGAGCCAGTGTGGACCCCTGGGAGACCACCTGGATCACTTTGCGAATCACTGAATCAGGGTATAATCAAAACCTTTATATCACCTTGGGCATCTCCCATTTTGATAGTTTCGAAAAAAATAGATGCTACAGTGAATTATAAGTACCTCAAATCACCAAAATTCTTGATCGATTAAGTAAAAATGAATATTTTAAAATTTTTTATTCAGGTTTTAATTAGACACCCATTTCTGCTGAATACGTTCCGTAAACCGCATTTAGGATCCCGCAAGGACACTTTGGATTTACGGACATGCCATTTGTCCTTATATTTCCGATTAGCCTTTAGTATTGTACTATATTTACCTGTATCCGAAGATGCAAAACTTCAATATATCCTTACAATACAAGATCATCTCATAAAATTTTAAGCAGCCTATCCTATTCAAGGCACTACGGCTGAAGAAACCAGCGAGTGCTTAATACGTTTTACATTCAAAACGATTCTCACCGATCAAGAAACAAACTTCACATTTTAAAAGTACATGAATTTGTTTTTTAAATAAAGCAATTATAGACGTTGCCATATTACTCTCAGATATAAAGAGTTTCAAAACATAGCTATACCTCCCTCAAAGGATGTTTAAAATAATAATAAAGATAATCAAGACAATTGGTCCAGATATGTTCACACCGCAATGCTAACGTATAGCACTGCCATACATTCAATCACCCATTACTATTCTTACGAGCTATCATTCTATTGTTTATGACACTATACCTGACTCTACTTACCCCGACCAGATAAAAATGCTGCAACAACGTCTTAAGCACTACAGGGAGGGAGCCATCGACAACATTCTAACTTCAAAGGAAACCTCACAATTCTGTTATGATTCTCTCTCTTGCTCTCCAAAATTTCAAGTTGGGGACTACGTCTATTGGAAACCACCCCAGGCTACGAAAAACCCTTTTTCCTATTTGAAGAGGATCCTATAAATTTATCAGAAGAAATGGGCGGAATTCTCTTACTTTTTTGATAAACCGTTGAATGTTTTGATATCAAGCTGTGTTAATATGTTATATACTAAAATATTAGGATGACGGATAGTGTAAAATTTGTCAAATTAATGAAAGTCAACAGATAGAATAGCTTTGGAACTCTTTATGCTATGTAGCTGGTTAACGAAAAGTCGAATATTAAATGAGTGTAATTTTTTTTTTGCAAAAAATCAATTTTACATTCCAACAAAATTTGTGAGTGACATATATATATTTCAGATTTTCTTAAAGTTATTTTATGTTACTTAAATATTTTTAACAAAACGACTAAGCATATTAATTTATATGGTATTGGGTAAGCGTATGAATAAATTAATATCTAACATTATAAAGGAATATTTTAAAGCGATGCAGTTAATTTCCTCCTAATTTCACACCGTTTCCCAATATTTTATTCTTTTTGTTATTTTTCTCTTTTATCCCATTTTATAGTGTACCTAAAGTAAAGTGTAACTAAAGTAGCCGACAGTTGCTGCAGTATAACTAAAACTCTATTTTTTATTCATCTTTGCAATGTCTTGATTAAATCTGTAATTCCAATACAATACCGCACAGTGTATATAGCAGTTACTCAGACGAAAGACAAATTTTGAATTTTTGTTTGATTTATGAGCTAAAAAATATCCATATTATTCTAGAACTTTAACTTAAATTGCGATAACACATTTATGAATTATATTTAAAATACCAAATTTTCCTTTTTGGTTTTGTTTACTAATCACAAGCAAATACATTTCAAAAAGTTTACTGAATTTGCGTTGGTTAATTAACCTCTTCCTTATATATATAAAATTAATTACAAAACGATAAATATGATATATTCCTATAGAACTGTATAGAGGCACATATAGAACCATACTATATCAAATGTTTAGCTACAAGCAATCTTATTAGAATACACTAAGTAAACCTAAGTTCTAGGTTCCACCTACTCAAGTAAATTATAAATATCTATATTAATTATATAAACATATGTACAGTTTTCACTGCTTGTATAGTGTTCTGTAAAACAATCATCTTCATTCTCATTTTATATTATATCTTCATTCATTTAATACGGCCAAAATAATGCTTTATATAAAATCATTTCCACCTTTGATCCGCGGTCTCATTTACGTTAAAAAATTTACAAAATGTAAATTATTATGTGAAAATATTTGTAAAATCAACATGACTATTTGTTGGATTTAGATGAAATTATTTAGCTACCATGCAAATACTCGTAGATAATTATATTATCGCTCTATCAATAAGCAGCAAAATATTTTTTTCTTTCAAATATGTGATCGACTTACACTATTTTCAATTGTAATGTGTGATTAGTAATAATTATTGAAACTTGATGCCAGCATATGCAACCTCTTCTCTTGCCCTGTGATGAAAATGAAGGATATTATAATATTGCTCCTAAAATTTGAAGAATATATTAAATTAATAATAATGTATTTTATCTAATCTTCAAAATTCAATGTAAAACTCTCGCTTCAACCATAAAAGTATGAGCGAGCGAGAGAAAATGGGTAAAGCTCTATTCATTTGAAAGTTACAAAGTGTGTTGAAACTAAAAAAGAGTTGTTCTTATGTGAGTTTGCTTTCTTAAGAAGTTTTGAAGTCGGTACAACGCAATGTGGTTATCATTATTACTTTATTTAAGCTAGAGTTACAGGGATAAACCATTAAAGTAGCAACAATAACAGAGCGCTAAATCGCTATGGCTATATGTAATTATTTTACTGCAACTGTCACAACATCAGTTTCTTATAAATTTCATCAATATTGGTTTATGTATTTTTTATCCCCTGCTAATCGTGTAATAAGCATTTTTATTGACAAATTTTAATGCCAAATGAAAAGAGAACTGTTTACTTTTTGGTGTTCCCCACCCCTTCAACTAGATTTTATAAATTTAACATTGAAATAAATAGAAAATATGTCTTTCTTGCGAAAGAAACTCTTAAAAGATACATAAATACGTGCCACTAGAGATTTCAAGAGTATTTGGCCATCATATGAATATTTCGGCTTCCTTGATAACATTCAACTCCAAATTAAATTTTTCTCTTTTCGTAATAATCCAGATAACAACAACAAAACTACGCATATTCTCCATAACATTATGGAGAATATGCGTAGTTCAACAGAACTACGCATATTCTCCATAACATTGATATGGTTGACGACATTTAATTTGGTATGCATTTTTGAATAGTAACTAGTGGTTGATCTTCAATTTAAAAATTTTAATAAAAACGTCAAAAATTATCATTATAACCTTAGGAAAGATAACAAAAAAATTGTGTCAGCTCCGACGCGTGACTGGAGTTTATTTCCTACATACGATAAACTTGTAATGTATAAAATAAGTAACAATGTACATAAATTTACATATGAATATAATTAAATGAAAATAGAAAAAACTGTAATGAAAAATACTGACAATATTATTTTCGAGTAAAACACAAATGAACAAAATCAAATTTTTACAGCAAATTAAAAACACATTTAGTAATATCAGATTACTTCTTAGTAAATTATTAAAAGAAACGTTTTAATTTTGTAGAATAGAAGGAACCGAATATACACACATAATGACATTTAATGATTATATTTTGATGTAAGCGGACGATAGTAAATTATGTGAATCACACTCCGTCATTGCGATTATGCCATAAGAAAATGCCAAGTATACATTTTGAAATCTCATTCTGAACATATGCAGAATTGTTACGCGGAGAGGACACCTAATGTGTATACTTTTTTATGGCTCTGAACATCGTACGCCCTGAACTATTGATTTTACTCCTCATAAAACTTCATACCGGACGCTATGTATGAAAATCGATTCCTAAGGAGTAGACTCCAATAATCTTATGCCTCTAATAATAATAGGCATACAGTTTTGTTTTCAAATTTATAGATAGTATTACAGATACTTGTATCCACATAATTCGTATCATTAAATGCATCTACGTATCATTAAATTTATCTTTTGCACTTTAATAAATTCTTCGAAAACAGATATTTTGTTTTGAAAAGGCATTTATTAGTATTTTAAATTAGAATTTGAAAATTCAATCTTACTAGTGATAAGATTCACTATACCTATAGCTAGAATATAGAATATTGCATTAAAATAGTTCATACCGTATGGTTGACTCTACCTAAAGCCAGAAAACGTGCATTCAATTAGGACTAGATGATATAAGACAGTGACTGCTTTAAGTTAGGGAGTTGTCAATACGTATTTATTCTTCATATTTGGTAATTTATATTTTGTGGAGTATGATGGATGCAGCAAAAAAAAATGCCTGTTATTAAAAGCAACCATTAAAACGTTGTAGTATTAAATAAATTCTGTTCCTCGTACCTTATAATTTCTTGCGCTCAAGCAATAATCACATTTTTGCTTATACCACACTCTAAAACAAAATTATATTGAAACTCTCCACTTCCCGCGATATTCAACTGCTCAAACTCCTAACAGAATTTTTACCAGAGTGTGATTTATCTATGAAGAGTGAAGGTAAATTTGTGAAAATGTGCCGTTTTTATCTTTTATAGTTCCTGTGTATTTTGTATTTATGTTTAATATACACCTTCTTTTGTTGTTATTTGTTAAACCATAATTTGCTCATTGTTATAAATAAATCACCTATAATACATAGATAAATGTACGTGTGTAAATGAATAAATAAATAAATAAATGTTTGGTGGCACATTCTCTTTAACTACCACATGAGTTAACTTATAATCTAATAATTCCCATTCCACTTCAGATAAGAATTGATGTATAAGTGAAGTTATTATGTTCCCATCGAACTCATACTTTTGTTTAGAAGAAATTTGCGTTCTTATACACACAGTGCTATTGGGACGTCTCACGTTTTATTTGACTATCAATATTTTTGCTTGTCCTCTTATTTACGATATGACATTTTTTAAATATTTGTTTGAAACATTTACCATTCCAATGATATTAAGAAGAATAAAAAAATTCCTAGAACAACCATGATCATTAATTGAAAGTTCTCACAAATTTTGCTTTGCAATTAGTTTCTTAGTCTCGGAAAGCTGACTTCAGATTAATTATTGGTTAAATTGCTACTAAAAATGGCATATATTTAGTTTTCTACTACATCACCAACGATAAAAGAGATTGAATTTTACGACTGAATCTAGTAGAGTTCCACAAAATACAGTGAAGGCGATATCTTAATTTTGCATTCCGATATGACTTAATAATACTTTTTCTACTTTTTGTGGGAAAGATTGATTTTGACAGAAAATGTTATTTGTTTGAAATAGATTTTGTGCCATATTTTGAAATTATATCTCGTGGTTTGAAAACCATCGTTTACAGATTTCAAAATTAAATTGAAATCAAAATAATCAGTGATAAACACTGCACTGAGTATTTGGAGATTAGCCTAATAGTATTTGGTTTATACGAGAAGATGTATCCTGAGCAAGCGAAGACTAAAAAGAAGATTAATTTTTAAAAAGTAGTCCTAAGAGGAAAATATTTGTGCAAGTTGGAACATCTTCAAAATTTATATCTTTGGCTCACAAAATATGATAATATTTCTGAATACAGGTCACTTCTCAAATGGCTGAAGATCCGTGATCGACGCCAACTTCACATAAACTTCTGTTTAATATATTACAAAATCCTCATAGCTCAAGTTAGTGGCAAATTTAAAGGTTTGTCTACTCACGACCTTGGGCTATGATCTGAAAGTTCACTCACCCTACCTATTCCTAAACATACCTTTACAACTTACGAAAAATCTTTCACTGTCCAAGCAGCAAAAATTTGGAATTACCTGGATCGTAACATCGGGAAAATCACGTCTCTAAATATTTTCCAAGATCGAGTAAAAAAGTCCTGTCTCTCCTGAAACCTGTTCTTTCGTGTCCTTGTCCATTTCTGTCTTTCTAAATAGTTTTTTTTATTAAACTTTTGTACTTTTTAAAATTTTTTTTTCGTCTAATGTGCTATAAAGAATTTTCATCGTAAAATCTCCAATAGTCTACCAACTAAATTTCAATACCAATTGTTACGGTTAACTGGAAGAGATTGCTCCTATAGCAATAAGTCTACCATGTGTACTATATATAAAAGATGTTAAATAAAATCCATTCTAAAAAATCTATGTAGTATTTGAATTTTTTTATTATCATAAGTGAGTTAGCTGGAGAAAATTGGAGAAAGAAGTGGACATAGTCATTGTCTTCAACGAAAACGCTCCAGTTATGTAATAAATACTCAAAAAGTGTAATTTGGAATTAATGCGTGATAGACTAAGCTACGTGGAACAAGTATTAATATAAACAGTAAGGATAAGTTTTACCTTGAATTGCGTGAAATGTTTACTTCAGTAAATTTATGTTTCTGATATTGCTACATTAATGTAATATGCACAGCGAGAAATCGTACAATGCTTAATTACAACGAATGTAAATATAAACACTTTGTTTACAAACACAAGCACGATGTTTGTTACATTTGAATTGCATTGCAGCAACAGTGAGCAATAAATAGTTTACTGTCTCCTGAGAAATACAAATATTTCGTTGTGACATTTAAGCATTCTTCGATCCGAACTCCCCCGTGCGTTGAGGTATATGTTCTCCGTAGTAACATTTAGTCTACACATGTCATTTTCTACAAGAATCGGGAAATCAAACATGGTTTGAGCGGCAACGTTAGGAAAATATTTCAACATTCAATGAGACTACTATATTATACTATTTCTCCGGAAAGTTTTCCAGCTATATTTATAGGTTATAATATTAGCATTTTAGAGATGGTCCTACCACATGGTATGTATATACGATTTAATAAGCTTAAATATTGTATCGTGTCCGAGAGAGAATCACAGACTTGTTCCCAATAACAGCAAATAGTTTCTGCTCACATAGTTACAGAAGGTTTAAGGTAGCCTGTGGTAAAATATAAAAAAGTACATACGAGTACGACATGGAATAAAATTTATAACTTAATTTGGCCAGTTGTATGTGTTAAAAGTATAAATTTAAATTTGTTATTTGCGTCATATGTGAAAATTTCCAGTAATGTAATATTGTTTCCCAGTAGAGGGCGATTTGATTTTCGAGACCATAAAATTTGTCTCCAAGTGACCTCTATTAATAATACCAATATTGACAAGAACCATCCAACTATAATAAAAAAAAGCAGGAAGGCAGCAAGCAAGGAGGCAGGGTAACATATGGTGAATAGTTAATGCGCTATCGTTGTCTCTGTTCCATTGAGACTTATAACTTTCCGTCTTAACCAAATTACGATATACCATATTACATTTTTTATACATTATACTGACCGCAAGGCGAGCGATATATGAAGCTTATTCCATTGATGAATCTGGTGAGAAGAAATTTGTTAAGTAATGCTTTATTCTTTTTTTATTTATTAATTAAACGTAATATAATCAAGATGTTACGAGACATACGCATAATTAATTTCAAAGACCCTTTGGACATATGTTCTTTATTCTTGAACATATAATCGTAATCATGAATTTTATATCAATCGTAATATTTAGGTGCATCAGCAAAAAACGACCTAAATTCAGTGAATCCTCCGAACTCGGCACCAGAAACTGTGTTCAAATCAGTTTCGTATACCTCTCGATTCAAAACACTAAGTAGAGCTCCTTGGTAAGCAATGAGTATAAAAAAACTAAACGAATGGAAAATACTTGTTCCATTTTTCTTTTTAACCCGTTTCCTTCAATGTTAATAATATGAGAAACAACGCTAATACAACCATTATGAATATCAATCTGAGGTAGAAATCAAACGGTCTAATTAATTTCTCCCAAACGGGTCTAAGGGGAATGGGCGGTGCGACCCAGATGATATCACTTGTCCTATACGGGTACACAAATCGAAAAGTGCGCGTATTATCAATATATAAAAATACGCTGCCGGTAATATTTGCTTGTCATCTAATAAGCTGGGTAAAATATCCTGTCCAGTGCGTTCCGTTAAACTTCCCAATGTTATTTTTTGATATTATTTCCAGTGATGCATTTAATGTTTTATATACAATATTATAGAATTGCCTAATAATCCAGAAAATTTTTGTTTTCCGTGAGTATTTTCTTAACAAATAAATACGGTGGTAAAAAAAAAGTTGGTATTGTAATCGGGCAACCATTAAAATTCTTGTATTTTTGTGGGAAAAGAATGGGAATAAATTGATATTTTTCACATCCTTTCACAATGTCCAACGTAATCGATTTAACGTTTTGCAAAAATTATTTCTCTTTGAGAAAAACGTTATTAAATTAACTTTATCAGTTTCACTTTAATGTAAAAGAATGACGTTCGCCCAATGATATTTCCAGCAAGTGCCGCTGCAAATATTTATACATTTCTCATATCTGGCAAATATGGATTAATTTCTAATTAGATCCATAAAATGTTCAAGATCTTCCACGTAATCGAAATGAAGTGGAAAATTCGTACTATATAGGGAAATTAAAAATTGTCTGTTTTCACTTTTTCCTCATGACAATAAGCAGACATTGTAATGAGGACTAAAATATTGTAGAACATTTTTATCATTCATATTCGTGATAAACATTAGCTTCGTATATTTTGTGTCGTAATATCGTTCAGCAATTTGTACACTCTGCAAACAATCCGATCGGTCGGAATGAAGTGCCAAATTTAACTCAGCTGAAGAAATCGATGAGAGTTTCCATATTATCATAGCGCGTATGCTCCACCTACTGTTTTGTTTTTTTATTTTGTTGTGCTCTATATCCAATTAGCTTCGTATATTTTGTGTCGTAATATCGTTCAGCAAATTCTATATCCTATTTACGTAAGTAATTATATTTTATATCTTGTCATTTACTATGGCCTTCTTCGCCTACTCTGTGGACATTGGTTAGTATTTCTCCTATAAAAACTCTTGGCCTATGACGACACATTTATTTTTTAATTCACTATTTGTATTTAACCATCCATATATATGTATATATATATATATATATATATATATATATATATATATATATATATATATATGTATATTTATATATATGTATATATATATATATATATATATATATATATATATATATATATGTATATTTATATATATGTATATATATATATATATATATATATATATATATATATATATGTATATATATATATATATATATATATAAGTAAGAAAATCATGCGCAGAAAGTGATATTACAATTTGACAACTTTCAGCCAGTTTTTTTATTGTAAACATTTTGTTAAGAGCTTTTGTTTTGTAAGAGTTTTTAATCCCGAATTGTTTTTTTTTCTAATACATTTTTCAAATATTATTATTGATAATAGGGTTCATTATATGCAAAAGACCGAATATGACGAGGAAAATGTATAACAATATTAAGGTCTTCCATAACAGACTTATTAAAATATAGTTAAACGTAGACATATTTCGTGTATCATAATCAAGTTTATTCGTGACATAAATAGTAAAAAAGAATTGAATCGGGAATTCAGCAATAAAGAGAAACAGAGAATATAATAAAAAAATTATGAACACTAAATTTGAAGTTTTAAGTTCAAGGCAAGATCAGCTCCGAGATTATTTAAATACAGAACGCACACATTTTTTCCATTAAGTACTTTCATTCCTTTAAGAACTTAGTTATATCAATATGCGTGAATGTATAATCTTCAGGCTAATTTTAATTAATATATAAATATTGAGAGCTTTCCTATGTTTTCGCAGTTCTTTAGTGAATACAAGAAAGCGCACCTTTCCACAATTCTTGAGTATAAATTTTGAAGAGGCTTCAGGAAAAAAGACTGGTCAAATTCCGGTTCAAAAAAATATATCGTCAACTCGAGCTTGCTTGAATATATTTTTTTTAATAAATGTGTTAGCTTATATCGTGTGAGCAAAACGGGATAATAGTATCATTTACTCTTGGTCATTTTAGAGGAATAAATTTAAAAAGTAACCTCTGGTATCCAAACATCAAAGAAAATCATTAATGGACCCGTTAATTCCTATAGATCAACAAAAATGTTTATTGCAGCGCCTTCTGACTAGTTAATAACATAACACCTAACTAATAACATTCGCCATTAAATCACAATTTTTTTATCGAAAACCGCATCTAACTCAGTCAAAGATTTACTATATACATTTTGTATCACGGCCAATTACATTA
This sequence comes from Druceiella hillmani, assembly GCA_039881145.1. Lineage (NCBI taxonomy): Eukaryota > Metazoa > Arthropoda > Insecta > Lepidoptera > Hepialidae > Druceiella > Druceiella hillmani. Next base: position 34,812,456 of record JAYKKI010000019.1, read on the forward strand.
TAATGTTTTTTCATTATAAATTTTTAATGTTTGGGAGTAGTTTTGAAACATGAACATGTACATTCATGCCGTGGAACCTCAATAAATTTGTCACACAGGTAGATAAAAGTGTAAAATTTGTATTTACATTTTGTATGGAACCTAAAAGCATGGGATTTTGAAAAAAATAATCTCATAAAAATCCACTATCGCTGACCCTTGTTAAAATAATTCAACTTTATACCTTTCTTCAGGCCATAAACCGTCTCCACAATTTACTGCAAATGAAATTCAAAATAGAATTTTTACTCAAAAAATATGATCATATTAGTTTGTATAGGTAACATCTTAATGAAACAAAAATGTGACATCGACAACATGACACCGCGAGTAAATCTATAAAATAAATAATAAGACATCTGAAGGCTAGGCGAAGCCGCTTCATACTCAATAATATTGTGTAACACATCATTACGTGTTGATATCGACGTTTCCAATTCAAAATAAGTGAAAATATCAAATTACGTAAATTGATGGTTGCGTGTATATGATTCACATTAAAATGAAGAAAATAAAATACCACGTAGACTGTAACGCTAACGTGTGGTTTTCCAAACATTGTTTTAGCGCCTTCCAGATAAGACGCCATGTCTGTTATAAAGACGGTGCATTTGTGTCTAATAGTTAAACTTTCTTTTATTTTAAATGTTACCATTGTTTGTTCGGCACAGCGTAATTTCTCACATCACTCCAATCGACACCAGTGTGTAGAGAATGTAGAAGTGCAAATCGCTGAAAAATATTACAATGCACAATATTCGACAATGATAATTGGCAGTGGAATGAACGGGAATAATTTTCTGCGGCCTTTCAGTCATCACTACGCTGGCTGCTTATTGTCGTTAGAGATAAGTGAAAACAGTAGATTGTCAAGTGTACTTTACAGTAAAAATATTCCATATCACGTTACACAGTACGTAATTTATGTCGATTGTGTGAAAGAATTCGAATATATTATGGATAAAATAAAAAGTGAATCAATATTTGCCAACTACGGAAAATTCATAATTATTTGTAGTGGTGAAGAAGGAAATGCGAAGAACTGTAATGCTGAAACGATTTTTGCTATTTGCTGGAAATATTATCTGGCGAACGTTGTGCTCTTACATCTGAATGAAACAGATAAAGTCAATGTATTAACATACTTTCCCATGGAAAATGGTCACTGCAATAATATAAAAGCGATAATATTGGATACAATAAAAGAATGTGTGCACTCTCAATTTGTTCACAACCTTTTTCCACAAAAATATAATAATTTCAATGGCTGTCCAATAATAATGACCGCTGCTTTTTTTTCACCGTATCTCATTAGAAAAAATAAATACGGAACACAAGAAATTTCTGGAATAATACTCGACTTTTATAACACTCTAACTAAACAGATAAATGCCACGTTGGAAATAAAAGAAGCTACTGCTGGTATATATAATGGAAAGCGTTTGGGAGGTCATTTTTATGATCTCATAACACGACGATCAAATATTTCTGTTTCCTTATATTTACACGTTGATAACACACGCACTTTTCGATTTACGTATCCTTACTGGACAACTGATATCGTTTGGGTCTCACCACCCGTTCCTCTCAGACCCGCTTGGGGGCAATTAATAAGGCCGTTCGATTTTCCTCTTAGAATGTCATTTATAACATTTATATTGATGTTGTTTCTCATGTTAATGATATTGAAGGAAACCAGAATAAAAGAGCAATGGAACACGTACTTTCCAAAAGACACGTTAAGTCCTAATCTGTATATTGCCACCTGGTCAATATTCTTTGGTCAAATGACTGCAAAACGAACGACGAAAGACGCTTTGTCATTTTGTTTAGCTTTGTGGATATGGTTTAGTTTTCTAATGATCACCGCTTACCAAGGAGCACTTCTTAGTGTACTGAAACGAGATGTATACGATACTGATTTGAATACAATTTCTGGAGCCATTGCAGCTGGGTACGCATACGGAGGATTGGCTGAGTTTAGAACGTACTTTGCTGATGAACTTACACTTTACGATGGTTATAAAATCATAGATCTGGGAAATATATTTGATTATTTAGTACCTATGTCTAAAAGATCTTTGAATTTTGTTATACGTATTCCAAGCAACGTCTTAGCTGCAATGCAATCAATTACGAATAGCACTCATTTCTTAACTATTTTGCCAAATGATAAGACACAACATTTTTTAACTAATTATTTGCCACCAGACACGCCACTGGAAGATATAATGAGCTCTATACAAGCTCGCATGGCAGCGAGCGGAATATATGAAAAATTCATTATCGAATTAGATAATTTTATTCAGGTAGAAAATCATAAGCTCCAACGGAAACGGAATAATAATGATGCATTGACTATTCACCATATGCGGGCCTGTTTCTTAGTTATTATAGGTGGATGGATGTTATCATCGGTGTTACTTTTATTAGAAATAATTTGTGAACGAATTCGCCGGTCTCGAAAATTAAAGTGCCATTTACAAAAAAGGCGAATTATGTAGATTTGGTTTCCACCTCATAAATTTATAGAATTTTCTTTTCCATGTTAGAGTGTTAGGAAACACGCATAAAGAGCTCCATTTATCGGTTGAGATTTTTATGGGTTAGAATTATTTCGTCTATTAGCTTCTCTTTCATGTAATCGTTAGAGGTTTTGTTCTTGTTTAATTAACTTTGTTGTCACAAATAATAAATGTTTATGTTATAAGATTTTCAAAGTTTTATTTAATAAGTAATCTAATGATATCTGTATAATGAAACACAAGTTTTCAAATATTTTCAGTCTTGGAAACATTTATAAAATTTATCGAAAAGTTTTGCATGTTAAAAGTGTTTTTAAATCAAACTGTAATAATATGTAATATACAAATATATAGAAATGCTCTATATTGTAATTGTTATCATAATTAATAAAAAGTCTTCAGATAAAATGGATTTTGAGCTTTTTGTTGTACGTACATAATTAAAGAAAAGTTAAATAAAGTTTACATTTTTTTTAACGAAGCAAATCTATTTGTTAATTCAAATGATTTTATGTACTTGTATGGAAAAATTAATATTTAACACGAAAAAAAATTATTTTAATCAGTCATGCTGTTATTTTCATGAAATGTCTTTCCATTTTACAAATTTCTTTTTCAAAAAAGTTTACAGCTACTAATTGTCATATTGATAAAACTTTAATGCTTTCTCTCCATTATGTTTTAAGTTCTAGACCAAAGATATAGTTCATTGGCTTAGACAAAATATAGGACATTTATTAATGAGAAAACAAAATTTTGAACTTTTTCCTTATTTTTAAGCAAAAAAGTATCTTGCACATTACGGATAATACATGTGAAATTATAGCTGAAAAAGCATAATTTTTGTTTTTTATTCTTATGTATTAATTATATGTAGATATATTTTAAAACACTTTCTAAACCACTGAATTCTTCTAAAACTTATTTACATTAAACTAGTTACAATACTGTATACATCGTTGTTACATATATAACTGCACAGCTCTTATATAGAATTACGTTACGTGAATGCTGAGCTACACGTATTGTAACGTGAACACGCTACACGTATTGAAGCGCTGAGCTACAGGTATTGTAACGTGAACACGCTACACGTATTGAAGCGCTGAGTTACACGTATTGTAACGTGAACACGCTACACGTATTGAAGCGCTGAGCTACACGTATTGTAACGTGAACGCACCAAGTAAACCTATGTTAGGTTTTACTTACTCAAGTTAACCTTATTGATAAAATTGTTTTAAGTCTAATTAATGCCTGCCTGTCTAATGATCTCCAAAGGGAAAACAACTGTAAGAACATCAATATTAATATATAATTATATCCTAGACTTTATCTTGCACTTTATTTACATATAATGATATCCTACATTTTGTAAAGATCTACTTAACACAGGTCATTTATATATTCTATTTACCAAACTCACTGTAAAACATTACTTTTACTTTAATTTGTCAGAATATAATAGATGGGCGTTACATGTCCTTTATTATCTTAAAGAATCTGTAACAATTTTAAAATACAAACGTAATTCTTGAAACGTTGCGTTCTGTATCAGACAGTGAACTCACTTGGCCGATGCCGAAATGAATGGCAAGTCCTTCAAATAACCTTGAAATATTTATTTTATTATTATTATCATATCAGACTAGTATATCAATTATTGACTGAAGACAAAAAGTGTTTCCATATAATTTTTTGAAATTAATGCCGGGGAACTTATCGTTTCACTTATTGTTAGCATGTTTACTTTTTGCCAGCAAATGCAAATAAATGGTTTGCTAAAGTAAATAACAAGCCTAGTTGGGATAAGCTATGTATTTTTATGCCTCAGTAGTCTGAAATATAAACGTGAGGAATAAATAAACTTCACCACTTCACTAAAGTCCATAACTTTGTTGAGTTTACATTGCTCGTTATAAATCATACTTGTAACTAAGAGGACAGAGGGGAGACGGAACCGATCGGATTAGTGTTGAGATGATGATGGCATATGACATATTTACAGGAAACATGCCGAAAACATGTCGCAGTCGACTCTATTTTCAAATGCAAAAACGTGTTGCATTTTTTATCATGATTATTATTTCAATTGTTTTTAGTAATAATGCCAACATATGTAAGAGCGTGACGTAAGGCTCATTTAATATTTACTTAGGGAGGGTGAACATGGAATATAAGCGTAGAAAAAGTGGTAATTTTTTACTGCATAATGAATATCGAAAGCAAGAAATATTAGGTAATGAAATCACACAAAGATCAAAACAGTTATATTAAGTCCATAAGCAGAGATTCATCAATTTTATTTACATTTCCATGGCAAGGGTGGTGCGTACTGAAAATTCCCGAATATTATATTATTGGGCACTACTAAGAGCGATGCTCAAAATATTTATCCGAATTAGGGTGCTAGTAATGATTTATATCTATTAATATATTTGTACAAATGCTTACTCAAAAATACAGTTAATTACACCCTCTTAAAGAAAAGAAATCACTCTAAGTAAATTGAAGGAATCCATTGAAAACCTTCAAATAAGGAGCCTCAGTCATTGTGTAATACAAGTTTTCTTTTTTTATGTATACCAATCGAAAATGTAATAATACTTATCGAAATGTACTTCTTTTTTTTTTTTTTGGTTTTTCATTTATTTGAAAAAAAAGATGTCATTTTCTGGATAAGCATTAGTTTTAGCTTCTTAAATATTACAGCAACAATAATAAAACCTATGCGTTACAGCCAGAAAATTAAATTATTTGTTTGGAAAATATTGGTGAAAAATGTGTTTAACAACTTTACATAAAAAACTACTAAATCAAATCAAGTGCAAAAGCAGTTATAGCGAATTTTAATAGTGCCTTAATATGATATGAGAAGAAAAGAAAAGAAACGGAACAAGAACTTGTTCAATTTCCGCAATTACATATCGCAGCGTACACACAGGCGCGCCCATTCCATATAAACAATTTAATAAAAATTCGTGATATTCATGCAATTTCTACAAGTGTCAAAATTATTTGTGTTCTCATGTTTATAGAAATACAGTAGAATAGACTGTATTTTTAATGAGGTAATGAAAATAACATAGTTAATTGTAAACGCTAACTGTAACCAGGAATATTTTCTCCTTAGGCGTGTCCAATCAATTAAGCTGAAGCGCGGTGTGTTTATATTTTTAAATTTAAAAAATTTAAAATTTTTATTTTTATTACCAGATATGTTACAGTTGCAAATATAATCTCTTGCAACCAACAAAAATATTAATTCTGCCTCGCCGTCAAGACAGCATCATTTTAAATCAACCCAACAAACCACGGTGACGATATTATTATTTAAAGTTTCTTGCGGAAACGAATATTTTTAGAAATAAATTCTTTATTTTATATAAATTATAAGAAATGTTATGAAAAGTGAACATAAGTAAATTAATGACAGTTATCTTGTAAACTGTCGCCGATTAGGAATGTAACTGACATCAGTTATATATACGTAAATGAGAATCTAATCTTTGCAAATGTTTATATTTTCGATTTGCATACTTTTATATGTTCAACCTTTAATATATCTACAAATGTTATTGAATTTTTTAGGAGAATTACAAATTACTGCGCAGGAATTATTAAATGTTATTAGGGGATCTTGCTGTTTAATATTATGTTACAATTTAGATTGACGAATGTTTACACTATATCATTGTCTTATCCTATTTCTTTATTCCCGATATAAACTGACTTGTGCATAGAAACAATTGTAGACTAATGTAATTTTAATTTAATAACTTTGCTCTTGCTGGACCTGAAATGTGCTTTGACTGTTTACTTTAAACGTTCGCATGCAGGATATTTTATCGTTGGTATTAGTGGCTTTTCAAGAAATAATTGTAAACCATTTTTTGCGTTAAGTCCTCCACTTACTCTTTAAATTTGAGAAAACTTGAAAACCCTTATATAACTTATATAACCCTTGAATATGACAATGCCAAATTTTCAACATCACGACACTTTTTTCGTAGATATAACTAACTACTTCTAAGGTAATGCGAAATGAATGTTTATTGAGAAGAAGTAGTACTTGATGTTAGGGGAAGTATAGGCAATTTATATAAAATTGTACGACTATTTCCCTAACGACTCCATATTGTCGAATGTACTCCAAGACTGTTGTGTTAACACTTTTCCTCTTAAAATATATATTTTTTGTTTCGTAGGTAAAATATAGGTTTTTAAACATTGATGTATTGGTAAAACCTTGGTTTTTATCTGTGAACAGCAGTGAACTCTTATTTATTTTTTGCATTCTTATAAAATTTAAAAATGCGTTTCAATAAAATAAATATTTAATTAACGCCGCAGGCTTCAAATGCAGGAATAATGCATAAAATTTTATATAAAAGTTTATAAATTATTAAATAAGAAATTTCAACATAAACTTCTCACGTTATAATTAACTTGGTTTTTACATAAATTGTTATCAAAAAAAAATACACCACTTTTACCAGACAAAAAACTTGTTTGCTACACGATTTGCCATGAGCCAAAAAAAAACTATAAGTAACCCCAACCATGTAGGCACGTTTCAACTATTTCAATAATTAAATGTCTTCTATTGGTACTGACGAATATTGACGCTCCCATCGACTACTTTGTTGTAATATAGTCCTAAACACATACTTGTTGCGATACTTAGTCTTGAAAACAATTTCCGATTGTGCCCATCTATTGAGTATTGAAATTGCTTAAAATTGGATTACGGGTCTATTTTCTATTAAAAAGGAAATGAAGGAAATGAAGATTTCCAATAAAAAGGAAAATTGCAATAAAACATAAAATGTCATAAAATGAAAATGAAACTTTTTATCTCTTTTACCGCTAACTAATAGGTAAAAATAACCCCACAATTGTTTGTTATCTTATTTTATTTGTTGCAGATAATCTGTAATTTGAATCTGTCATTCATTTTCAATAACTAAATTAGCTCTTTTGCGTTTAAACAAAAATATATATAATCTACAAAAAGTAACTAAATACCATAGATATAAAATTACTAGAATTTATTGTTAGAGATGAAAAAACGTCAAGGGAAAACCGACACTTATTTTTAATCACAAAAATCAACGAATTTTTTCCTCTAAATTCTTATTCGCACTTAGGACACATGAAAACTTCATCTTCTCTCCGTCTTTTTATATTATTTTTGATTCAGCTTGACATTGTGTGTTTTATCTAGCAACCTTGGTAATAGTACACCTCATCCTTTGCTTTCTATTTGATTTTTTCTCTGATTCTCTTTCCTTTGAATGGATTCTAACTTTTTAGCTGCTCTTTGACTTTTTCATCGCATTATTAGTAATTTTTAGGTTCTTCATTTTTTATTTCCTTGACTCTTTTTACCCTTATCCTTAAGAGCATCAAACAAAATTTTAGTATTCCATTGGCCAACGTTATATAAAGCGTTTCGTTTTTGTTTTAAATTAACAATTGAAAAATTTAGAGTCGGAATTAGTTCTTGGAAAGATGTTTTTACAGCTAATGTGCCAGATTTTTTTTTAAAATTTGATAAGGGAAGTTTTTCTTCAGAAAAAAATATTTATTTCATTGGATATTGATGTAGGTTTACGTGTTCTTTGTGACAAAAAACTAAATTTTCTATTTGCTTTGGTATTTTATGTTTTACGCGCGTTACAGATATAAATAAAAAAAATGTCCATGGATACTTTTCTACTATTCTAACAGAAATTACACTAAATATAAAGTCTATAGGTCGGTTGTTCAAAAAACATTTAATATAAATTATTTTTTTTCATAACAACTATTTGGATCGGTTTTACAATTAAAAATAATCATTTAGTATTTTAGGCTAATTCAATTTCCATTTATCTAATATTTAAACTGCGCAGGTCTCATTTTCTGAAAACATAAAATATTCTTTCAACAAAATATTTCTCAATTTAAAATATTTTCTAGAAAAAAACATTTATCAATCATTTTTATTTATTCTAATTATATTCATCATATTCACTTCGAATTTCAAGTCTGTAGGTCTTTTAGTAAACACAAAATATTTATTTTCAACGCTCACGCAAACTCGAATACAAATAGATGGTCTAAAATTTTTTCGTTTTTATATTTTCATATTCCAAAGAAAATTATTTGTCACTATGAAAATTTTTGTTAATATTCGTAGAGTTATAGCTTTCGTGTAAAACTTGATCGAACCAGTTTTGTTTTTGAGAAAATTAAATATCTTTCCGCCGTAAAAATTTTATTTTTGATTACGACCCTGATGACAAGTTATATCATACCATACCAAAATTTCATTGAAATCAGTCCTTTAGTTTTTGCATGATTGAAAAACATACAGTCAAACGATCAGACAAACAAAAATTCTAAAAACTATTGTTTTTTAGTTTTATCATGAACATAACATATAGCAACTGCTTTTTAAAATTCTGCGGTTTATTTTGTAATATTATTATATAATATGAAACAAAATATGGATATTTTTCTCAATATTTCGAATCCGAATCCATATTTTGTAAAAATGTTGTCCAGCCATTAGATATTATTAAACCCTTTATTTTAGTGTAGATTTCAATAACATAGGTATAAAAATGGCCCCAAAACGACCAAATATATTTTGAATATAGAGTTATTTCAGCAATAAATTCTACCTAAGAAAGTTTTACTTATCATATTTCCAGTCATAGTATCCCATTTGGCCTGTAGTCTATTTCTCATATTATTTTTTACAGTAAAAAAAAATTATAATTAGCATATCAAATTTCAAATCGAAAATGTTCAATTTGGGTATACTGACCTCCTCCTCCTTCTCCACAAATGGTTTGTACAATAACGAGAATCTGATAATATTAGAAAAAGTAAATGAATACATGTTCTATCAATTTGTTCACAAACTTTTTCGTTTGCGTTTGGTTCTCACCACTCGACCCCTCAGGTCCGCTTGGGGGCAATTAATGAAGTCATTCGACTTCTGCCTCAGACTGTTATTTTTAGACTTTATGTTGGTGTTGTTTTTCATATTGGCGATATTGAAGGAAACGAGAATAAAAACTTCACGACACAATTACTTTCCAAAAGACACATCAAGTTCCAATACGAATATTGCCACTTGGGCAAAAGTTTTTGAACGAATGACTGTTAAACGATCGTCGAAAAATAGCTAGCACTGTGGATATGGTTTAGTTTCCTTATAGTCAATGCTTATCAAGTAGCTCTTCTTGGCATTTTAAAACGAAATGTATTAAATATTGATTTGAATACAGTTTCTGGAGTCATTGCAGCTGGGTACGAATATTGGTAAATTTAAAAATTTGCTGACCTATACTCCACGATCGGTATAAAACCATAGGTTTTGAATACATATTTGAGTATTTAAAATCAATGTGTAATAGATCTTTTTGTTATATAATACGGGTTCCACGCAATCCTTTGGTTACAATGAATTCAATTACCAACCGTATTAATTTCAGAAACATTTCACCAAATGATATGATACAACCCTCCACGACTAATTATTTTCAACCAGGCTCGCTATTGGAGAACATAATGAGCGCTCCACAAGCTTTCATGGTAGCCAGTAGAATTTGAAATACGTCATCTTATTTAGGTAGAAGTTCATAAGCCCCACTGGAATCGGGATTATGATGACGCATTGATTATTTATTATACGCGAGCCGGTTTATTGATTATTATAGGCTGATGGATTTTATCACTAGTGTTACTATTAGCACAGGTAATTTATATACGAATTCGACGGTCCCAAAAATCGGAGCAATAAGAAGGCGAATATTATGTGTAATATTTTTATTTAATTTATAAATATACGTATGGCAAGATTAGTTTACCTATCGAGATCTATATCGTTTTGCCTCATATATAAAATTTGTTTGCATTATTTTGTACACTAACTTCAATTGAACGCTACAGAAAAAGTCCGTAACGGTGATGTCGTTACGAGCTTTTGTTTTGATACAATTGAATGGTTGTAACAAATATTAAATGTGCTTATTTTTAAAGGCAAGTTTTTTAAAACGTGATTCAGTTACTTATTATCGAATTGTAATCAAAATATGAGTTTTGAATTATTTGCAATCTTAGAGATTGAACATACACACACATACACACACATATATATATATGTATATATATATATATATATATATATATACATATATATTTATATTAATGTATATAATGAGTTAGGGTACTATTTAGTAAACCCTACCTGAAATAGAAATAAAAAGTTTAGCTTGTTGGTTACATAGACTTTTGCAACAATGTAGCTCTCTTTAACTGTCTGGTAATAATAGCAAAGTAATTGAAAAAACACTCGAATTAATGGATTTAACTGCAGATACAGGTACTTTAAGATAGACACTGACACCATGGTGATGTATACATACACAGAACTGTGCAATAATAAGACCTTCTATAAAATCATCTAATTTTCATGCATTAATTGTACGAAACATTATGAAAGAGAGTATGCAAATATATTTTGGTTCTTATCGACCCACTAACATTTTTGTGTTCAGTCAACTATAATCTTTTACTCTACAATTCTAAACATAGTTTCTTTTGAATACTTGCAATTACTTAACATTGTATATGAAACGAATGTTCTTTTAGTCTGTCCTAACATTAATATTTTATAACACATGCATTTATTTCTACAAGAAGTTTAACTCTAATTATGTTATCAAATACGCAGGCGAAATTTTAATCATAAATTCCATATTACTTTACCGACGTATATAAATGATGTTATTGTACTAGTGTGTAATTTCATGAAAGTAATCATATTCATTAGTCATTTTTCTAAAGGACAGTCTGTATGTAATTAACCTTGGCAATGACATATTCGGTAGTATACTTTACCCTTGAAATATTATAACGTGTACTGTTTTATTTTTATAACTCTTTATTGTTTTCGCAAACTTGATTATTTCAAAAATATTGACTGAGATATGAATATTAATTTCATATAATTTTATTTATTTTTTCTAAATCAAACTAAATTATTAAATTTATACAACGAGTTGTGTCGAGTAGATTTAACGTTATTTCTCGATTCTAAATCTTAAACATATAGCAGCTTGAAAATATAAAGGACATTGACGTGTGCGTTCTTGTTCATTCAATTCGTTTATCGGAAATCAGTTTAGACTACACATTGAATTCCGAATTTACTATTTAGTATAAATTTTAATGCATTTCTATAAGCTATTAGAAAACTTTTACATTTGTATAAACTTGTTTATGTACAGATGTGAACGTTTATATTTTCAATCTGTTAATATTTTCAAATAATTAGAGGTTAAAATAATAATTTTATTTGGATTGCTAATTCAAAACCCTTGCCTAGGAATATCGGTTTCTCGAAGCTAATCTTATGAGTGAATTAGGTGTTGACTGGTATCATTACCACGTAAACTCGGAAGAATTTGAGAGTAAAAAAGTACACGTAAGCTTATAGTGAAACATAAGTAATTATGTTAAATAACGTGTATAATATTAATAAACTAGGAATATGTAATAGAATTAAATACGGATGGGTATGCTTCCAAAGATGAATGAAGAATGACTTGAATGCTTTTTTGCACAATTAATAAGCCATCGTAAAGGCCGTCTTTATGGTTTTAATATTAGTGTCTCAGCTTAATTTTCACTAAAAGCAAGATTTAATGGACATTTTGGCTTTTCTTCTCATGTTGAGTTGTGGGAGTGTTTTTTCATCATTTTCTACTATTTTACTTATTTTTTTTTCAGCAAAGAGCATTCAATCGCTTTCCCAACTAATACTTAATTTATGGCTCAGTCAAAACATTTCAAAAATGTGATCTCCTCATTCACATATAATACATACATTCCATAAATTCCAATCCTCTCAGCGAGGTGCTCTTCATAGGAAAAAAAGATATATATAAGAAAATTCTATAATCATTAAATTTTACCGTTAAGCTTGTTTATTACGCCCAGGATTACTACTTACTTGAAGATCATCGAATCAAACCTATACGTGTGTACAATGTTTATAACTTTGCATATGTAAGACGTATGTATACTTATCATGTACATATTAAATGTATTATTATTCCGCATATAAAATCATATAAAATATGGGCACTTGTTAAACTGAAAAGCGAATTCAAATAATACTATCCAGAAGTCTCAAACTGAGTTAAATGGCGGTTTCTCTGCCTGTAAGTACGTTTTACGTAGAGCAGCAAAATGATAATCCTGGTTTTTAATCAACGAACTTAATCAGCTATACCACTATATTTTTTCTTTGTTAAAATAATCTTATTTTCCCACCCTAGTATTCGAAAATATTGTGTGTTTTCATCTGCTATTTTGGTCCTCCGAGATACTCGGATACTCAAGATCTATCAACATGTATCATCTGCATAAGAAAATCGATGGACGCAAACGTGAAGAAACAAAGAGACGTCTTCGGGACGATACTTTGTGCAATTACTGACTTCAAGTTAAAGTCAGTCGAGCAAGAGTTTGAAGAAAACTAGCCACTCTGCGTACCCACAGGGAGTTTTTTGACGCTAACCATTGCGATCTACGTACGTATAGGGCTGACGCATGGATTGAGCTCAAAAAATTGATTTTACCTCTTATTTTAAACAGAATATTCATTATAAATGCTCCGAAGATTTTCTTGACTATGCATTTCTGGATAGTCAAGAAAATATGGCAGATTAAATGTAGTCTTTTCAAACAGTGAAGACTTCAGACAGCATATCAGATATTTCTCAGCAACCAATTCTCGATGTGCCTGATTCCGCTTGCCGTCTTCCGATTGATCCATCAATCTAACAACTTTCGACGGAAAATTGGAAAGTTTGACTAATTGTTGGGATATCGTTATTTCAACTTTTGGTAATGATATACATTGATCTTGCAGAGAAAAATCTGTACTGTCATTTAACTAGTATTCTAGTAGATTGTATTTAGTCTATCTCTGTCACTAAGGACAAATGAGAGTTTAGTAGCATGATATAAGGACAAGTGCCTATTCTTGAATGACGCCAGGGAAATATTTTTTTAACCACAAGTATATATACTACTTATATAGTACTTATATATATATATATATATATACATATATATATATATATATATATATACTACTTATAGTCAAGTTTCATTGCTGCTTTTATCTAGCTCTTTTCTCTGTCGAATATTAGTGCGTTCCGTCAAACAACGAGACAATTTTCTTACCTATTTGCTCGACACTAACTACACCTTACAACGATAAGAAAATAAGAGGAAGTATGTACTTCCAGCATCATTTAGCCCTCTCGGTAACGCGCTACTTCAAAGAATAAACGAATATTTTATCTATGCGCAGAGTCTCCGGACACTACTTGGTCCAAGTGCCATATCTGCTATCAATAATATCTGTCAACACTACTTCCGTTGTATTGGTAAACAAAAAAAATATATAAAATTAATTGATCAAACTGAAAGAGCTAAAGTAAATTTTACATTATTTTGATATACCGGTACGAAACTTGACAGCTGTGGCGTCATATCATATAAATTTACAATTTTTTGAGCGCCTACTTTGCAAATATAAATAAACAGAAAAAAAAATTCAATTTGTCATGTAGTAGTCATTCGTTCCAAAAATTAATAATACGGCCACAAATATAATACAGCCACAAAGAAAATTATAATACGGCCACAAAGTAAATTATAATACGGCCACAAAGTAACAATATAAGGTTATCCTATTTGTTTTTAGTAGATGATAAAGTTTGTTACTTTAATAACTTAACTATGGCATAGTTTAGTAAAATCTATAATAAGTGTGACGTTCTGTAATTTTCTAAGCTAAAATATTTTTTTTTAGGTTAGGTTTAGGAGGTTTAATTGCTTGGTTCAACAACTTCTCCAGAATTTCATTGATAAAAAAAGCAAGACAAATGTACCGTAGTAAACTTATTCCGCTTAAAATGAATTCATCATTCCCATTCTAAGATTAACCGCGGATAACATGATAATTACAAATTTCTTAAACCTTTGTGGCTTCTGTGACACTTAATGCAATCTATTGACTTTGTCATTGTATTTAGTCCATGGAAATCACCTGATATTTTTAAATTATGTAGTATTTGTGTTTATAAAATATTTCATCACAATATTCTACTCTAGTCACCAGATATAAATAGAGAATTTGTAAAGTCATAGGCACACCGATTTCTATGTTATTTCTACCAAATACGCTTTTTCAATTTATTGAAATAATATTTTTATTAAAATTTATAAAAATTTATCCTTTGTTTAACACAATTTACAATATACTTTGGTCCCTTTTCCATCGACTGAGAAACATTTACGTTTATCTATTGATTAAAATATATGCCAGCAATCTTAATTAAACATTTTTCGAAAAAATATATTTGAAAATTAATATTTTCTAAATCGTCTTCAATAATTAATAATAAAGAAGCCAAAAGTCTCCCGTCGCTAAATAATTTGGCTACTTTAGCACGATTAGGAAAATATTCACCATTTTTATTAGACTTAAAATCGGATAAACATATTATAATACTTTCAAAAATTATGTGTTCCCCAAAGTGCGGCCTTAGAATATTTAATTATATTTCTTTGCCAAAAATATATTCAAAATATATTTAGTTTTTTTAAATCGTAATCTGCCAATATATGCTTCGTTAGCACATTATTTTTATATATGATTGGTGAATATTGCCATTAAAATTCGTAAAAAGCATTCTTGAAAAAATCGTTCACGTATACTGCTTACGGAAAAAAATGTAATTACATCTAAATTTCTTTCTATAGTCCTTATGCATAAAAAACAATTTTGATTAAATATAAAAGCAATATTGAAAATCAGTAATATGGAACTCAGCTGTGTTAATAGGACTAACGAAAATTATTAGGGTGACTCAGAAGGAGCTAATCAGATTTGCTAATGCAAAAGAGGAAAAAATCTAAAAGGTGATTCAACGTTATGTGTGAGTATATTTTAATATAATTTATCTATTTCATTACGGTTGGACAATAATTTTGAAATCAGTAATATTCAATATTGTGTATCCTCGCTAAGGTGATATAAGTAATCATATAGATAGATTATACGAAGGTTATGCATAATGATAAGGCGTAAACAAATCATTACATGTTGATATAGGTGTTTCTGATTGAAAACTAATTCAGGTAGCCAATTACACAAATTAAAGGTTTTAAGCATTCCAAGCATATCAAAATGAAATAAAAAACAAAACCCTATGTTGATTATAACGCAATATGATTATATCCAAACACTGTTCGAACACCTCTAAGGCAAGACGCCATGTCAGTTGACAAGGCAGATATTTTATGTGAAAATATTAAACTTTTATTTTTTATAAAAGTTACAAATGTTTGTTTGGCAGAGTTTAATTTCCCACTTCACTCCGATAGACCACAGTGTGGGCAGCATGTAACAACGCAAATTGCCGAAAGATATTACAGTCTTCAATATTCGACACTCATATATAACAAGGAACCGAACGGGAATTTTCTGCGAGGCTTTAATCATCAATTTACTATTGTCGTTAGAGATAAATGAAAACAGAACATTTTCAAGTTTTCGCTACAATAAAAATATTCCACATCACGTTACGCAGTATGTTATTTATGTGGATCATGTGAAAGATTTTGAGTATTTTATGGATCAGATTAAAAATGAATCAATATTTGCCAATTATGGCAAATTTATAATTATTTGTAATGCCAATGATGGAAATTCTAAGAATTGTAATGCTGAAACTTATTTTTCTATCTGCTGGAAATATTATTTGGTGAACGTTATATTTTTACATCAGAATGAATCCGATAAATTCAATGCATTAACATACTTCCCCATGAATAATGGTCTCTGCGGTAATATAAAACCAGTAATATTGGATACAGTAAGAAAATGCGTATACCATCCGTTTAATCAGAACCTTTTTCCACAAAAATACGACAATTTCAATGCGTGCCCACTAATAGTAACAACTCATTATTTTCCACCGTATCTTATGCGGGGAAAAATACACAAGGATTTGAAGAAGTTTCTGGATTATTAGGAGACTATTATAAAACTCTATCTAAAATGATAAACGCTTCATTGAATATAAAAGAGTCTACTTGTGGGATATATAATGGAAAGCGCTGGGGAATGAACTTATTTGATCTCATAACGCGACAAACAAATATTACCGGGAGCTTATTTTTACACGTCGATAATACAACCACTTTTCGTTTTGTATATTCGTGCGTGGTCACTCAGGCCCACTTGGGAAAAATTAATGAGGCCGTTTGATTTTTACCTTAGACTTATATTTGCAATCACTATATTGGTCACATATATCTACAATTTAACGTATAATAAAATTGTTCTTTATTGTTATGTTTGGAATTTTTATTTTATTTGGTTTTTCAAATCGACTAGAGTAACTGGTGATCGTTACAAATGTATATTACATTACATATATATAACATAATATATTAGTAGTTTATCTGACCACCATCAACGAAAATGCTTGTTTTAGTTTTGACAGAATTACATAGGTCAAACAACTCATTACACTCTAGAGGGTACATAAACTACTTACATATGAGTGCGCAAAGTGAACCTTATATCATCAGCCACCAAACTGCATCTTATTAATAAAACCTATACATTTCATTTTGCATGGCTCTTGATGTGATGACTCTCATTATATCGTTGTTCATTTTATTTAATAAAAATACTGTCAATATTACGTTGACTTAGTTCAAAATATAATTTTTTAAAATATCTTAGAAACAATGTCGCGAAGAAAATATTTTACTAATTATAACCGAGAATAAAGCAAATACATTTTTAAGCAGGAATTATATATGAATATTCAATTGCCACTTAAAAATTTATTTCCACGTAAAATTAAAATAAGAAATTATAATTTATTTCACAACGGCCCTCAACAACTTTTGGAACTTTTGGTATCTCTTGACTAATTTCGCTATGGTTATTTGCTTATAGACTGATCGATGTTTATAACGTGAGGTTGATATTTGTACATGTAAAAATGCCGGCGTAATGTGAAAATGCCTGTATAAACAAATATATTTTCAAGTCATAAAATATATTTTATTTTCTGATAAATTTTCTTATAAGAAACGAATAAGAACACAAACATTTTTTTTAGTTTCAAATTCGTCGTTTCATACTAGAACTTTCTTTAGATATTTTCTGCATATTATCGCCTACACGAGATAAATTAAAGGAGAAACTCCATATACATCCATTACTAATTAATTAACGTTATATTAAATTTATTTCTGTAATCGGAACTCAATTATATATATATATATATATATATATATATATATATATATATATATATATATATACTTTTATTGCTATATCATTCTCTAACACTACAGCCAGTTCTAGCCGAACCTATATCCTTCAATTCAATCACTTTTTTATACTTTCAAATGTTGAGAACTTTAATTTCTCTTGTTACATGTTTTACAATTTTACAGTAAACTTTGAATGTCTGTTCCTAAGTAATGTTTATAAAAAAAACATCAAATTTATAACTGCAGTCCTTTACTTGTATCCATAATTTAAATTATCTGCCTCTACTTAGAAAGTAAATAAATAATTTGAAAAATACGTTTGAGAAAGGCATACATTAATTTTTTTTTCGAAAAAGAAAAGATATATATATATATATATATATATATATATATATATATATATATATATATATATATATAATACTTACTAAACTGAACGTATTACGTACTCAATACATAGTTTACACATTGAAAAGTACACAGTTCCTTGGGTAATATATAAGAAGTAGTGTTAGCCGTGGTCGTATAAACATGGAATAATATTTGTAATAACTAACAAAAAATAAAAAGAATAACACATAGAAAAATTGTTTGTGCTTTTCTTTCGTACAACAATAATAATAATTCGTTAATATTGCTTAAAATAAATGATAAGGACAAATTAAAAAGGTTCAAATTATAATTATTACTGTGACGGCTTTTATACACTGTTTATTGGAAATAACGCCCTGATTTATATTTGCCGCTTTGAGTTCAAAAACCAGAATTCATTAAAAGGAGCAAACGGTAGTCTTCCCTTTACTTTAGGTCCCACAATTTTTTTTTTACTACAAAGTAATTTTGTGTCGACTATAGTAGCAAGTCTGCTACTGCAATAAATGCTTTAAAAAACGCTTTTTTTATGTTCTGAGCAGAAAGCTCATTTACATATCTGCTGAAAATGTCTTTGAAAAGATTTTACTGTATGCAATATGGCAGAAGATTTTCAATAAAATCACGTAATTCAATAAAATCGCAAAAAATTTATAAGTCAACCTCTATTTTATGAGTTACTTTAAATTTTTAATAAACACAAGTTCCTAATAAAGAGTTCATGAACTTCATCGATTTCTTTTTTATATATGGGGCCTAGTAATTAGTATATTTATCCAAGTAATTGATTAAAAAGAGTATCGATATTCAACTGCCCAGAGAGTTACGTATGTATAAACTCTTCTGTGTATAATACAATATGTAAGTTTTTTAAAGTAATTTTTTAAGGTAAGTCTTTTTTAATTTCAGTTATTTATACAACAACAATTAATAACATACAATTATTGTAAATTTAGACATGTTTCAAATCCAGACCACGAGGGCAATGTTTTGTTTTGTTACCTAGGCGGCACCGGGTTAACGTTGATTTAACCTTTACGTTAATAATTAAAACTTTAATATGAAACAATTTTACTAAAATATATTTAATTGTGATTAAATCATTGTTATTCTAGATAAGTTTTCGATAACTACTCGTCGTGATAGTTGTTCTTTAAATAATTTATTAGGCAGCATCTAGTTGGTACATAAATAAAATAATTAGCTATTTTAATAATTTATTAAAATAAAGATCTATTAGCAATTATCAAAGGACACTTACAATTGTTACAAATATAGACGTGTTTTAAAAGTCACACCTAAAGGGCAGTAATTTCCAGTTTTTCGGAAGATTTCATTATAAGTCAAATAAATGGGTTATACCGACCGCAAGCTCGAATGTTTCTATCTGCTTAATAGAAATATTTCACACAATAAATTTACGCAACTTCGAACACCCTAAGCTATTAAAGACACTTTCATTTAAGAAATTTTTTTTGGAATGTTCCAATAACTTATTGAGGGTTTTTTCACAAAGTCACGGTACCTTATCATCTGCAAAAAAATGGCCGTCGTTATGGAAATATATTTAGTAAGAGTAAAATTAAAGAGTAATTCGAAATTCAGGAATTACCATTGCTGAGTTAATTGGAATCAGTTTTGGTTTAATTTTGTTTAAATTTTTCTTGAAAATAACGACAAGAATTGTTCTTGAATATGAATTTGACGACTAGCGCGCTCTCATTGCTTTTATATTTTAAAACAAATACACGCTTTTTCTTGATATACATGTGCCACTTGAACACAATTTTAAGACTTTAAAATTTGAATCACATCAACAGAATTTCAACTCATATAATAAGCTTGGAACATAAGAGTTCCCATGAAATGCTGAACTGAAAAGTAAAAATACTGCCGAACACTCATCATTTGGCTACATTTGGTATTATGTCCTTCTTTTTCTACTTGAGTTTAATGGCATTACTATCAGTGATTAGAGTAAAATGAGAACCAACCAAGTGGTGCCTAAAATTTTGCAAGGCTTTTACCACTGCCAAGATTTTCAGTTCGTATGAGTGGTAGCTTGGTTCAGCACCTTGAATCAACACATGAAAACAGACTACGACATGCTTTTGTTACAATTCATGTACTTAAAAATAAACTGCCCCATATATAATTGTCTAGGATCTATATGGATTTCGGTGTTATAGCAAGAAGTGGCTCATTAATCAGGTACTTTATCACATCCTTTCCAATAGATTTTTGTTCAATGCCGTTGAGACTATAAACTCTTCTTTGTAAAACTTGTGGTATATTTTTCTAAAATACCTGGTTAGTCCAAAAAACTGATGCATCTTTGTTACACTTTTAGGAACGGGAGCTTCAATAAAAGCTTTAACTTTGTATGCGGCCGACTGCACTAAACTTTGACTAATTGAACGGCAAAAATATATAATTTCGGTTGACAACAAAGGTATTTTTTTAGTTATTGTAAAATCAGTTTTAGTTAATATTTCGAATACATCACGTAAAATTTTGGTGTTCACGTTCACCAAATTAATTTAAATAAGCGTATAATCAAAACAAACCAAGTCTTCTTCTAATTAGATTGAAAGGATTTTCGAGATAATCCTCAAATAACCAAATTTGTTTTTCTAGTGTAACGAAGGCTGCCGTCTGAGTTAAATATTTTTCCATTGGAATATGGGAAAATTCGGGAGCAATATTGAGGCTTGTGAAAAGTTTATGACGTAATAAACGATTTATGCGATCATATATTATTGGTAGAGGGCAATGACCTTTAATATTGATTTCGTTAAAGCTTCGTAAAACTATGCACATACTATGTGTGCTTCCTTCTTAACGAGGATTAGACTTTAGATTAGACACCTTATTCACTAAATCTTTCACAATCTAGACACGTAACATCTCAGATTATCACGTAACATCACGTAACATCTCAGAAATATAGACACGTAACATCTCAGATTATTAAAGACGATAAGCCTTGCAGTTAACCGCTACTTAAGTTTAAATATTCAGAGTATTAATTACTGATGGCCCATATAATATTAAAATAATCGCTGGTGGTGTTCGTATTTACCGCGATATGCCCATTATGACTTAACGGTTAATATACTAGCACCTCAACACTACGAGTAATACATTGTAGCTATCGAGTTCAAATATATGTGATGTTCTCGTGGTTTATTGCCTACTTCAATTATATATATATGCATATATATATATATATATATATATATATATATATATATATATATATATATATATATGTATATATAATAATATACTTCATACTTCTATATAATACTCTCTGGATACTTCATCTCAATGACAAAAATATCGACATTTAATATGACATTGTCAAATTTTATTGGAGAGGTCACATAATGCACAGGACCTGTTTCCTGGATTCCAATACCTTTAAGAAAGGCCTGTTTCCAGGAACAGTCTAAATGTTGTGCTAAGAAAAACGACAGATTTTACGAGTATGCTTGGTTTAATTATAAAAATTAATCTTAATTTCATTCCGAGATTCAGAATTAGTTTTAGCAAAACTTGTTTCTCTCTTACGGCTAAGCTTCCTACAAAAAGAAATACGTTTCCGTTTTACCTTGAATAGTCGTAACGCAACTATCAGACATCTACACACAAACATATTCACATTAGAATTATATTTATATCTTCAGTGGCAATAAGATATTACATGTCCCGATAATCCATACGAGGAACTTTTGTTGTCTTCTAATCGCTGTTTCCTTCATAAATTGGTACGTGTTACTTTTGAAATATTACAGCGTTCCGTTCCGTTAAATGTGTTAAAACTAGACTTAATGTACATCGATAAAAGTTCAACTGAATCGTTTGATTTAGTTAAATGTACTCCCTCAAGTTGTTGAGTGAGTAATCCACAAAATTATTGTATTAGTAAATAATTCGTAACTCACCCTCACCATGATTCGTAATCGCTGTAACATACGACGTATAATCAGCATATGTTGGATAGGAGTAAAAGTTATTTTCATCATGTTAAATGTCAGCGACGTCAACGTTTTTGGCGCACAATGGCTTAAGGTTTTTTTTTTAAGTTATTCCAATTACGAACGCTTGTAATCCACTCATCGAGCCATGTTTAAGCTTCGCCATTCAAATAGTTGCTGATCTAAGAGAGACATTCGTTGTCACTCGAGTGATTAGTTGTTTTGACGCAGTCTCTTACTTGGTATCAAATTTAGATGTCACACACATTAAAATTAAACTTTAAATTATAATGCGTTTAATTAGATACTATTATCGTGTTTATTCATATTGCCTTAACTAGAACCTCAATATCTTCTGGATTTACCGCAATACCTGCAAACTGTTCTCTCATAGTCTATCCCAAGCGGACCCTCCGGCTGAAGGGCTGCTCCGTCCACATGTAATAGACCATCACGATGATTCAACTTTCTATGATGGTACGTAAACCTAGAATGACGAGTATTGAGGGGTGTTCCCCATTGCTATCCGAAACGTGTGGGCTTAACAGAATTTCGGCCCGCACCAATCTGTGGCGACGACATGAAAACAGACTACTAAAGACTTTCCAACACATTTAAATGAATCAGAACGCACTGCATTTCCTGTTTGAGCTCATTGATGGGCGATGGATGTCGACTTTCCTTCGGATGAGAGCTTCTATTACTACGTCTATTTTTACTTCCTAATCTCTGATTAGACATAGAAAAATCAATTCATCATACAAACAATAGTATTAAATGCAAAAGAAAAATTTATTGTTATCAAGAATAGAAACCAAGATGTAACCTCACCTGAACTTTTTGCAAAAATACTATAGTAAATGGACAATATGGAGAATGACACTCGTAAGGTTAACATGCAGCGAGAGACCTCACACGCTTCGAAATTCAAATGTACAGTGACCGTGAACAAACAATGATAACACTATTGCACAGTGCGCCGATTCACATTTATATGTTTCGATCACATACTCTGGAACTATCGTCCAAATTAAAACAAAGAATTTATAAAAAAATAACGCACGAAGAAACTTGGGTGGTTCCTCGAAACTAACTTCTTTTAGAACGTGCTTTTGCATCGCTTAAACTCGCCACCCTTTACTCTCTTCTTTCTTTTTTTTCTACGCGGTCTCTTCTCCTATTAGATCATAACCATATTCTCATCACCATCTTGTTGACACGTAAAATACCGAGTTCCTGCTCATCACCGTTTAGCAATAGCCCACACTTATGAAGTTAGCAAGAGCCTGGATATACTTCTCATCATCCCCGTCTGCATATTTGCAGAACATTGACAAAAACATATGTGGATGTAAGCTTATCTCAAGATGCAGCAAAGTTACAGGCGTAACATTGGCCCAACTCAGCATTAGGTCAAACTATTGGGACGACGTTAGTATGTCTCAACCAGAATAAGACATAGGTATGACGTTAGCGTATTTTACTCTCGTGGGGGAGGTGTGTTCAGGTCAAAACATAGACACAACTATAGCTTGTTTTGAGCAGAGTAAGAAGTAGACATGACATTAACATATCTCATTCACAGCATGAC
Source organism: Druceiella hillmani (assembly GCA_039881145.1). Lineage (NCBI taxonomy): Eukaryota > Metazoa > Arthropoda > Insecta > Lepidoptera > Hepialidae > Druceiella > Druceiella hillmani. The sequence continues at coordinate 34,836,338 of JAYKKI010000019.1, forward strand.
AGAGGTATAATTTTGGCATGTCCAGGTCAAAACCTGTTGAGAGAACATGGGTACGTCGGTAGCTTATCCTAATAACTACGTTTCCAGAAAAAGTCTAAACCTAAACATTAAAAAAAAACAATCGAAACCACTCCAGCCAGAAGTTGCAACTCGTGAATACCTAAAATATATAATACGGGTTACGCGTTATGAATTCCAGTTTCCCCGTAGATTTCGCTTGTTTTCTGACAAGAAAATATTGGGTTAATTTCAAACCAGTCCGGATGTCTCCTTCCCCTATTTACGTAAGCATAGTGTTTTACTTGGCTGTACCATGAGATTACTCGTTTATAGACGCCCCCATGCACTTGCATAAAAACAGCCCCATAACCGATGTAGCTAGTATCGGTACTGATCTCGATGAGCACGAAACGAATTTAAATCGCAAAGACTAACTTAATTGTTAAACATTAAAGTATATCGTTATGGGCAGCCAGCTCATCCATTCCTTTTTCAAACACTACACAATTTATTGTAAGTATAGCGATTGCAAACATACAATATTTTGAACAAAACCAGAGATATGTCGGTGAAAATATCTGGCTAACCCCATAAACTAGCGATACTGAGTTACATTTTTGACGTCAATTAAATTTTTCATTACATCATATCGATCGTATTGATCGACTGTACCCGGTCTTCCCTAATATTTCGGCATATATACTCAATACGCATTATCAAAATGTGATGAAGAAGCTTGATTTCGTTACAATTGCAAGTATGTTGCGAAAGAAATCTAATCTCCGATTTAGTTGTACTCAGGATTAAAATATTTTTAATATAGACCAGAACCTTACCAAATTTCACGTATTCGCAAAGAGTTTACATTATAATATACTAGTCTACAGCAGGCGCATTGGGGAACTCGTAAGATATCTTTAAGGATTCAAAGTGTCAATCAGGTGTGACAAACCAAGTAAATGGAATTGATTTAGTCATGAATGCAGTATTTCAGTAAAATACTGCATTCATATCGAAGCTTACAAAGCAAATATTTGGCTTAATCTAAAAGTTTAAACTCTGTTAAATAATTAATTGTTTATCGTTTACAACAGGATATCTAATATACGTATCGATAACTTGAGTATATAAATGAATTAATAATATATCTAACTAAATAAATAAATCAAAATATTATTTTGTAGGTTTTACTTAATACTTTTATTTAGAAATAAATTCGATTATGGAAATATTAGTTTTTGAAGTGACATACTCTCTCGCCCCCAAACTTCAGCTTTACAACCATACATCAGAAATATCTGGAAAAATTATAGGTAATAACCATCTGTTCATAACTTTCAATTAAAATATATTCTTTAAATTGTAGCAAAAATGGCATCATCAGAGTTATAGATGACTACGTGCGTCTTTTGACACGAACTTGTTTTTTTTATTGTGTATAGCGTGGAGTAACACTTGCAAAAAAGCACTTGTAAGAATTCCGGAACTGTTTAATTCAGAATTTAACATTAAACATTTGTAGAGATATTATGGAAAATACCCAAAAAATATGGACTCGCTTCACCAAGTCAGAAATAGCTAATATCAAAATTAAAAAAACTGCGTTTCTAGATCAAGTATCTAGAAAGGCAGTTTTTTTTAATTTTTACAGTTTACGGAATTACTATAGCGACAAGTCTAAATCTTACAATTATTTTTCGGTAAACTTTAAATAAATATTTAGTAACACGGTTTTTGAAAATGTTAATGTGAAATCTCTAAATTTATAAAAATGTTTAGGCTATTAAAAATACACTAGTTAATACAGTATCAAATGTAAAATAATATTAAAATTTGTAAATAACTATTAAGGATATTACGTATATTTAAATATTTGCGTATACCTAAGTATGTAAGAAAACATCATGGTGCTTATTCTGCTCGTACCTTTTACAAAATACTTTCGTAAAGATATTATCTGTAAGCGATGAAGTTATATAAAGTTATAAAGTTGGCAGTGAAAATCCATAAAGGCTTCGAAAATCATTGTGGTCTATTACATTCAGGAGTTCTTGAAGTCAGTTTTAATATAATTAATTAATGTCATTTCAAGATTTAGCAACTACCATTTAATCACTTTTCGAATATTTTATCATTTTCATTATTACTTGTGTAGTAAAAGACAAAAGGTCGTCACAATCATTTTATTGGTTTTTTTCATGATAGTTTGTACGCTTTAAAAAAACACTTTGAAATGTAAAGAAATATTATTAAGGAACTAGATATACGAGGTTACTCGATAGATAGACGACTAAACATTTCAAAGCCAACGAAATTGACGCGATCGATATAACACAACGTATAATGAATTAGGAAGGATTAAATTAATATGGCTTGATTTCATTGTTCATTGCCTCTGCAGCGATCGGTGTGTCGTAGTTTAAAAAGTTAATATTCAAACAAAATACTCTAACAAAGTCATAATTTCCCCCATTTTTCCATTTACGGCAACCTCAGAATTTCTACACTTTCAGACTTAAATGCATGATAACTTGTTTACAAATATATGTTTTAGACCTTGATTTTGTCAAAGTTTCAATTTACCTTCCATGTACGTGAAGACAGGACAAATTTTTTCGCGCACTCTATCAACAACATGCTTTTAAAAATATAAATTAGTTTTCTTTTTAAATTGTAAAACTGAGCTTTTAAAATACTGGGCGTCAAAGGGATGCGCTGTCAGATAAACTGCGTTCCTACGTTAATGTTAACATTCTAAATTTTTGTCGTCAAATATCTCCGTTTACCAAATGATTCTTCCAGTTTGAGTTTTGTCAATGTTAATCTAAGGAATAGAATTATATGTTTAGTTGTATAATTTTTTAATATACAACTTTTTGAGAAAAAATTTTGACTTCCCTTCGTAAATTATGACGCGTGGACGATATATTCCAATCTTATTATTGACTTCTACCTTATCGCATATAGTGCAAAGGTGTTTAGTGTTTCGAGTTAGATATTCGCTAAGAATGTTACTTCATAATGTAATCTAATGGCTAAGCCAAAATGCCAATCGGTATTATCAATGAAAATAATTATAAACCTACAATGTATAAAATATTTTATCAGTGACAACAACATTCGGAAAGGATAATTTCCAATTTACACGAAGCTGCATCTTAGGGCTTTTTTATTTACTAAAGAGTATACAAGGACTTCGTAATAATCATAAACCATTTTTTAATTGTTTCCACAACAAATTTTGATGGTTACTATGTTAATTATACAACTCTTTAAATACTAAAATTATCGTATTATGCCAAATATTAGATATATACTTCCCCATTTATTTCATTAAACACTTCAAAAGTAATTTTTTGTGAACAACTTTTTGGATATTTCTTATTCCTTTATGTCTAATGAACGCAAGATATTTTGCTGTCCAATCTGTAAAGCCCGCGCCACCAAAATTTTTGAATTTAAGTCCCGGCTTTTATATTAAAGTTTATGTATTAAAATTTATTACTCTAAAGAAGATAAAATTAAGAGATTAAAAAGAAACCAAAAATTCCCCACGATGGTTACAGCTTGAAATGTTTTGTTTTTTACTCTTTAAGTACATTATGTAATATTCCTAAAAATAAGAGCAAAACTCCATAACAGATATTTCGCTGATCTCTGTACCCGTTCTGTTATATTATACCCAAAATCCTTTAATTATTATTGCATATACACTTGCGAACAATTTCAAGTATCGAGATTATTTGAAATTGAAACCGCGAGTAGATGATACTTCAAGGGCAAATAAGTGAATTCATTTCCATGATGGTTTGAAGAGGTTTTAGATGTGGAATGAAATAATGAAACTAGTGGCGCTGTGAATTCATATTTCTTGTTTTGATATAACTAAGGAAATTATAGAATTTTAACCATATGTCATACTAATCCAAATTTCCCATTTATTAGACGAATAACTTTTGTTATTTTCTTTAGGAATAACTGGAAAAACAATGGAGCAATAATTGCAAATAACATTAATTGCTCATAAATATTGAAAACGTGTTGTCTTTTTTTCTTGAACGAACATTTATCTCGTCAGTATATATTTAAGCGACTACATGTTCAAAATATTGAAACGTTCAAAATAAAATTGTTTTTTTTTAATTCAAGTAGTCTTAATCCTAATTAAATATAAACGTAATGTAAACTAATGCGAAAAATAAGACAAAAGAAAAATTACACGATTTAAATGGCTATAGATATTCGTAATGTTTGCTATTGTATCGAGTAAACCTTTGTCGTTAAATATAAAGAAATGAAAATGCACCAAATGTAATAGCAATTCAATTCCTCTCCATTTCCCAAACAAATTAGTGAGATTTTCCAATAAATTTTAATTTTATGAGAAAAAATTAATCTTGTTTAAAATACCGATAATATTTAATAGCTTTTAGCGTTTTGTACTTGAAAAAAAAATCCGTTAAAAACGATTAGAACTCGTACTAATAGAGTTCCGCGAGTTAAAGTTAAATGCAAACCGAAAGTTATAAAAAAAATAAATTTATTTAAAACAATACAATATTCTTATTGATTTATACAATTATCTCTTATAGCTAGTTAGGGCGTTATAAAGTCTACGCAATGATTGAACTCTGAGATGCGGCTCGCAGGCCTTTTTAGATTCTATTCTTATCTACTAAATTTGTGGGTACAGTCCGCTTACTATCTAACACTCGGTTTGTTGTTTCCCGATTCGTGGAATGACCGATGGGGTGACGAAATTGTCGGTATTGTTCTTATCAGCTCCTTCCATATGGCAGTTACTTTGACTCTCCCCTCCTAGTCTGAAGTTATCCCTTATCTTTTTAGGGATAAACTGTGAGATGACGTAAATTATCGTCAAAGTTATCATAGTTCCTAGTATCCACATGGTTATCTCTATTTTCTTCTTTTGGGAACTATGCATCTTCAATGTTTTTAGTTGGTTATATAACAAGTGGTTCTCGGATTGCATTATTAATGGGTATTCATTGACAGTTTTAGTCTCCTGGTATTGGAACACTTCAATATCTTTCTTATCTTCGGAAAAGTTACACTCTGATGTATCTTTAAGGTATGATTTTTGTATTGCTACTTCTTCACGGTTGCATGGGTCCTGGATTCTTACTTCGTCTTGCTCGTACTGATACCATATACTGTTAGTAATTTTCTTCGCTAGGTGTCTTGGGCATATTTTTCACAGGCGTTCCGCTTGTTGATGAGGCTTTCTTGTAAACATTTTTTCACAGGTTCTGTGGTACAAATTTTTTGAGTACATTCTCTTAACCTATATACTTGATCATATCTGATTAAGTATTGACCTTCATTAATATCGGGAAGAATGCATTGATTGTTCGTGTAGGTTATAATTGGTAAAATGTGTTTCTTATAAAACTTATTATTATATACAATAGGTATTAGTAGTTGAAAAATTATTATATTGGAAATAATTTCTACATTAGGAGATATTCTCGCTTCTAAAGTTAACAAATCATTTGGTAAATTAACAAATTTTGGTATTTTGGAGACGCTGTGCTCTAAGTGTAGTTGAGATATAATAGATGGGTGTAACATTGCATGTTGTGCAAATATGTAAGCTTAATTTATATTTGAACAAACTTCGTTTAGTTTTTCGTAAGCAAAAGCTAATTCGTTAATTCGTTCTGTTCTTTCTTCCTTTTTATATATCGTGTTCAAGATTGTATTCGTTTGTTGCGATATATTATATACTTGATTATGTATTTCGCTCAGAGCGTCTGATGTTACACTGAATTTATTATTTATGTCGATTAAATTGTCGTCATCTAAATTACCAATTAGGGCCTTAACTATTGTTTCCTCGTTTGGCGCGAGTTTTAATCGTTAATCTATTTAAACAATCTTTGAATTTTTTGTCAAGGTAGTTAATATACGGAAAGCTTTCATTTAGTCCATTTATAATAGTTTGTATTTTGTGATATTCTACATACAGTGGGTTCATTTTTATAGGGTGAACGACGTTCCATTCCCCTTCCTGTATTTGTACTTCATCAAAGATTACGATCGCGATATCTCCGTCCAGTCGTTGTACGCGGGCGGCAACAAACAAAAACTGGAATACGAGTTTTTGTTTGTCTTTACCTCTTGAATAGTATAATATTTTACGTGACGATATCATTGGTTTCATTTAAAGGGTCCGTTGTATACGTTTTTGCTTTTATTCCGGTTTTTACTGACGATGTAAAATTCGGTTCCTTCTTTTAGTTCCGATCGCCATATGTCTCGCCAGAATCTTCACGGGTAACCGCGCTTACTTGATTCTTTCTTAGTGAGTTCGACTCGTTGTTTAATTTGTTTTAGGTATTCGGATGTTATATTATTATTCATGGGTAGGTTTATTTCGCGTAGGAAGTGTAATTCATTTGGTATCTTTTTAGTAGTTGAGTGTATCGTGTTATTATATGCGAGTACTGCTAAAGGAATATCTATTCTACTTATCGTTTCTTGTCGTATCCGCAATCTCTCAATTAACATTGAGTATAAGCGTTCTATGTCTCCGTGAGATGTATGGTGTTGTGGTGTTGGTATGTAACATTCTATTTGTAAGGTAGCTAGAAATTCTTTCATTGGTTCGCTAATAAATCCAGTCTCGTTGTCTACTGAGATTATCTCGGGTTTACCAATTATTGCGAATATTTTTATTAGTTCATCCATTATGGTTTGACTTGTGCTATCGGTTAATGGTGTTACAAAAGCCCATTTCGAGAACAAATCGATTCCTGTTAAGTATTTATTCTTTTCGTAAACAAATGTGTCTAATTGCCATTTGCTCATGGGTTTTTCGTAGGTCGGCGTCAGTTCTAAAGGGGACTTTAATAGGGTGTCGGTTATGTTTCATTTCATTACGTATATCGCAGTATTTTAAAAATTTCGCGGTGTGTTGTTTAATATTTTCGATATAATATTTTTTATTAATCTCGTTAATTAGCGCAGGGTTTCCAATGTGCCTTTGGTATCGTTCGTGGGTTTCGCGAATAACTTTCAGTATGTCTTCATTGTCTATTAACTCTATTCGTGGGTTTAAAATTTTTTCTGTAAACTTCGAATGTTTGTTCGTCTAATTGTTGGGGGGCTATTATTGCGTATCGTTTCCCTCCAATGTTTTTTATGACAAACCTCCTAAAATCTATTGGTGTTTCTAGCTTTATGCAATAATCATATGATCCTCGCGGTTTTTTGGTTATTCTGTCTTCATAAGGTCCGGTTTCTGAGTAGATACGGTTCATTCTTCGCGGCGGATGTTCGTGTTTTATTGAGAATCCGTGGTCCGAATCATCGGCATTACTGTGTACGGTAGCGATGTCCGAGTTATGATGCACTTCTATACGGGATAACGCGTCAGCTACATAGTTATTTTTTCTTTTCTTATGTTTTATTTCATAGTCATACTCTTGTAATTTAAGGCGCCATCTGGTTAATTTGGAGTTTGGCTCTTTTAATTTAGATATTCATATCAAAGGTTGGTAATCGGTTTCTAGGGTGAAATGTCAACCGTAGATGTATGGTCTGAATTGAGATAGCGCGTAAAGTAATAGTTCGCGTTCCTTCACGTTATATTTTTGTTCGGCTTCATTCAGGGTACGCGACTGCAATGGGTCTGTCGCGAATGCAATGGGTCTGTCGTTTTGAGATAAGACCACTCCGAGGGCTATATCGCTAGCATCAGAGGTTACTGTGAACATTTTTTCGAAATCCGGGTACGCGAGTACTGGTGGGTTCGTGATTAATTCTTTAGTTCGTTCGAATGCTTCATTGAATCGTGCATCATGTTTTATTTTAACCCCTTTCTTTGTTAATTCTGTTATAGGTTTGACTATCTTAAACAGATCTGGTATGAATTTACGGTAATACTATACCAGTCCTAGGAAAGTGTTTATTTTTTTAAGGTTTTGGGTTTTGGAAAGTTTGAATTGCCCTAATCTATTCTGGGCATAGTCTGAGTGCATTTTCTGTTAATATGTGGCCTAGAAATTTCACCGACGTTTGAAAGAATTTGCATTTGGATCTATTGACTTTTAAATTATATTGATATAGTGTATCTAATATAGCTTTTAACCGCTTATTATGTTCTAACTCGTTCGGGGCGTATATTATAACGTCGTCTAGGTAAACTAAGTAATGTCCAGCTTCAAAATGAGGTCTGAGGACGTTATTTATCATTCTTTGAAAGGTAGCAGAGGCTGTTTTAAGGCCAAAGGGCATACGAGTGTATTTGTAGTGTCCGTTAGGAGTTGAAAATGCAGTTAATTCTATACTATCTGGGTGCATTTTTATTTGGTGGTATCCGGCGGTTAAATCTAAAGTGGTGAAATGTTTTGAGCCGTTTAATTTTGAAAATATAATGGAAACTTATCGTCGCGGGTTTGTTCATTTAATTTTCTATAATCGATCACTAAACGCCATTTAGGGGGTTGTCCTTCTTCTTCTGTATTTTGTTGGGCTTGTCTCAATTTTTGAGAGAAAGGTGACGGTGGATAGGTGTGACTTTGCTGAGCTTGTCTCAATTTTTGAGAGAAAGATGACGGTGGGTAGGTTTGTTTTTGTTGAGGTTGCATGTTTTGGAAATTTCGTTGAAATTGGTTTAGATTAATTTGGGGTCTAGGTAGGTAACGCGGTGCAAAATTATTTTGTTGTTGTTGCGTTATTTTATTCGGTGAGTTCGTGTCTTGGTTATTCGAATGGTGGTTAATAATTCTTACTTGTCTTTTGACTATCCTGTGACCGTCGCGATCTAGTCATCTAGCACGTTGGCACACTACTTCATAATCTTCCGTTCTAAATATGTTATAAAATTCTGGTGACATATATTTAAAAAAATTATGCTATTATGCTATTGAGTTCGTGTATAAAAGCTACTAATCTATCATCTTTCGGTTCTAAATTTTGAATCTCTCCGATGAGATCTTCGAAGCGACGCTTACAAAGTCGGAATCGTTTAGTTAGTACTTCTTTCATGTTTTTCCATTTTAATTCGCTACTCTCGCCTAATGCGGTCCACAGAGCTTCTTCCGATAATTTTGAAATTATGATGTTATTTTGTGTTTTTTCATCTAACTTCGTATCGGCTAGAAAACATTCTACTATTCTAATGAAACCTGTCAGAGCACGTTCACCTCCTTTACCGTCAAATACGGGAATAGGAATGTGTTTAGCTTTAATGGCCATTCTTATAAACTATTAGAACAATCAATGCATCAAAATAAGGACAATATATATGATCAAGTACTTACAAATGTGCCTTAAGTATAATGCGGATGCACTTCATCGAGATGTCTGTCTGTCAATATTATGCTTTGTCGACCCTCGATGGCTTCTTGGCTGCTGCGTAAATGCGGTGTGGTTGGCAAATGTTTGCTTGATTTGTAGAGTTTGTGGATTCAGACGAAGAAAACGATGCAAGAGTGGTCTTCTTTGATGCCCGCCCCCCGTTGGGTGCCAGTTAAAGTTAAATTCAAACCAAAAGTTATAAAAAATTAATTTATTTAAAACAATACAATATTCTTATTGCTAAATTATTACTAAATTTGCGGGTACAGTGTGCTTACTATCTAACACTCGGTTTGTGGTTTCCCGATTCGTGAAATAACCGATGGGGTGAGGAAGTTGTCGGTATTGTTCTTATCAGCTTGTTCAATATGGCATTTACTTTGACTCGCGTAAATGTATACACTGTATTGTGCAGGGCCAAAACTGTTTTAATATATAATCAATGTTTGAAATAAAACAGTATTAGAACAATGGAAAATTCACGACACTGGACGCATTATTTCGACCTGATTATTACAGGTATAGGAAATATTTGAAGTGATTCTAAAAATTCCTTCACTATCATGTGTTACGTTAAAAATCAACGGTGGTTATTTCCAACAAACTACTTTCCCTTTCCATTCTAACCAATTTGTCACTCTTCTACCATAAACTAAATTAAGCACATAAACTAAATTATAACCTCTACAATCTAACATCTGTCGATGTTTCGATGTATTATTTACGTGTCCCTATATTTACTATTGGTATTACATTGAATGATCCACATATTTTGCATGTGAATAGTCTTTTTACTGCTGTTACCCAATGTGCATACACCCAACGTTATATTACGCAGTGTAATTTTGTACGAAAACTCTTGCACAGATTTGTAATAAATTGACAATTTCTTAATAAAGTTTTACAAGTTAATTGAACAAATTATACCTAAATATGTTAGTAAATAACTAAAATACATCGCACTTTTAGAAATAAGGCTGACATAAATTAAATTTATCCTTATATTATCGACAATGGATAAAGAGTGTACAGATAGGAATACAAACGTGAGTTATAAACGGAGTGGTGACAGTTACAGCCAACGTAGGATTATGACGTATTTATTATAGATGTATTGAGGGAGAAGAAAAAAATTCAATTTATCCTTAGGAAAATGAAATTTATCCTTAGCGCAGTCTGTCTCCTATCATAACTATCCATTAATAAACGTGAAATTCGTTTTAAAAATTTACAGGAAAACAGGGGTCGATTTTGAATTAATAAATAAAATAACGAGTACAATCGATTGGGTTGATGAATTAATGGAATTATTTAACTTTATATGGAATATACTCTAACCAAATATTTTATAAGTAATAAATATTACTATCAAATTTTCAGTTTAAGTGACTATTTTTACCACCAAAAGCTACTAAAAACATTAAGCATTATTCAATTCACTAGAAAACTTATATTCTTTTTCAGAGTTCTTTCGGTCAAATTTGAAATTCTCTGATCAAAGTATAGACAATTTGATGAAAATTGTTGAACAGTCAAAATTTATGTCTTAATTGCCGTTAGGTTTTGAAAATACTTAAGTAGTTAGACTTAAACAAATGCTCAACATCAGACAGAATTGAACCTGCCTTCATCAAATATATCGCAGATGCCATATGTATTTCTTTATCTCCCTTGTTTAGTAATGGGACGTTCCCTACATGTTAAAACGCACTACATGGAAAAAGGCACACATAACATCAGTGCACTAAATTAGGTTTAAACAAATTATACTTAACTATAGGCCGACATTCATATCGGATAGTTGATAATTGCATGCCAAAAAGACACTGATTTTTTCGTGTTATGTCTACCACATTTAAAAACTATGTTACTCTCAGCGCTTGATCGACTCATTGGATTCCGCAAAGCAGGCCGACGTGATGTATATGAATTTCGAGAAAGCATATCATAAATTTGACCACTTAATATTAATGATATGACAACTAGCATTTAACAGTATTAGGAACAACCTGCTTAGATGCTTTATTACAGAATTAACTAGTTAGGCAGCAAGCAATGAATTTTTATCACCATAGGTCAAGGTTACTTTCGATTTACCGCAGTTGTCTATATTAGACCCTTTGTTATTTATTTTTCTTAATAACGATGTTTTCTTTCACCTGTTTCAGAAATTGATTTTTTTTACTGAATTGACTTCGACAGATTGCACTTTTACTGTGAAGATAATTACATTTCAGTTACTTGAAGTGAAAAAAAAATTACTATCACAAAGAAAAAAAAGTAACCTTTAGATATGTAAAAGCGGAGAATTTACTCAAAAAAACAAGAGTACCTTGGTGTTATTTCAAAGAATAAACAGCATTTTAACGTGCATAATGGACAAATTACATCTAAGGTTAGGTTTGTATTAAGTACTTTTAAATCCTTTAATAACGTTGAAACATATTTAATATTGTATAATGCTATTGTAACAAAGGAAGTTGAATATTCTCTGATAATGTGGAATCCACTATACGTCGCTTAATATGACAGCATTGAAAATTTAAATAAAATATTTTTAAAGTTTTTCAGTATCGTGTCGATTGCCGTAAAGTATCTTATTAAATATTAATTAATAAATATAAATATGATGTACCCTATGACAGACGTTTTTTATTATAGTTGATAATTTTATTCAACATCTGCCAAGGCACTTATAAATATAGGAAATTATTCTTAAAATAACTCATAGCCATCTCTCGTTTCATGTCGGCAACGCATTATTAAATACTGGTATCACAGCGCTTCTACGTTACAGTTTATTTATGTATTTTCCGTAAAGGGCAAAAAAAAACAAAAACTATTTGAAATATTCTAAAAACAGTAAATAGGAAATAAGTTTGTGTTCTAACATTTCCACAAAGAAAGATTTTTTTTTAGAATAAGACATAAAATTAATATGGGAAACACTTCTTATTAACTTAAAAATTAAATAAAACTGCATTTATGGATTACAAGTTATTTATCTAAGGCACTCTATTTAACTAAGTTGGACAAACAATGAATAAAGTAAAATGATAAAAAACATTACTGATCCGTCTGCTGTGCATGAATTTCACAGAGCCTGTTCTTTACATCAGATCGAAACTGGGGGCGTGGACTCGCAGGATGCCAAGTGTCAACATCTCTTTATTGTATAGTCGCACAACCGCCGTAGCGGTGCTCTGACGCCGGCGTTTGTTCGTGCATTATTGACATGAAATAAGAGATGGCTACGAGTTAGTTTGGGAGTTCGAATCTTTATCTGACTCAGTAGAGATGGGCAGCTGTAATTATAGCTGCCCATCTCTAGCACTAGTTGTTTTACTTTACTTTGTTGTGTTTACTTTGTTGAATATAATCTTTGACTTTGTATGTATTTTTAATAAACTTTGACAGATGTTGAACATAATCATCAACTCTAATAATGAACGTCTGTGACAGAGAACATCACATTTATAATTATTAAGTAATACTTTATATGATAATTTACTGCCACCTATACGACGCTGAAGAGATTTCAAAAAATTTTTTTCGAATGAATTCCCTTCTATCATGTATTGAAGTTTATTTGTTTTTTTTCTTTGTGAAAGAGATTTGCTTGTACTTCGAGTAACTTAAATGCAGTTTGTTCTCATCACAATAAACATTAAGTCGAGATCAGCTTGCATATTCGAACAGTCATGTATGTCTTTTACAAGAATTAATAGCTTTAGATCGTCTGCATGCATTAGGAAATTACTATTTGTAAAACAGGTACTTTATCGTTAATAAATATAATAAATAAGACAGAGCCTAATATAGATTCCTGTGGTACACCCGAAGTCACTTAGATAAATGTTGATAAGAACCCATTTACTTCAATTGCTTGCTGCCTATTAGTTAAATACGAAATAAACAAGTTAAATACATCAAAGCAAGTTGCCCCTGATACAGTTAAATGCTAGTTTTCGCATCAATATTAAGTAATCTACCTTGTAAAATGCTTTCTTGTAATCATGTCAACTTGCTATCCGGAATCCAATGACTCGAACAAGTGCTGAGAGTGAAGTAGTAGGTTAGTGGTGGTAGATCTACCACGAACAAAGCCGTGTTGTTAGGGAACATTGTAGTTATGGATTATCGGATATACTCGTCCATGTAATAATTTCTCTAAAACTTGGGAATTACTGATAAGATTTATATGGGTCTATAGTTAACTATATTTTGTTTAGATCCATTTTTATGCACAGGTGTCATGTGCGCCTTTTCCCAACATATAGGAAAAGTCCCATATTTTACACATTTTTTAAACAAGAGGTTTAAAGGAATATGGTATCTGCGGTATATTTGAGGAAGGCTGGTTCAATTCTATTTGGTCCTGGGCCTTTGTTTAAGTCTAATCACGTAAGCATTTTTAAAACATCTGCAACCTCAGACGATATAGGAGATAAGCTGACGTTATTTAAATTACTAGTAGGCATGTTTTCAACATTTTCGATGAATTTGTTTATGTCTGGATCAGTGGGCTCGAAAGTTGACTGAAAGAACTCTGAGAACATTTAGCAAATTTCGTTCGGGTTATTACTGGCACGGGTGGTTGTCCCACTTGTACAAAAAGAGATGCCTTTTGATATCCTTGCAAGTTCACGCTTACAGTGTATAACAGGTATGAAGAACAGGCTACGTGAAATATATATACAGCGGATGATCGACTAATTTTCCTTTTCATATTAATTTATTCATTTAAAACTTACTAACTGATGTGCCTCACATAGATAACTAATAGTTTATAATTGTAAATTAATTTAATGTATTGGTTAATTATATTTTTTCTGCGTATTGACTTTATATTTATCGTGAAATATATGTATAGACATATATTTAACGATATATATATATATATATATATATATATATATATATATATATATATAACTACCAAAGGGAAGCGTTTTGTTTAAGCCGATTGATATTAAAATAATGTTAAAATTTTTCAAAATTTCTACATACAAAAAAAAGCCGTGCATCGACTTCTTATGTTATTACATCCATGCATTTTTCTTAATAATATATTTATTTCAAAATAGGCGTGACCGTCAACACAGCATTGTTTCTAATGATATAATGTTTTAATGTAATAAAAGGTCAACATACCACTTGACGTAATTTTTTCCAAGAAGTCAACACAATCAAACAATCAGTAGAATATCGTAACAACTGCTGCCCAACAGGATTACTAGCGTCTTTCTAATGAACATCTCACTCCACATTTAGAAAGAGGCAATTGAAATCAGGCAGCTGCATTGTTGCCGGTTTGAAAAAAATTTAAAGAATACTCAGAGTAATAACACGCAGAAGACAACTCGATGACAAATACTAGTGTGCAAAGCATAATACCTTACCAGAAACAATGTACTTCAAAATAATTTGCAAACCAAATGCGTACTAATTGAAAATTGCCTTAAACATTGTTTTATATTTTGACTTCTCCAAAAGTTTATAAACCATTTAATTATAAAAAGGTAGTTTAATTTAAAAAAAAAGGGTAAGATAAGATATATGTCACAAAAAAGAAGAGGTTTATCTAAAGAAATATGATCAGATATATATTTAAAAGATAAATGGGTCACTCTAGCCACAGTCTGCTCTATTTGGTGGAGAAAGTTATTTCAAAAATACTGCTCTTCATAGTTCATTGATTAGAATGAAAATCAATATCTAAAAATAAGTCTAGATTACAACCAATACGGCATATCAGCTGTTCGGAATATATTGATTTTATTGTATGCATAGATGTCTTAAAATATTGATATATCCATACATACAATAAAATTAAAACACATTGAATTCAGTACATGGACAATATTTTATGGAGTTATTGATTTGGCATAGAGAATGATAGAAGTCGGGAAAATTTTTTATAATTTTTTTTGACGGGTTTTGATGAAATTTGATATGGTAATAGTATATAACCACAAGCAACATATTCTGAATTTCACGCGAGCGAAATCGTGTGAAATACGAAATACGAAAAATTGATTGAAGTAAAACAGTTAGTACTAATGAAACGAAAGTAGTGGCAGCGACCTTCAACTTAGTTCTGTCACGGTAAGAGACGAAAAGCAAATTAACGAATTAGTCAACTCAAATTGTTTCTGCAATTGCCAATTATTTCCTTGCAGCTACACGCGAGAACCTCAGACAAACCATTTCATAATAATAAGCCTTTTAAATAAATGTAGAACTCGCAACACGATGGTACGGATATATATTCTTATGCAAAAATTAGAATATTTAAGGTTGTTTAGGGTTTATCTTAAACGACCAAGAGAAACATATTTTAATTTTTACCGCTTTGTAGATATATTGGTAAGTAAGTTTTCCAAGGACTTATATACATATATATATATATATATACACATATATATATATATATATATATATATATATATATATATATATGTCGTGAATTTCCCAAAAATACTTTGGTACTACTCATAATATTTTTGGTATCTTCTGTTTAGCGCTTTTTTTTCAAATAGGATATTAGAAAAATTTGAGCTACATCGTAACTCCTATATAATGCTTTTAAAATAGACCTGTTAAAAATAAAAACATCAAACTCGATAAATCAACTAAATAGTAATTTGTTGAGGAAAAAACAATAGAAAAAATGGTATTGTGCCCTATTCCAAGAGTTCTGTTTAACGCTACCTCACATTTCCATGCATAAAAAAACTTCGTATTTACATAACCTTCCAGGTATTTTCTTTTTATACAAGGTTACGCAACTACTATCGTTGCAGGAAAGTTGTGAGGTGAACGTGTAAACGTATCGATATTCGATATGATTTTTGATTCTGTGCAAAAACCACATTTTTAATATTTTTGGTTATGACTTAGAATATATAAAATATATTTTAAGAAAAATATTAACATGACCGTTAATTTCAATCGTCTTTTCTTTGTGAGTATCCGTCGACAGAGGACCTAAGTGTGATCGGTCACTTAAACGTAAACGAGTCTTATACTTCGCATACGTTTTCAATATTAGTATCTTCAGTTTTTCTACGACCATGATTGAATTTATTTGATTAGAGAAAATACTGATGTCTAAATTGAAAAAAAAACAAAAGCTTTATTGTGCATGATTAGTTAATGAGTTATTAATGCGATTGTATGGTTATTTCAAAGGAAAGTAAAAAAGTCGATAAAATGCAATATTTTAAAACAAATTTGACTTTAATTGGTTTCACATTCATTTTAGTATTATAGGCTTTAGCATTTAAAACTCAGATACTTGCATTTTTAAATTTTTATTCACTAGATGTTAAAACTGGACACATATTTCTAGGACGACTCCAAGTATTTGGAATAAAGTTGAAGAAGTATTTATATTCAAATTACGCAACAAAAACACAGTTACGTTGATAACCAAATATTTATATTTTAACGAATGTGCATTTTTTCGTGTAGATTATACTGTTCCTTTTAAGTTAGTTATAAATACATTTTAAGATTTAATCGAGTCACTTCATTTTTTATGTTTTAATGATTTAATCGAGTCGCTACCGAATAAGCAGTAAACTTAATAGCAAAAACGCATGAAAAAGAGATTGATTTCCAATGTTAATTCTTTCATCTCTTATTTTATCGAGTCGATGAGATATTAAATCGACACCGATGAGTGTTGGTTGGTTGTTAGCCTTTGAAAGTTACTTTCCTAATAGACTTCATTGACCTTGGTCATTATTATCGATTTCTATTTATTGCGTTCACTAGTCCGTTTAATTCCTTTAGTTACAAACATGTCGATTGAGGGAGAACACCCTTTAAAAAACGGCCTAACGCCTTTAACGGTTGTTCAAGCTCTGTGTGGTATTAAAAGAAAATCGTTAATTAACTTGAAAAGATATGAAATTTACTACAAATATTACTGTTTATTTTTTGTAATAACTATTTGTTTATTTAGAATAAACTATTTCTCCAAATGGACTGGAATGCAAGAGTTTTTGGCAAAACCAGGCAGTTATGCTTTCATAGTCTTTTCTGTTATTCAGATAGCTAATGCATCCTTCCTCAGTCAAAAAATGTTCAAAAAACTGTGCAATAAATTACATCATGTGGATATGATATTACGTATTGCTAATAAAAAAGAAATAAACGTTAATATGAAAATAGTTAGTGCGTTTATGATTGTTCATACTATAATTTTGGCAGTTTTCTTTGAAAATTATTATTTTTACAAATTCAGAGGTTTTAAATTCTCTTTTTCACATCAATATCTTTCTTTAATTTTTGCCATCTTTTTCTATGTAGACATTTTTGTATACTTGCAAATAGTTCGCGCAATAAACCTATATTTTTCCATTGTTCTGGACTACTTGTGCCCGTCAAATTTTGATAAAGTGTCTGAAAGCGTAAACAATATTCGAGATTTTTCTTTAAACCTAAATGTTTTGAGCAAGTGTTATAACCAAGAGGTTAATATAAAGGCTATTGATTTGTATCGTGCTTGTTATAAATTGATAAATATTTGCAGAATTTTAAATTCAGCCTTCAGCATTCAGATAATTATGAATATTTTAAATTAATTATTACAACAAATATTTTTGAAAGAAATAATCTTAAAATCGAAATAAATAATTTAGTAAGGTGTTTTTATAGCATTGCGTTTTAATATAACTATAACCAAAGAGCTATACAAAGCCAGCTCGATCGAGTTGTAAAGGTATTTTTTAATAGGAGTTATGTAAAAAAAACTTGGAAAAACCCAGCGGAAATATAAATATGTGTAAGTGTTCCAATGTGTTGTGTTAAGAAATGATTTGCTTTCGTTTTTGTGAATCAAGTAAACTGTTTGCCATTAATAATATGTGACATGATGTCTCAACCTAAAAAAAGATAGCTATAATATATTAATAATAATTATAATATTAAGATAATGGACGTTTTATGATGCTATGTCGTCTAGTTATTGCGGTAAATGCCGATAATATTTTAAGTGAAAGAATTTTATACATTTTTGCAAAATATTACTTAATCGGCAAAACATATAATAGTTTCACTATGATAAATTATTTATGAGCATTATTTTATAATTTTGAACATCATATATATTAATGCCTTTGATTCTACAACGCTTTTGAAGATACATGCAATCAATTTCCCTCTTAGCTAAATGCTGGACGTAACATTCTGGCGTAATCCTAGTAAACACAATAAAAATTTCTATTTTATATGACCGATAGAAACATATATATTGAACGGTATTTACGTGTAGATAGTTTTTGTGAGGACTGAAAATAACATTTTTGAATCATCGTTTTAAAACTGAATCAAAAGAAGCTCTTGATTTGTTGATGTCGAGATTTAAAATGGGCAAGACCGGGTAAGGCAAGGGTCTGAATTTGCATGTTAATATTTTACTGCATTGTAATATTTTACTGCAGTCTTTCAAAATACCTCTTTTTTGAGATCAAGTGTAGAGAGTATTTTCTGAGTTTTTAAGAAATGCCAATATCGTGGAGCCATTTCATTACATAAAATGTGTTGAAAACAAATTCAGCATAGTGAATTGTTAGTAAATTTTGCAGTCTTTTTTAGATGGATATGAATATAATAAAAATATTATACTATAGAATAAAACAATGTCAGGTGATTTCAATGTGAAAGCAAAAATAAAGGAAATTTTGAAAATGTCCACAAATTTTGAACGCAAATATAATGATTATTTTTAAAATGCTTTATTCTGTTGTACATAAACTAAACCATGTTTTTAGCAGAGAGAAACTGGGCGCAAAAAATGCAACCGACATCAAAATAATATATTCTCGGTTGCGAGCATAGACCCAGGAAACACGTTCCTTTGTTTTCAGGAGCATGCGGCAGAATTGCACATCATATCAAAGTTGAGAAAAAAAGTTTACCAACTTTTGGTATTCCTTTCTTATATCGATATGGACTAGGTGTAAGTAAGAGCTTAAAAGCTATCGGTAATTTTGAAAGTTCTATTTCTTTTCAGCAGCAAATTTTCAACTTCCGTTAAAAAGTTTCATAGAAATTTCATTAAAAAGTTCGAGTTACTCATAAATAAATTTAAATGGTGACCTACGATGTTGTGGGAAAAATTCTAATCAACTAACACATAGTTTTCGAGATACTTTCTGAATTAACATCCTGATGTCACATGATTTTCTCAACTAAAAATGCAGAATAAAATGTGTCGATCTGTCTTCCAGAAGTCGGTACATCCAGCTTTTTTATGGTTAAGTAGGGTAATAGCTTAAATATAAAAATATATGATTTCTTTTTTAAGAAATACGCTTGTTCACTTTACCCTTAACTTTTTTAATTTTAATTTTCCTCCCTCTGAAAAAATAAGCAATTCTAATACTTCGTCCAACTCGTAATATTGTTTTTTTTCCATGGGTGGTGCTGCCAAAAAATTAACATGAAAATGACTTAATAAAAAAGTAATAAATTTGATTATGAGTTACGTTGAAATGAAAATCTTAATATTGTAACAAATGTACCTTCGAACAAAATACAAATTGCTATATGGTTTAAAAGAATTCTGACTATATACTTAATATTTCAAAGAGCTCAATTTTAGTTCAGCAGTACAATGACATTTCAAACTTCAATTTCAAGACCAGAAATAAAAATTGGACAATAAAATTCAAACTTCTACTTGAAAACTAGAAATAAAAATTAGACAGTGGACGTCAAACTTCAATTTCGAGGCCACAAATAAAAATTAGACAAATAAATTCAAACTTCAATTTGAAAACTGCAAATATGAAGTGGACAATGAAGAATAATGTTTCAAAATAGCACGCGACTGCTCAAGTTTGTGTAATACTATATTAATTCTGTCGATAAGATAAATAAGGGGTCTCAAGTTCGTTACTATCAGGTTTTCATTGATATGTGTTGTGCAGCTATTATGGGCCAAGAAACAATTTCGTGCCGTGCGGAAGTTACGCGACGGCCGTCATCTTGATAGACACATTTTTGCGAATATTTCCGTTCTATGAATAAAAAAGAGACCTATAAGAAAATACATAAAGAAAAGAACAAAAAAAGATAATTTTACTTTTCTCTAGAAAATGAACACTCTTCATTAATTTCCACATCAAACATTCCCTTTACACGAAATATTTTGAAAATGATAAAATAAAATGTTAATAATGTTTTATTTTTTTTCATAAAAACCTTTAATACTTTACCTTAGAAATTTATAATTCTGTAGGTTTTGTTTTTATTTCATACTTTTCATATACTTCATTAAATACTTTACAACATATTAATTTCAGATTCTCTTCTACATAACAGAATCATTCCTCAACACCTTACAACTAATCGATATTGTTTTGACATATTTATCAAACCAGGTAAATATTGTGAACACATTTATTCAATTTACACAATGGATCTTAAATTGTCAATTATTTGTCGATAAGTTTAAAGTTTAACGACTTTCCGTGTAATATTAATTATATAATTTTTGAGTGCAATTTTCATTGAAACTAAACGGTAAATTATTTTTTTTCGGAAATGTTAATGTGACATTATTTTATAGACGCGTCGAGCAATTTTTGAGACAATTTGCTCGACGCGTTTTTAAATAAAATTAAAAGTGTGGTGAAATTGCCACTTCCTCGGTAACGTTAATTGAGAATTAATATTTGAAAGGTAATTTAACAAAACTAAACGGTAAATATATTTAAATTATGTTAGACATTTATAGTTGGAATAATTTATAAAAAAATCAGTCAATGTCGTCGACAACGCGTTATACATGACAACTATCTTGACAGTCTAATCAGAACTGTTCGTAAATGGAAACGCCATCAAAGCGAACGCAATAACATAATTAAGATATATCGGAAGAATTTAATAAAAGAAAACAGTGTTACGAATGATAAACGAAACACTTATAATTTCTTCACTCCCATCCATCCACCGTCCTTTGTCACGATCTTACAGTTTACATAAAATTTTGCAAGTTGAGGCTAACCAGAGCTGGTTCTAAGTAAACAGGCCATCAAAGCAAACGCAATGAAATAACTAAGATGTATTTGAAGAATTTAGTGAAGGAAAACAGTGTTACGAAATAAGCCGAGATATGACAAACTCAACTCTTATAATTTGTATGTCCGTCTATCCATTCACTACATTATTTACGTCTATCCATCCACGGTAGCTTTGTCACGGTCTTACATTTACACGCATTTTGCGAGTAGATACTTCCCATAACGGTTAAAATAA
Organism: Druceiella hillmani; assembly: GCA_039881145.1. Lineage (NCBI taxonomy): Eukaryota > Metazoa > Arthropoda > Insecta > Lepidoptera > Hepialidae > Druceiella > Druceiella hillmani. The sequence continues at coordinate 34,857,935 of JAYKKI010000019.1, forward strand.
ATGTGAAGTAATACATTTTTTTAGCTCAATTCCCCAGACGCGAGACTGGGGAATTAATTTTTTTTCCTATATCCCATAAGGGGAGATGACATTCGACAAGTATTGAATATATTTGGTGTTAATATCGTAGAAATTAATTATTCACAATGAAATTAAATTACGTGATGTAGTATTATTTCTACTATATTTAAGTTCTTTACCACGACCTAGGTTTCGTAGTATCACAACATCTCCAGGTGGGTAATTAGCAAAGATCTGACAATTAGAAATATATTTGCTAATAGCCCATCTGAAGATGCTGTAATACAATAAAACCTAGATCGTGGTAAAAAATTTAAATAAAGTAGAAACAATATTACATCACGTAGGTTCATTTAATCGTTATTAGATGGGCATTTTAAAAATGATATCTCATTTTCTATTTCGAATTTTCCAAGTCGTTGTTTAGCCAATTGTATTTCAATTAACATATGTCTAGACTTTCAAGGGAGGTATCCAAAAACGGAAATCATATTTTTGCGCGTGTTCTCACAACAATTGTTCTAATTTTTTTTAGATTATTCATAGTCTCGGATTCGATTAAATTTCTATAAAGTTTGAGCTCTTTAATAAGATATATTTGCAATTTTTTTATGTAAAAGTAAATTTAATCTGACGATGTAAAAAAAATTTTTTTTCTAAAGTTGGCGTAAAAAGAGAATTAGTTAAAATGAAATAAAACCATTCGAACCTGCCATAAATTAGAACAATGGTACATTTCTTACAGTGTTATATTATTATTAATATTTAACGTTTCTTTGCAGGTTGACTCAAGCGACTTTTTCTTTTTTGTATTACTGACTTGCGTATATAACTTCACCTGGATTTTCCTGATGTGTTTTAACTGTGATGGTGTGATAGAAAAAACTCTTGAAATACAAAGAGTCACAAATTGTCTGCTCGTAAGTAAGGAATGCGGTAAGTTCCTTTAATTTTTCCATAGCGGAAAGCCACCTTTAAAGAAATCGTTATTTGTGTTGTATTTAAAAATACTCACCTGTTATATTTATGTTTATTAATATGAAGTAAACAGCAGTATAACTTAACACACTAAAACAACAAGTGTTTTATCAAAGATAACTAACGATTACGAGTTAATATACAATTATTTGATAAGGAAAGAAGACTAGTTGAAAAATAATTCTGAGATAAACCATCATTGCGCGATGACCCATGATTACGACACATCAGCAACAGTAGCTCTCTTCTATGATATTTATTTGACATTCTTTATCTCGTTACATGATCTAATAAGTACACTCAACTTTTTCATTGACAGTTTAATTTTCTTTGAATTATCCGCCTCGATTTCGTCGCTTGGATCAATTGGCGTAGGTATGTTCCTACATATTTCGTCTTCCTGACATATAAAATGAATATAAAATAAGTGATATATTTTGAATCAACACGTTGTCGTTATGTTTAGCTCTTCTAGGGCACGATTGCTAATTAACAAATTTACCCAGTAGACCCGGAACAGGGAAAGCTGGTGACAGGTGCGCGGCAAAATGTAATTTTAAACTAAATGTGGATTTTGCATTAAATAAAGTCACCTACATCTATACATTTTCGAAACGGATATAAAAAGAAATGTTAAATAATTACATAAATTCAAATCACATACATACTTGGAAAAAAATCATAAATATGGTGAAAAAAAGGAACGTGCCGAATCGTTACATCCTTGGCCGCGCATGGAAAATTCTGAAAGTGTTGAAATTTTGGAAAATTAAAATATAAATTATTCAAGTAGAAGCATGCAAATTTTTTCTTCGCGTCTACCATCGTACTCTCTGAAGTCGGGCCAAATAATATTTATTCTTCGGATTGTATAACTTTATTCATACATTTGTAATTTCCACACAGAATAAAATTTACGCTTATTGGATAAGTACAAGCATTTAAAAAAAACCCTGAACAAACAATAGTGTTTGTCCATTGAGCATTTTATGCGAGTTACATTGAAAGAAAAAAATTTTTCTGAAAGTGTTAAATCATATTTTTTTATTCATAAAACTATTTTACTTTTTAAAAAAATTTGTTATCTTTCCATAAATAAAAACTTTTTTTTGTGGATAATAATGTTATTATAAAAAACGAGTGGTAAAAATTAAACGAATTTCAAAAGCAGTTTATTCATAGATTGTAAATAAATATAAGATAATTTTGTAACGTAATTAGGAATATTATATGTAAAATTTTACATATTGAAATTTGAAAGATGAATGCTTTCAAAATTATATATAATTCTTTATCAAATTATATCATTTTCCAAGTTATAAAGTACGCTCCCGATCGAACTTTCTTCGTATCCATATTAAAAATAGCTTTTAAAATGTTTTAGGGCTTAAGCATCTTTTACACTATTATAATTATATTGACAATATATTTATTATTAATAATACAAACAATAATATCACGTTTGTCGCAAAACAAATAATATAATCTAATTATTGCAATCGTGATAAGCCGCCGCAAACGTACAATTTATTAAAAAGCGAAAGCGCAAAATTGCTTCGCGATTTTGGTAAGCGCCATGTTATTTTATTATGTTATCATAAAATGTATAAAACATTAATATATTAGAATATATATTTCCTGCTAGAAATATAAAATATTTTAATTATAAATATTCAGAAATCAATATTACTGACTTTTTCCTAGTAAACTTGTTTGTGTGTGAATTCAACATAAATTTAGTGACTTGTTGATGTTTCACAAAACAAATGAAACAACCATAATCTTCAATAAATGCTTATTATTTTCATGAATAATTCAATAGATATCGCAAAATCTTTTTTTTTTTTTACTACAAACCCTTTACAGAATGTGTAGATTCTATATTTTTAAATAACCTATAATTTTCATGATATTTTGGTGTAGTGTATAGTAACTGTGTGTTTATTTCAGATACGAGTGACGAACGTGTGTTACAAACGCTTATTGAATTGCTAAAGAATCAGCCACCTTTCAAAGTATTTGAATTGTTCACCTTAGACCGCAAGTTGATACTTAATTATCTAAGTCTATGCACAACTTATATTATTGTTCTCGCTCAGTTTCATAATATTAAAATACAGTAATTCGATGGATCAATTATAAGCAGTACTTCAGTTAGTAGTTTTCTGATACTCTGAGTAAACATTTACTGGAAAATTGTGGTAAAATCTTTTTGTTATTCGTGATTACGGTTAAATCTTCTTGTTACTCATGATGTCTCAAATGTGTGTGTTATTGAATATTATATTTATTCTAGATTTTGTTGTCATTTTTTAATGTTGTAAATGAAAGCATTTGACTATAATATAATTTTTGAGGCAAATTATTAAACTTTTGAACATTAACTTTTTTTGGTTTGGACTGAAATTACAAGGTTTCCTTTTTTTAATTTCCTCCTGCTGATTATTTTTAGCAGCAAGCAAATTGAATATACACCAACAAACAACAAACAACAGATATAAATAACAGAAAATAATAACGATTTTAACATAGACGACTACTAACAATAATCAACGAGCAAATTATAAATAACACTAAGCAACAGTAAGAAACAATAAACAAAAGTGATAAGATACGTCAACCTACAAAAGCTAAGACGCATCATAATCCCGATTCCATTGGTGTTTATGAACTTCCACCAACATTAGATTACGCACCCAAATTAATTTTTCTTTTCAATATTTAATCTGAGGACCATGGAAGTATACACGGGGTTTAACGTATCCTCCGGCGGCAAGTATGGCTGTAAGTGATAAATCGACTAATATTAGTAGTATACCAGTAATAATTAAAAAAATTGGAATAATTTCAATATTAAACTAATATCATTTTTGGTGATGTTCAAGACATGAATGGCATTGGCTCTTAAATATATTAAAACAAAGTATAAAAAGAATGCATATAACAAGTTTTAGGATATCTTTGCACATAGATTAATGTTACTCTTATAAATTCTCTAATTCCAAGATGTTATATTGATCATCAAATTTAGGTATATGGTAAGTATATGTTCTAACCTCAGCTTATCTCCCGTATTCGTATCAAGCCGCAATGGCACCAGAAACTGTGTTCAAATTTGGTTCGTATACGTCCCATTTCAGAGTATACGAACCAAATTTGACTAAAGAGAAAGCATAAAGAAACTAAATCATGTCTACCAATATAATGACAAAATTCATATTTATCTACTTTTACGTAATGGATTACAACATAACAAATTGCGAGTAACATCTTACATACTCATATTAACGATAGTAAACCAATTGTGTTAATAAATTTACAAAATAAGTTTGGAATGAAAGTTAAAAGACTGTGTTTATATGTTAATAGCTCAATATACATTGAACATTTCACTTTAAAAAGCCATTCAATCGTTATTTAAAAATCTCTGCATCTTTTTTGAGTCACACCTATAGATATATTTATGAGTCAATCCGTATATATCTCTTTATGAGTCGTATGTAAATGAGACTGAATAATAATAAGGGGTTATCCATTTATATGGGAATGTCTTCAACCGAAATATATAAAGGGTTTAAAATATATGAAAGAGGCTAGTAATATAATAGTTTTACTCCGGAAAAAAAACTTAATTGCTAATGACCATGAAGTGCCTCTTTATCAGAGAAAAAAAACGTGAAAAAATTCAAGACCATCAATTTCAAGATTCTTCACGCCAAATTTCAACGAGAAGTGCTTCATAAAATTTTAGTGGGTATCAAAATATGCGATATTTGAAAGACCCTATATTTTAAATGTATTAACGTAGAAGTTTCGATTTACAGTCTACTGCTACTGCTTCTCACTGTGGCAAAAATGTACCTTAGTATTTATTATTGAAGTCAATTTAATATATCTCATTTTTTAAAGAATGGTTTAGATAAACGGCCGTGTTCCATTAAAACCATCAAACTGATAAGGATTCCGTTTGTTTAATTTGGAATTTTTTTTTCATTTAATAATAGTGTATTTTCTTACGATTGTAAAAATAAAAGTTATCTTAATTAAGAAAATATCAGCAGCATTTGCACTTCCCATAATTAAAATCTTTCAGCTAAGCCAAAGAAAAAAATGACAATTTATCGATTATAGTGAATTTTGAAAAAGAGGGAAGGGTTTTAATGAAGCAGAATCACAACTTACAAATATTAATCATGAAAAAATGTAAAGATTGAAAGAACGAAAATCCAATGCGGCTAAACATTTATGGTTTCTTGTGTTGATTATTCGAGAAAATAAATTGAAAAACATATGAGAATTTGGAAGCTTCAAATTTAAATCTTTCATCCTTTAACAAAAAAAAAAAGGTTGGTGTGATCCTTTTTTCCATTTATATAATTTTTACCATAGATAGACGTAAAAAGTTTGACTTGATTAGAAAAACAGATGTGTTTCCGCATGAAAATTTATAATTTTTGGCACTTCAATTGATATTCACATGGGCATAAAAATACTTTTCTTACGTTCTTAGCATGTAATACCTCACTCTTTTGCGACGATATTCAAAATTACTCTTTTTAAATATATTATTTCCGCAGAATAACTGAACTGCTTTCAACAAAGAAAGAAGATAGAAGAAAGAAATATATGCTAAACGTATAAATGAGGTACGTTTGTGGAAGAATAAGTAGACCTGTAGGTGATAAGATTGAAAAGACTTTTTTTAGTAATTTCTGCAGTTCTTTGATTCGCAAGCAAACAGACCTCACTAGTATAATGTAATACACATATCGTAATATAGTGTAAATAATATAATGTAAAAGTTTTGACAATGTTTTAGAACATATTTTTCTTAAACATAAAATAATGGGGTAGCGGTTAATCGTTTCACATATCTTTTTTAAGAAAAAATTAGAAGAGGTGTTTTCAAAAAATATCAGGACAAAAGATAATATAATTATTTTTATATTATATTACAAAAAATATTACATTATATAGTGTTTGGTATAAAAATAACTAAATGTATAATAATATATTTTCAGCGTAAACAAATAAAACCAGAGAGGCAGAGTTTATTGCATGCACGTAAGTAATCCTAATGCACATGTTTCAATTTTTTCCGGCAATTGTTAATCATCAGTATACTGCCGAAGTGTGAAGCAAAGTATGTGAGTGCCTTTGAGTTTTAATTTTTGGCAAAATGACATAAAAATTTAAATAACGTTAATCCTTTAAATTTTATGTTCAGTTAGACGATTCTCAAGTGGAAAAAATCTACTAAGCAGTGGTTACCATGTAGATAAAATAGTTATATAAAATTTCGATTATTAATATTAACATATTAAGTGCATTTTTTGTCATTACTTAGCTTCATAAATTTATTATGAATACATCATTGTTATAAGTATAAATCATACTTAATTGAAATCGGTTCAGCTATTAAAGAGAAATAAGATTCACTACCTTCTATTAGTCACTAGAATGTAATCAGATATATTCTAGTATGGAGACTATAGGGAATAAGGAGATCAGCGCCTCACGTTTCCTTCAAAAGCAGTGGCCCCTTTTTAATCGTATAACTACTTATATTTTGTCTAGAAACTCAGTACCGAGAATATTTAGGTGGTGGCCTAATCGCTCGTTATGCATTTTTGCAGTACATTCAATATTCACAGCAGAGTGCCGTTCTGTATGAGCTGAAGACAAACGACATTGTTTTTATTGGCCATACCCCAAAGCTGATAAGTCTTAGAATCGAACTGCATATGAGGATCTAGTTATCTACTGATAGTAGACTTACTTAAAAAAAACGATAATAGTTTTAAAATGTTCCACTACCTAATTTTGACTGATTGTATTAAATAAAAGTATACTGTGGTATTTTGGGAAGTTACAATAAAAGTTGGCGCATTTAGTTCAGATTTTAAAGTGGTAAAAATAAAAAAAATAAAGGAAGCCTAGCGTGCCTTAGTAGCTTTATCGCTAAGTACGAGAACTAACTTGAAAATAGGATTCGTCAGAAAAAGAAGTTATAATATTTTTCTAAAGAAATAAACCAGCATGTTTTATATGGTTTTGGAATCTGGACTAAATACACCAACTTTTAAAGTAAATTGCCAAAATAGCGTAAAAGCACAAGCAGTCAAAATTAAGCGATGGAACATTTTGAGAGCATGATTGGGTAAAAAGATTATTTTTTTAATACTAAGGTAGTTTTGATTTTATTTTCGACTTTGATTAACATAATGAATATTCATCATTAAAAAAAATAAGATCAACAAAAATGAAAATTCAGGGACACAGAACTTAAGGGACTTAAGGATTATTTCCTAAAAATACTTATAATTTGAAAAATAAATGACCCAGATTTTTTGCCACTTTTCCAAAAACTCACAACCTGGCCTAACCCCTATTTTTGGTTTGATGTTGAATTTTGGGACACCTGTATGAAAAGATACGCTGAAGATAAACAAGCTAATGTAAATAGTTAAATTATATATTCATTGGTTATGGGACGATTAACAAATATTTTCTTCGTATTCGGAGATTATTTTTTACCTCAGTCTCAACGCATGCAGAGAACCATGGTGCCTATTCCACTTCAAATATTGAATTTAACAATTGACCCACTCATTCATTGTTATAGTTTGAACTTGTGTGTAACGAGATTCCATTGTGGTATTATTTAAAATTTTAGATCAACAAATTGGTAGATGTATACTGATGACTTCAAAAATTATAATTAAATTAAAACAAACAATTTAATACACATGGAAACAAACAGTCGTTAACAGTCCAATCCAAGCTCATATTTTTTTGTAGAACATTATAGATTGAGCAAATACTTATGTAGTTCCTTGGATAGGATAGCTAACGCAGGAAACGCTAAAATAGCTGTGAAAGTAATAATATACTCGTTTATTGGATAGTTTTGAATAGTTTTTTTATTGCAAGTCAGCATTTTGACGATAAAACATTTGTCTAAAGAAATAAAAGATTTAATTCGAGATTCGAAACCCAGTTTTCCGATTCAAACTGAAGTACTTTGCCATTTTAACGATGAATCACTTAGAGAACCAAATAATAAAAACATTCTCACTACATACATTTCCGGTTACTCTAATTATTTGTGGTAATTAGTTTTAAAAAGTGACAACGCCTGTCTAGAAATACATTTTGGGTGTAGGTATCTGAAACCCGTATACAATCTAAATGTCAAATTTCAAATTACTGGTTCACGTGGAAGTACCAAAACATCATGAAAACTGAATTGCACAAATCGTAACTGACAATAAAATATTTATTACAAAATGTTCCTAATGTTAAAATATTTATTCTGCAATCAGAACACTAGCTCAGGTACTGAGTTTGCATAGATACTTGGCGTCCTAATTTTGTGTAGGTCCTTAATGCCTAAGTGGTAGGCCGACTTATTTCACCAGCAGCAACATAACGACAGAATGTTTAACGAAACATTGGCACCAGAGATCTTCTTGCTATGCTTTACTTTCGGTATGTAAGAATGAACATATGTTTATTATATATATATATATATATATATATATATATATATATATATATATATATATATATATATATATATATATATATATATATATATATATATATATTATATATATATACATATATATATATATAGTATAATCTTTATCGGTTTGAATTTGGTGTAATTTTTTGGCAATAACAGATTTTAAATTTTTTTGGAATTACATTAATTTTTTGCAAATGTCAATTTATTTTACCTAAAATATACTAATAATCGTTGTCATTTAAACAAAAATACATTTTATAATATCATAATAGAAACATATAAAAAATGTGGTTTTATATTGTTAATTTTTTAATGTTTTACTGAAAAATGGTTCTGTAAAAAATTGTGATAATTTTTTTCTGTAAACTTATATATTTGAATTAATAATAAATTCCTGGCAAAAGCTTCTGAAGCTATGTACCACAAAGCCATGTAAATTCCACTTTGTAATGCATGTTAACAGAAGCACCACTTATACAGCCTCGCACAGTGGCTTTATTATGTTATGACAAGATTAAAAACAGAGATCACATAAGGTTAGCTGTACACAAAAGCGTAATAGTTTCTTACCGCAAATGCTGACCTAGATTTTCTGAATCGTTTGTCATTGAGAACGGCAGTTTTAAAAATAAAAACCTTCGAACAATTTATCCAAATAAAATGAATTAACTTCTATGTTTGAAAGGAACTGATCTTTTGGAAAAATGTCTGAGTTAAGCCAAATACACTACATATCAGTTAAATTTAAATACCAATTGACTTATCGATTTTGGCAGAATTTTAATTTAGTGTAATTGTCATATTATTTCAAATATCCGATAAATGCTAAAGGATTTTATAAGTAGTATAGTTTTATATTTCAAAATAATACCTACCGTTTATCATTATTCATTGCAAACAAGATTAGCATAATAACGAATGCTTATTTACGTGTATAATGATTTCACCATTCGTATTACCTGAATTATGACAGAAATATATGTAGTTTCACTTTGACACGTTAATTTTACATATATTTTCCTATTTAGATCAAAGAATATTAGGAAAAACACCGATTTTAATACAAGCTAACTCATTTCAAGTTTTCGGATACCGATATTTTTTCTTCGCAAATTGAAATAATTTTTTTAATTATATGTAGTGATCAATTCATTTTATAATTAGTATCAACTTTTTTAAAGAAACATTCGCTATTTTAAATGCAGTATTAAAAAAATTGCTTAATAATTGAAAAACTACTTGCACTCCGTAAGCATTTTATTTAATAACGTTTGATGGAAAAATAGAACTGTTACTACAAATGTGGAGCCTTTGGAAATAAATATGCAAACTGATATTGCCATATAATTGACTTATGAGTTCATTAATAATTACTTGGGAAAAAAAATAAAATCGCTTTAGTCCCTTAAAAGACATGAACAAACAAAGAGAAATATACGCTCTGATTAAATAGACAAATTGTACTCAATTAAATTTACTCGATCTACAATGCACGGCCGTTAGTAGGCGGTGCACTTAAATTAACATTGAAAGCTTTAAAGTATTAAAAATGGAACAACTAGCAATTGTTACAGTCAATATAGTATATGTGGCACTCTATATATCAGTTTGATCGTTAAAACCACCATTAAAAACAATCAGCTTATTTACCACGTTATCTTCGCAGTAACTACTTTTTCTGCATCGAGAGTGGTGTATCTGGCACATTATCTTCTCTTCTTGGGAATAATAGAAATCATATGATAATAATAGAAATCACATGAGTTCATTAGTTATATACCCGACGTAGTCAAATATTCGTTAGTTTGTTAAGTTGAATTGGCAGTCATCGAAACATGAATTAATTTTTTTTAACATTATTTCAAATGGAGTGTCCTAGTAACTTTCAATACTAATCTCATACAATTTGTATTACGAGCATATTTGTATTTTCGAATAACCATACAAAATATTTTTGGGCGAGTCCATAACACAATGGAACTATTTAAGTATACTATCAATACTTGCATTATTATTTAAGTGCACGTTACATTTTAAATAATTCAATATTCAATTTCAATAATTACTAAAAACATAAGGTGTTTTTCTTTTTTTTTTTTAACGTGGTTGGATTACTATGTTTTGACTTAATAACCAGTTAAAATATGTTCAATAAAATAATGAGGAAATTTATGGACAACAATACTATTAGAGTCTATGTAAAACTCGCTTTACGAGATTTATGTGCATATTTTTATGCATATAAATATTTAAGATCATATTTTACTTCTTTTAAAATATTTGGAAATATTAAAATGATTTTTCATTATATAAATATACTGCCTATCATATCTATTACAGGTGTATAAATATCGTGACTTCCAAAAAAAATATGAAACTTTAGTGTTAACGTGATGTAGGTGTATACAGGTTAACGTACTTTGTGACTGTAAGAATATAAAAGGTGTAGTGTTGAGGCCAGGTATTATAAGGATAAAGAAAACATTTTTATGAGGAGAAAACGACCAGCAAGAACCTCTTATAAGTTTATTTAAATCCCATTCAGACAATCAAGGAAACATATATTTTTTTACGAAAATCACGTAATGCTGCAAAGATATAACTCCGGACATAATTGTATATACAAGGAGTCGACTGTTTTCATTAAACAACGTTGGATTTTACAAAATGTTTGAGATTCAAAACGGCCGCATCTGTCGTTCACTATAAATTGCTACTAATTCCTCTTTTGACTAATTTTATTGTGCTGAATTTGAATTGTAATTTTTTTGAAATTTAAAATGGCGGCATCTGTTACTTACAATAAATCGTCATCATATTCCTCTGCGACTAGTTTTAGGATGCTGAATTTGAATTTCACTAAGTTTTAAACGGGTTTTAATAGCTTCACGTTCCGTATCATATTGTTTAGTGAAATCTTGTGATTAATTTTTAAAATTCTTCTACTTTACCGATTCTCATAAAGCTTATCAAAAATATAGTCAATGTCTATGGCAATACAATATTAAGAGTACTACCAGACTAAACCATGAGACTGAGGATCTGCTGGTTTTAAATTAATTTTGCGGATCTCAAGCACAGTTCCTATTATTGAACTTTGGGTTCTAACTCTCAGTTTTGGTGCTACATGTGTACTGAAATGCTGCATGTGTACTGAGTGCTTGAAATTGTGAGACTTGAGGATCTGCTGTTTTCAAATTAGTATTGTGGATTTCAAACAGAAAGCCTGTCATTAACTTTGGATTCCAACTCCTTAGTCATCATCTTGCAGGTGTACTACTCCTCTAAATCGCGAGACTTGAGGATCTGCTGATTTCAAAATAAGAATTTTGGTTCGCAAGCAGATACCCTAGTACTAAACGCTGTATTAAAGTTTCCCAACCTAATTCTTCAATTGTTTTACTTACCAAAATCAAGAGACTTGATTTTCTATTGGTTTCAAAATCGTAAATAAGGTAACAAGAAATTACTCCATTTATTGAATATATGATAAAATTGGGCCAAACAAACCAGGTACACTAAAAGTGGAAAATAAATTTGTTATTTTTAAGTTAAATGGTTTCATTATGTAATAATTTACATATTAAAAGCTTGAAAATAAATATAAGTGAGCAATCCAAAGCTTTGAACTGAGGAAACTTAAGTACTAAGGTATTTTATTTGGGAAAATTTCTCTGATTTGTGCATATAAATTATAGTGTTATATTTGGTATGATTTAAAATATTTAATGACTTTATAGAATTTGCAAACTTTTACAAAAGAATGTTTCCTACTTAACGGGCCTCACGATTTAATTTTAATCGGCTGGCCATACATACACTTACACACTTTACACTAGATGGCATCAGGCAGTTTTGTCGGTGCCATGCCAATGTTGGCACTAACAAACTTTCTTCTGGTGCGAACACCGCAAAAAAGCATATATTACCCAATTACGCGAACTGATACAGTGTAAACGATAACATCATATACCAAATTGCCACCAGCTCCCTGACGATTTTGAGGTTTGCAATGTTCGTCCGTGTTTACTTCTAATTTTGTGAAGATTAGCATGTTTTCATACCGTATTGAGAAATTAAATTCATTTTTAATTTTCATGTACAGAACATGAGAATAAAATATCACTTTAATAAAAATGACTTTCTTATACATTTATGTTTATGGTATGGCCTGTAATCAAATTTAGCGTAACATGCCAATTTGCGAGTCATTTTAATGTTACAACACTCATGGGCGATTATTTTAACGAAAGGTAGGAAAAATATCACAATTCTCAGAAATAATTTGAGTACAGCAATATTGTTAAAAAATATTTTTTTACAAAATGCAACTTACTTCAGTGCAATTATTTCAGTTTAATGTGTTGACACTTATCACTAACATTTAAATTACTTTCAGCAAGTAAAAGTTATTGTATGCTAAAAATATAATAAACCTAGCTTAGATTAACTTTATATTTTCCTCATCATAAAACGAAATAAATTAAGAACCCTTTATGACTATACTAAAGTCTGTAATTTGATGGAGTATTATTATAGTGCATTAAAAAGACCAATTTAATCGTTAATCAATATGTTTAACACTGTATAAGCTAGAACATTCATGTTATACTCAATCCACTTTTGTGTAAATTTACACCTTGTTAACGTTATTTATTTTCATGTATGCAAAGACTTCCTGAAGATAGATAAACAGGAAGGAACCCATTAGATTAGAATGGAGAGGATGATAGAAGAAAACATATGTAACCAAAACATGCTTGGGGCACATCACTTCAGACCCTATTCTAAACATTAATATTTTATGCCCAAATACGTTTAATTTTTCTGTTATTATTCCTATAATTTCAGTTATTTTCAGTATCAACATATATAATAGCATAAAGAAAGACGCATTTAAGCTTTACTTGCAAACTCTTAACACAGGTATCTTATGAATATTGAAGTGAAGATGAACTAAACCATTTCTTACTGCGTAATGAGGAGCGAGAAAAGTCAGATAGTGAAATTAAAAAAAAAATTGTCTTTCTTATCCATTAGCGGAAATAAACATTTTTATACTTTAGTACTAAGAGTGGTGAATAAAATTTACAGCGGAATGTAAAATTATTAGGTGGGCCTAAGAAAAATACCAAAAATATTTGCTTAAATTGGAGTGTCAGAAATTATTCATTTCTTATACTACACAAGGTAACGTGTCTATCCTTAAAATATTTAATACCGAATAAATATACATCGTTTTGATGAATTACAGTATATATCATTGAAGTGCAATATTATATTAAATTTTATACTAAATAAAGTAACCACTATACAAAATGTAAACAATTGTTAACATTCTTTATATAACTAGCCTCAGTCGTTACGGCTGATAGGATCAAAATTATCTTTAGCAATTTAATGATAAAAAGAAGTGTAATAAGACTTTACGAACAAAAAAACGTGTGTGCTTTAGACCACACGACTGTAATAAAACTTCAAATTCACAAAATGTGAACTTTAAAATGAATTTACAATTTTATTCACTTTAAACGTAGAATATTTAATGTATTGAACAAAATAATAATTTATAAAATTGTTGAAGAACGAAACGAAATTACAAAATAATCAAAAAATCACCGTTCGCGTAACGCTAGAAAACTCGCATATATATATATATATATATATATATATATATATATATATATATGTATCATGCACTGGCTATGAGAGGAAGAGAGAAAGAAAATGTGTGCGCGCACTGCTCTCTCTTGCTCCTAAAATGTGCTACGGACAATAGGCTTCCACTGTGTCTTAGATATACGAAATATAACTAAACTCGCATATATATATATATATATATATATATATATATATATATATATATATGTATCATGCACTGGCTATGAGAGGAAGAGAGAAAGAAAATGTGTGCGCGCACTGCTCTCTCTTGCTCCTAAAATGTGCTACGGACAATAGGCTTCCACTGTGTCTTAGATATACGAAATATAACTGGCTATAAGAGAAAGAGAGAAAGAAAATGTGTGCTCGCCCCGCTCTCTCTTGTCCCTACAGTAATAAATGAAACGTAACTCTCTCTCTTTCTGTCTTCACTAACTTATATCTCCCTCTCAACTTCGGATCGCCACTTTTCGTAACGCTCTCATCACGCATTCACCAGCTTAAGTCAAGTGTGCGTAAAGAAGTTTAACTTCAAAAATTATTTTGATTTGATGATCAAAATAGAGAAACGGAGGAAAATACTATCTCGAAAAGATCATAATTGTAAGAAACAATTTCACTAAACTTTATGTTATAAGAAACAAAAATGGATATTTGAAGTTATGTTAGAAAGAGAAGAACATAATGAACTGGGTATATATAGAGTTAACGTCCTGACTTCAGTCTTGAATGTAATGTGAGATGACGCCACTGAACTTTTTACACATCGAACTATGATTGTTCAAAGTTGGGTGTAAGACAACTAGAAAATTATGTTTATTTGTCTCTAAACGATTATATTTTTATATTTATATGTTGATTGTTTTTTTATATGACCAGTAACACGATAATACCAACAAAATATAAAAAAAGATATACACGACCAGGAACACGATAATATTAACAAAAATATGCTTTAAAAATTACACTTTTCTAAACATATATCTAAGACGAGAGCGAGTAAAGTACGTCGACTTGAAAAATCTACTTCTGAGAGTACGCAGTGTCTCGCAAATCAAAGAGTGCATAATTCTCAAGCGCGTACTAAAGTGTCTAGCGCCGGACGATCAAAGCTCTCACTATCCTAAGGCAACATGTGTTAAAAGCAAGTGTTTGGGATTCTAGCGCTGAATATACACAGTGTCTTGTGGGAAAGAGACAACGGATATCTAGAGCTAACGATGTTGTGTTAATATTCTCTCCGATGGGCATTGACTTAAGAATTGACTCATGGCCCATTGTATGTGGGCTTATCTCGAGTTGGAAATCCAGATAATTAACACATTTTGCTATCAGAAAATAATAGAAATCTATTATTCAGAGAAGTCTTAAACCAATAACGAATAATGACAAAACCAACAATAAAATATAATACGTAAATCAGTATAAAGTAAATATAATACAACATGAACATATATCTATTAAAAAACTACCCCTGCACTTTATGTTGTAATTATAATTAAACATAAAAATTCATTAAAAATAACGATATTAATCCCAAATAATATTATAATTGCAAAAGCATGTTGGTTTATCTTCCTTTCATGCAGCAAAGGAGCAACGTATTGACGAGTTATTTTTTGCAAACAGTTAGTATCTTGTCTGGAGATGACTCTTTTCCCAGGTGAAATACCTCGTGGGCGCAAAGGCAGGCAAAAGCTTACACACACATACTCACGCACTCACTCACATGCACAAGCGCACAGGCACACGCGCATGCATATGTATACACGCACACGCACACGCATATATATACACGCACACACACAATTTCGTGATGTTTTATTGTGAGGAAAATATGTCATTACATTGTATCTCGAAAATATCGAAACGAAAATTTGAATTCAGTGTTCTGTTGTAATGATTTGAATATTTTTATCCGTCTTTATTAAATATTAAATTTAATAACTAAACAAGTACATGTACATACATAATTATGGATTAAATTGTAATAATATAATTACAACTATTTATAAAACTATAAATAAAATTTCAAATCACCCGTGAAAATGATTTTCATTCTATTACTAAATCAATTCGACCTATGTTATTCAATAACATTTTTAAATAACCATTACGATAAAACCATACGAAATCTAAATGGCAAAGTACGTCCAGCGAAATGGCAATATTACCACCTCGGAACTCCCCGGTGATTGAGGAACAAGTTAATTGCGGGTATGTATATATGTACGATACGAAAAATACAAGTGTTTCCGCGAAACCACTCGACTCCGCACATTATTATATATAAAATTCGTACATCAAACGTATAAATATTTCAAAGCATTTAGGTCGATTGCGAAAAGAATCAATGCATTTTATAAGATTATTGTATTTTTTGTCATTTTGAAAGCTTATTTAATTAGCTCAGCTGATTTCTTCGAAACAAAAAGAAATGCAGTGCAATAATAAATTTACAAGACAGATAGATAACAAATTGTGATTGTCAAATTTTTGGGAAAAGAAAACAAAAAAAATACAAATGTAATCTAATTTCGTTATATCGGGAGGTGTTTTGTGTTTATTGGCAGGTAAGGTAAGGAGAAAGACAAT
Source organism: Druceiella hillmani (assembly GCA_039881145.1). NCBI lineage: Eukaryota > Metazoa > Arthropoda > Insecta > Lepidoptera > Hepialidae > Druceiella > Druceiella hillmani. The sequence goes on from JAYKKI010000019.1 coordinate 34,874,721, forward strand.
AGGAGAGGAATATAAAAGGCAATGGAATATAAGAAATAAATACAAGACACGCAGGTTTTTCTTCAGGCTATTCTTGAAAATTTGAATGGATAGGGAAAGTCTGGCATCGGAATTGTGATTCTTCCATAAACTTTGTAACATGAACAAAAAGTGAATACTTTTAGACAAAGGTACTATATTTGAGAATGAGGAACTTAAGAAAATTCTCAGCACGTTGACTAAGAAAATAAGCAGGAGGGTCGGTAAACCCGTTAAAAAAAAAAAGAAGAATTGCGAAGTTTTAGGATGTATAGGAGCTACAACCTATATTCAGAGATTAAATTTTCTGAGGCTAAAATGTAAATAATACATAAATATTGAAGGTGTCAAAGTTTGTTAAGCAAGTGATCTGAAAAATCAAAGTAGCGCACATCTCCGTACAATATTAAATACATTATCAGAATTTGATACAGGTAAATTTTAGTTTCAAAAGGAATTATGTACGTAGAAGCCTTTAAAGAGTGCATTCTGCTAAGATTAAAGAGTTGACGTCATTAAATTTTGGCCACTAATTACGAAATTAGAGTCGAGCAGAACAAATGACTGCGGCGTTAAATAAAAGTCAAGGAAAAATCTTAGTTAGGAAGAACGCAATCATTTTAAAATGGGAGATTAGGAATTGTAATCTTGTATTGAATGTTTAAATATAAGTTATACTACAAATATAAATTACACCCATGAAATAAATATATTTGACTAGGAGAGTCCTAGTACAAATCAATGACAGAATATTACATACACGTTTAAACAGTAGTAATTGAAATATTACCAGCATCAGTACATCAGAAGATAATCTGTTTCCATGATACAGTCGAGGTTTTTAAAGATATTGTCAAAATCAGGTGTATAAATATTAAAAAAGAAGCAAGGTATGCTCGTCACTTTGCGGAACGACAGCTATTAGATCGTCCCACCCTCAACAATGTTGTGTTATTCTAACGGCTTGCTGGCATCCGTACCAACAAAATTTCAATCATCATATTAAAGTAAGCGAACTATAGCCTGTCAGCTTATAGAAGAATAAAATCTACGTAATTTAAATACACTACTGGTCGAAAAGTATGAAGAAGGAGATATGAATATTGTTCATGGAGAAAAGTTTGAATTCAGTAAACTAGAGTAATAGAGGTACTTCGATCAGTTCTGAAATCATATTGAAGGGAATTGAAAGAAGTTGCTTATATTATCAGAGCCCTAGTAGATATGTCAATGCTTTCCCTGAGATAAGATTTGGAATATGTAAATCTGAAGGTTATAAACAATAAAAAAGTTGTTTTAAGCCTCAAATTTCAAAATATTTTCTATCTGACTTATTTAATCTTAGATTTTTTAAATATTTTTTACGCAAAAGTTATTTAGCATTTTCAACAATAAAAATTAATAAATTAGTAAAAAATTTCAATGTTGATATTAATACAATGTGCGTGAATGTTTGAATAAAATGAATCTTTGAAATTATCCCTTACCACCTTTGATGATGCTTGTTCGATGTTACTAGAATTAGTTTATGCATAAAAATAATAACCATAATAAAGTTAGCAGCCAAACCTGAAAGATAGAACGACTAGGATGTACAATAAAACGCAAATAATGCTCTTTTCAAGGGGCGTAATAATCACAATACTGGTTTCAATATAGTAACCGTTCGCAGTAAAATAATAACATATAAGCAGAGCGATTTAGCTCTCACTTTTGTCGCTATTTTAAAGATTTATCGCAGTAACTCCACTTCAAATAAAAAATAAGCAACAACCACACGTTAGTATAATAAATCCTACAAATATTTCCGCAAAAAAGCTAACATGAAAACGACTCTATTTTTTATTTCAATATATTTTATAATTTTCATAAGAATAGAGCCTAGTCAATTTTATTTTCGCTCGCTCGTATTCCCATAGTTAAATTGCGAAGTTTACGTTTAATTCTGCAGATTCAGTATCTTATAATTTATTTTAAGAAGAAGGCTTACTATAAATGAAATATATTTATCGTATTTTAAAGGTACCATTTAAGAAGAAAAAACAAAAATATATTGTTTTGAATATAACTCGCAAACATACCATCTAAATTATATATTTATATTCATAAAGTAATGAGGATACCCATTAATCAAAATCTTGCTTTCGTGTGAATAACTGCAATATATCTAGTACGGCAAAGAATTAGAATTACAAACATTGCTAATATGAAGACAAAATATTAAAGTTTCAGCTATACTACAAAAATTGTTAATTACTATGGGAAGTTGCAAAACTAGAATATAGGAGGAAAATTGCAAAAAGAATACAATTTTGGTAAAAGCATTAGAAATTAGACAAAAAATTATTGCATAATTTTTAAACATATTTTTAAATATTATTTATAGGTAATTCAATACAAGTTAACACATATTACTTCATTTAAAAACTTCAAGTGACATAAGAGGATTTGAAGCAAATATAAAACACAAACGTCACTCAACCATGGGGGTTTACCTCCATGAATAAAAAGAACAAAAAAAATTTGATGAAGTACATAATCACTTTCTACAAAGAATTGGAAACACTTCAACGCCCTTGCTTTCTTTGATGGATAATCCATTGAGTAAGTCTCTTAACTGACATTAACTTTTTTGCACTTTTTTTCATGTTTTTTTTTCGACAACTCTATCGAATCTGTGAGTGTCTTGCATTCGCATGGCACGTCTATGGATTGAAGATATAATATGCGATCTACACTTTTGTTTATCTCGCTAGTTGAAAGATTTCTGTAGAAAATACAAGATTTCTATTTTGTTTACTTGACGAGTTTGATAAAATCTTAAGGAGCTTATTTTTTCCTAATCTCTACATAACAATCAATTTTATTCTTATAACACCTCGGCCCGATACTATACGGGCTTTTTCCGGTCTCGTCACGTGCAAACAGTTCGGAATTTAATTCATCTGTCAAATTTCAATATTTATGAAGAATTTTGCATTCTGCATTATATGTTAGTTTCATATATAAATATATGGAATATTAACATAAATTTACATCAATACATTCGTTTTAAGTAAAACATTTCGTCAAGCTTTTCTTACATTTCTATGATTGAAAATAATTAATAATTCGTATTTCAGTGATTCAAATATCATTAAAATACCAACTATTATAATAGAATTAATTATGCCATAACAACAACTTTCATCTAATAGACGAAACGATTTTCTAATAAACGAAATAACGAACGATATTATAGTAAAGAATTAAAATTTCTTTCATTATTTATGAAAGAAGATTTGTAAATGCCTCGAAGGCCGCACATGTCACGATCGAAAGACGAAGCTCGTCACGCGTGTTTGCTGATACATGAACGTGGAAATGATTTTCGTATTCACTTATAAGTAGTAATACCATGTGCATCATTCACCTTCTCAATATACGGCGCTTTGGTTTTCGATATCATCGAATTCGTTTATAACTTACCTCTGCTAACAGTAATATCAGAGATAAGAACCGTACGCTTATAATAATCAAGAAACGAATTTGCATGTGTAGAATTGTCAATACGTCATCATTACCTCGGTTTCAATGTAGCTTACGATTTTCAACGCGAATGAAATAACATAATTCAATTTCAATTTTGTTAGATTTTCCACTGTCTGTCATGCGATCAAGTACGGAGCTTATTATATTCTCCAGAAACAAGTCTGGTTGTAAATAATTAGTTAATGTTCTACCATATATATATATAGTAAATGTTTATGATGTTAGTACGATTAGCATTTAAATTTATTGTAACCAAGCGTTTACGTGGAAGACGTATATTGAAATTCAAAGACCCATTAGACCTAGGTTATAAACACTCAAATAAATTTCCATAATCTATGATTTTATACCAATCGTAAAATTTAGGTAACATAATATGTTGTGAATTAAGTTAATCTTTCAAATTCACACCCGGATTTAATGGACTCAGAAGCTGTAATCAAAATAGTATCCAATATATATCGTTCCAATACAACAAGGAAAGTTTCTCGCTAAGCAGTGACTATAAGGAAACAAAACCATATCCATAAAACTAACATAATGACAGAGCAACCTTTCGTCTAACAATCATTTGACTATAAAATGTTGCCCAAGCGGCAATACATTAATTTGAATTTAAGAGTACTGGAAAGTATGTGTTCATTTATCTTTCATTCTGCTTTCTATAAATAATACTAATATGAGAAACAGCGCGAATGTAAAATCCATGAATGATAGTCTAAGGTAGAAGTGGAACGGCCTTATTAATTAATACCAAGAGGGTCTGAGCGGAACGGGTGGTGAGACCCAATCGATGTCACATATCAAGGAAATTTTTGCAAAATTAAAAGTGCGTGTATTATTGACGTGCAAAAAGTTTCACCGAAAATGATTTCTCGTCACTTTATAAGTCATAGAAATTTAGTTCCCAATGCTTTCCATTAAATGTACTACTATTAGATCTATTATATCCAATGAAGTATCTACCATTTTATAAAAAGTATTATAAAGGTCGCTTAATAATTTAGCCATTTCTTGTTCTCCGTATTTATTCTTTTATGAAGGAACGGTGGAACAAAAGGATTTATCACTACTTATTGGCAGCAATTTAAATTGTACTTTTATGGAAGAAAGTCGTTAATAAATTGGTAGTGTACACAATCAGTTATCGTGTCCTATATTATCCATTCTACGTTAATGCACATTTAATTTGCCATCAGAAAATATGTTAACAATCTGACTTGTTTCTTTCAGATGTAAGGATATCACGTTCGCCATATAATATTTCCACCACACAGGGATTATTGTTTTACAAATACGTTTGTTCGCGCTTCCTTCATCATTATTGGAAATACTTATAAATTTATCATAGTTGGCAAATATTGATTGACTTTTAATTTGATCCATAGAATATTCCAACTCTTTCACAGAACATAAATTATGTATCACGTGATACGATATGAAATATTCCTACTGTAGAGTGAACTGAAATTTTCGGTTTTCATTTATTTTCATTTTAAGTTTGCTTTTTTTAGTTGTTAACGTTCAATACAAATTTTCCTCCGCTTAGTAATTCCTTTGGAAACTTCTTTGTTAAAAACACGAAGCCAAATCGCATTATTAAACTAATCCTGCTTAAACAAATTCAGGCTTTTATCAATGAAGAATATCCTAGACTAACATATCAATATGGTATGATATGTTTTTGACTTCATTAACACATTCTATTCTGATAAACTTTTCAGGTTATTGTGATTTTTTCAAAATTTGTCTCTAAGGCTAACTACAACTAGCTAACAGCTGATTAACGTCATAATGATCACTCGCGTCAACTGATAAAATATTTTATTATTTAAAAATAAGAATATTTTAAGCTTATCCGTTGACTAAAATTTATGCTGACCAGCTCAATAACGTAAAAAAGCTAAAATCTGCATTATGAAATTATTCCATTTTCAAAATGCGCTATATTTATTTTATTGAGAATCGATTTAAAAACTAAAATTATGGCTTCACAAAACGTGAATTAAGTAATTTATTTAGTTACCATCTTAATGAAATGAAAATTTAACATCGGCAAAATGACATCGTAAGAAATTCTAAAAAATAAATCAAAAACTCGTATCTATGGATTAGGCGAAGATTTACATTTGAGATTTACGATTGACATTCCAATTATGGTAATTGGAAACAAACAAAGGTAGAAAATTAGGTAAATTGGGGGTTGTGTGAATTCAGACACACTATACAGTAAAAAACAGAAGCTATATCGAGAAAAACGCAGTACGGTTATTCAAATATTACTTGAACGCCTCCCAGATTAAACACGATGTCTAATACTAAGACAATATTTTTATGCCAAAAAATTAAAGTTTTATTCATTTTAAATATTTTAGTTATTTGTTCAGCTGACTTTAATTTCTCACTTAACTCAGACCAGCTACAGTGTGTACATCATGCAGCAGTAGAAATTGCTGAAAAATATTACCAGGCACAACATTCGACATTGGTATTCGGCAGCGGAATGAAGGGGAAAAATTTGCTGCGATATTTTAATCATCACTACGCTGGTTGCTTATTGTCTTTAGAGATAAATGAAGACAGAAAATTTCCGAGATCACTCTACAGTAGGAATATTCCTTATCCCATTACGCAGTATGTAGTTTATGTCGATTATGGAAAAGAATTGGAATATTTTATGGATCAAATTAAAAGTGAATCAGTATTTGCCAACTACGGTAAATTTATAATTATTTGCAGTGATAATGAAGGAAATGAGAAGAACTGCAATGTTGAAACGATTTTTACTATATGCTGGAAAAATTATTTAGCGAACGTCATATTTTTACATCTGAATGAGACAGCTGGAGTCGATGTGTTAACATATTTTCCAATGACAAATGGTATCTGCAATAACGTAAAACCGATAATATTGGACACAGTAACCGATTGTTTACACCATCAATTTATTCAAAACTTTTTCCCACAAAAGTACAATAATTTCAATGGCTGCCCATTAATAGTGACAAATCCATTTGTTCCACCGTTTCTTAGTAGACAAAATACTCATGGAGTACTAGAAGTTGACAGACTATTAATGGACTTTTATCATACTCTCTGTATAATGGTAAATGCTTCATTGGATATAATAGAGGCAAAAGGTGGTATATTTTAAGGAAAACGTTGGGACGTAAATTTCTATGAAATCATAGGTCGGCAAGCAAATATTTCTGGTGGATACGTTTTACACATCGATAGTACACGCGCTTTTCGTTTTACGAAACCCTACTTCATAAATGACATTGTTTGGGTCTCACCACCCGTTCGCCTCAGACCTGCTTGGGAGCAATTAATAAGACCGTTCGACTACTCTCTTAGATTATCATTTCTGATATTTATATTGGCGTTGTTCCTCATATTGGCGTTATTGAAGGAAACCAGAATAAAAGATAAATGGAACACGTACTTTCCAAGAGACACCTTAAGACCTAATTTGTATATTGCTACTTGGGCAATATTTTTTGTTCAAATGGCTGCTAGACGATCTGCGAAAGATGCCCTCTCACTTTGTTTAGCTTTATGTATATGGTTCAGTTTCCTTATAGTCACTGTTTACCAAGGGGCTCTTCTTAGTGTACTTAAACAAGATGTATTCGATAATGATACACAGTTTCTGGGGCCATCGCAACTGGGTACGAGTTCGGAGGATTAGCTGAATTTAGAACGTACTTTGCTGATACACCTACACATTACGATCGATATAAAGTCACAGATTATAGAAATACAATTGAATATTTGAAAACCATGTCAAACGGATCTTTGAGTTTTATTATGCGTATTCCACGTAAACTATTGGTTGTAATAAACTCGCTTACTAACCGCACAAATAACATAAACATTTTACCAAATGATGTGGTAGAACATTATCTATCTAATTATTTACAACCAGACTCGCCACTGGAAAATGTAATAAGCTCCTCGCTAACACGTATGGCAGCCAGTGGAATATATGAAAAATTTAATATTGAATTGCGCTATTTTATTCAGGTTAATGATCATAAACCACAATCAAACCGAGATAAAGCTGATGTATTGACTATTCACCATTTGCAAGCCTGCTTCTTGGTTATTATAAGCGGATGGATGTTATCATTTGCGTTACTGCAAGCAGAGGTAATTTATAAACAAATGCCATGGTCCCAAAAATTAAAGCGCCGTATACTGAGCAGGTGAATGATGTAAATGGTTTCCTACTAAACTTAAAAATTAATATTGAATATATTTGGCGTTAATTTTGTGGAAATTCATTATTCACAATTAAATAAAACTGCATAATGTAGTGTTATTTCTCAAGTTCTTTACCACGATCTAGGTTTCGTTGTTTTACAACATCTCGAAGTGGGATATTAGCAAAGATAATAATTATAAAAATTATAAGAATATTTGTTAATAGCCCACCTGAAAATGTTAAGGAACTTAAAGAAATTAGAAATAATACTACATCACGTAGTTTCATTTAATTGTGGTTATATATTAATATAATTTTCATGTTCATGTATCAGCAAATACGCATGACGAGCTTCGTCTCTCAATCGAGATGTATGGTGTTTTCTTTGCATGTATAAAATTTGCTGGCAATATTTCGTTCATTAGCTTTTATTAGTATCAATTTTGCAGATTTTTGTTGTAGTATAATTAACTTCGTTGTAATAGTTAGTATTTTAAACACGATCGAAATACAAGTATTTGGTTATTTGCAATCTTAGAGACGAAAGGAAAAATTAACAAAAATTTTCTGAAACAAATATCCTTCTATGAATCTGTTTTAATATTTTAATTATTGAGAGAAAAAAATAGCACTTGCTGTAAAATTCTTCATAATTAATGAAGTTCGATAAATAAACTAATTTAGAGCTATTTGCTCTATATAGCTGGTTGACTTAACGTTAAATTTTGCATAAGACTGTAAGAGAATGACAAAAGGCTATATACATAGTATTGTACAGAGGTTTTACGAAAATAAAATTGACTCTTAAATTGTATCAGTTTTATTATTTTAAAACATACCTCGTGTATTAATTTATAATCTAAAGAGTCAATCAGACAAGAGAGAAATCTTTTTTTTTTCATAAAAAATTAATTTATTATTCATATTAATTTATAAATATAATTTCCACAGAATTCATTTAACTAGAGAGATAAGGCAAAGTGTAGATTGATCTCATTATATATTTGCTACACAAATTTTTAATATCACCAAATTCATTTTCCACTTGTCCTATCAGTAAATACCTCGATATGGATCTTTGAACAGATTAGATGACCTACAACAATACGTTGTTTACATTTTGATATAATATTTGTGAGTTCATTACGTAGATTAGACGTTGTTATGTTGTTCCATTTGCTATAATAAACCACCAATTTTATCAGATGTTATCAAACGACAAGATATCTTTAAATAAATAACAAAATCCTTCAAATAATGCTAATGGGCATACAGGCTTTGATACGCACTCTTAGTAGTTACTACGTATAATATTTAATTAGCTAGAAAAGTAATTTGTTGTACTAATTTTTGATTTCACCAAATCGATATTCCACTTGTCCAATCAGTAAGTACCTCGATATGTATCATTAAACAGATTACATGACCTATAACAATACTTTGTTTAAATTTTGATCTAGTATTTTTAATCACATTACGTAGACATATCACCAAAATCCATATTCCACTTGTCCATTCAATAAGTACCTCGATATGTATCATTAAACATATTAGATGGCTTACAACAATACTTTGTTTACATTTTGATTCGACATTTTTGAAGTCATTACGTAGATTAGATGTTGTTATGTAGTTCCATTAGCTGTAATAAACCACCAATTTTACCACATGTTACTAAACGACAAGATATCATTAAATGAATAACAAGGTTCTTCACATAATGCTAATGAGCACACAGGCCTTTGATACGCACTCTTTGTATTTATTATGTATAATATTTAACTAACTAGAAAAATAATTTACTGTCAAATTTTTTATTTCACGAAATTCATTTTTCACTTGTTCAATCAGTAAGTACCTCGATATGGATCTTTGAACAGATTAGATGACCGGCAACAACACTTTGTTTACATTTTGATTTAATATTTTTGAGCTCATTAAGTAGATTAGATGTTGTTATGTCGTTGCATTGTTTACTCTAAACCACTAATTTTATCAGATACTACCAAACAGCAAGGTATCACTAAATGAATAACAATTTTTTTTTATTGTATGGCCACCTGAAAATAAATTTGTCACATATGACTTGTAGTTCACAAATTTATCTTTAGGTGGACTATTAGTAAAAATATTTGCTAATAGCCCATCTGAAGATATTTTAATACAACAAAATGTAGGTCGTGGTAAAGAACTAAAAGGAAGTAGAAATACTACAATATCACACAGTTTCATTTAATTCAAAACGTGAAATATTTAAATCGCATACTAAAAGAAAAATACCTGCTGAGTGAATTGAAGTCAGCTTGTACAGTTTTATTAAAATACCTAAAAACATCTTTTAAAATTTATGGAAACTGTGGTTTATATTTATAAGATATTTTCGACCAGCGCTTACAATGATTAAATTAACAAGTTCGTTTTATTTCGGACGATATGCATAAGAGAGTGTATGATATATTTATATATTAATCCAAGTATATAATATTTAAGGAGGTGAAGAACAACGATGTATATGTATAAATTGCCATATTATAAGTCCCACTTTTCAAAAAAGAAATAAGGACTAGCAAAAACGCTGTGGCGCCTGATTTTTAAAATTCTCTTTATGTGAGCACCTATTCGTTATATTTCTGTCTATACATATGCGAGCTAATTGGGAAATTTGTTTATTGGGAAAAGAACTGAACATAAGTAACAAAATATGTTTAATTTTATAGTAAATAAACAAAAAGTATAATTTAGAATTGATTCTTCATGAACTAAGCCATGTGTAAACAAGTATTAACATAAAGAATAAAAACAAAATATACTTAGAATTGTGTAACTTCTTTTATTTCTCTAAGCATATCTCACTGATTACGATTTATATATTAATGATTTAGAAAACGAGAAAATTATAATGCCTAATCAGGACGAATGAAAATATAAATATTTTGTTTGTAGACGTAAATATAATATCAAGCATATCTGAATCGCATTCCAACACCAATAAACAACCAATCATATGTCTGTGAAAAATTGTTGTTTCTGTTTACTTTCATCCATAAAATTAACGATAAATGCAAGTTTAAATTTAAATCACTCATACGATGTCAGATATTTATCAGATGATAAATTTAAATACTTATGACTAAAGCCAAAAAAGTCACTTAATGTTTGTTATAGCACAGTTAATGATACCAAGGTACAAGCATTCTAACGGTGGTAATTAACCTTTGACGCGGAGAGAGCAAAGAAAGAATACATTCAGATAAACACACAAAGCACGTTACGCGTTTTTACCAACATTTTTATCTAGAAATTATATTGTGTAATTTATTAGATAAGTTGAAATTCCATTTATTCCTTCGTCTTCTCAGCAACTGGCATTTCATTTTCAAAGCCATCCAACTCGTTTCCAAATAACCTTCATTAAAAATAACAATAGTGACAAAATCCATTATATCACTTTATATTACCAATTATAATCAGAATAAAACAAGCTAGCATGTGATGAACAGTCAAGTTGTTGTTTCTGTTCCACTGAGTCTTATGACTATCCATCATGATAACATATAATATAACGAGATTCCATATTAAATTTTACAAACATCCCACTGGCCGTCATGCGAGCGTATATGTAATTTAATATGTCCTCCAGTGGTGAGTCGGACTGCATGTGATTGGTTAAGTAGTACTCTGTAATATCACTAGGGATAATATGCAAGGAATGAGTAGTGTTAGTCCATAAATACATTGAAATAATTGTGTTACGAGGAATAAGCATAATACATTTCAAGACCCTTTGGACATGGGTTCAATATAATCTATTATATCGTCAAAATCTATGATTTTATATCGATTATGATGTTCAGGTGTATCAGCAAAAACATTCTAAATGCAGCGAACCCTCCGAACTCGTACCCTGCCTCAATTGCGTCGGAAACTGTGTCCAACTAGGTTTCGTACACATCTCGTTTAAATACACCAAGAAGAGCTCCTTGGTAAGCGATGAGCATAAGAAAACTAAACCATATCCACAAAGCCAAAAAAAACTATACAGCATCCTTTGTTGATCTTATAGCAGTCATTTGACCAAAAAATATTGCCCAGGTGTTAACGTACAGATTATTATTTCAAGTGTCTCTTGGAAAATACTTATTCCATTTATCTTTTAATCTTGATTCCTTCAAAGTCACTAATATAAGAAACAATACCAATATAACCGTTACGAACATTAGTCTGAGATAGAAATTGAACGGCCTTATTATTTCCTCCCAAGCGGGCGGTAGGGGAACGGGCGGTGAGACCCAAACAATATTAGTTGTCCATTGTGGGTACACGAATCGGAAAGAGTTCATATTAGCAATATTTAAAAATACGGCACCGATAATATTTGTTTGTCGTTTTGTGAGTTTGTCGAAATGTCCCTTCCAATGCGTTCCGTTAAAACCCCCATGATTTGGTCCTGGTACTATTTCCAATGAAACATTTAACAGTTTACTTAAAATATTATACAAACTGCCTAGTAATCCAGAAACGTCTTGTACCCCTTGAGTATTATTTTTAAAAATAAAATGCGGTGGATTAAACAAATTTGTTAATTTAAGCGGACAACCATTGAAATTCGTGTATTTTTCTGGAAAAAAATTATGAATAATTTTGTATTTCGCACAGCCTTTTACCAAGTCCAACATAACCGGTTCGACGTTATTGCAAGAACTATTCCTCGTCGGAAAAAAACGTCAAAACATTTATTTCATCAGTTACATTTTGATATAAAAATACAACGTTCGCCAAAAAATATTTCCAACAAATTGCAAAAAGCTTTTCAGCTTTACAACTCTCCGCATAACGTTCGTTGAGCCTATGGTAAAATACAAAAAAGTACGTACGAGTACGACATTGAATAAAATTTATAACTTAATTTGGCCAGTTGTGTGTGTTGAAAGTATAAATTTAAATTTGTTATTTGCGTCATATGTGAAAATTTCCAGTAATGTAATATTGTTTCCCAGTAGAGGGCGATTTGATTTTCGAGACCACAAAATTCGTCTCCAAGTGACCTCTATTAATAATAGCAACATTGACAAGAACCATCCAACTATAATAACAAGAAAGCAGGGTAAAATATGATGGATAGTTAATGCGCTATCGTTGTCTCTGTTCCATTGAGACTTATAACTTTCCGTCTTAACCAAATTACGATATACCATATTACATTTTTTATACATTGTACTGACCGCAAGGCGAGCATATATGAAGCTTAATCCATTGATGAAGCTGGTGAGAAGTAATTTGTTAAGTGATGCTTTATTTTTTTTTAAATATTTATTAAACGTAATATAACCAAGATGTTACGAGACATACGCATAATTAATTTCAAAGACCCTTTGGACATATGTTCCTTGTTCTTGGATATATAATCGTAATCATGGATTTTATATCAATCGTAATATTTAGGTGCATCAGCAAAAAACGACCTAAATTCAGCGAATCCTCCAAACTCGGCACCAGAAACTGTGTTCAAATCAGTTTCGTATACCTCTCGATTCAAAACACTAAGTAGAGCTCCTTGGTAAGCAATGAGTATAAAAAAACTAAACGAATGGAAAATACTTGTTCCATTTTTCTTTTTACCCCGTTTCCTTCAATGTTAATAATATGAGAAACAACGCTAATATAACCATTATGAATATCAATCTGAGGTAGAAATCAAACGGTCTAATTAATTTTTCCCATACGAGCCTGAGGGGAATGGGCGGTGAGACCCAAACGATATCACTTGTCCTATACGGGTGCACAAATCGAAAAGTGCGCGTATTATCAATATTTAAAAATACGCTGCCGGTAATATTTGCTTGTCATCTAATAAGATGGGTAAAATATCCTGTCCAGTGCGTTCCGTTAAACTTCCCAATGTTATTTTTTGATATTATTTCCAGTGATGCATTTAATGTTTTATATACAATTCCATAGAAATTGCCTAATAATCCAGAAAATTTTGGTTTTCCGTGAGAATTTTTTTAACAAATAAATACGGTGATAAAAAAAAGTTGCAATTTAATCGGGCAACCATTAAAATTCTTGTATTTTTGTGGGAAAAGAATGGGAATAAATTGATATTTTTCACATCCTTTCACAATGTCCAACGTAATCGATTTAACGTTTGGCAAAGATTATTTCTCTTTGAGAAAAACGTTATTACGTTAACTTCATCAGGTTCACTTTAATGTAAAAGAATGACGTTCGCCCAATGATATTTCCAGCAAGTTGCAAAAATCATTTCAGTATTACAATTATCCGCAACTTGTCCGTTGCCGCTGTAAATATTTATACATTTCTCATATCTGGCAAATATGGATTAACTTCTAATTAGATCCATAAAATGTTCAAGATCTTCCACATAATCGAAATGAAGTGGAAAATTCGTACTGTATAGGGAAATTAAAAATTGTCTGTTTTCACTTATTCCTCATGACAATAAGCAGCCATTGTAATGAGGACTAAAATATTGTAGAACATTTTTACCATTCATATTCGTGATAAACATTAGCTTCGTATATTTTGTGTCGTAATATCGTTCAGCAATTAGTACACTCTGCAAACAATCCGATCGGTCGGAATGAAGTGCCAAATTTAACTCAGCTGAAGAAATCGATTAGAGTTTCCATATTATCATAGCGCGTATACTCCACCTACTGTTTTGTTTTTTTTATTTTGTTGTGCTCTATATCCAACTAGCTTCGTATATTTTGTGTCGTAATATCGTTCAGCAAATTCTATATCCTATTTACGTAAGTAATTATATGTTATATCTTGTCATTTATTATGGCCTTCTTCGCCTACTCTGTGGACATTGGTTAGTATTTCTCCTATAAAAACTCTTGGCCTATGACGACACATTTATTTTTTATTTTTTAATTCACTATTTGTATTTAACCATCCATATATATGTAGATATATATATATATATATATATATATATATATATATATATATATATATATATATATATATATATATATATATATATATGTCATACGCTATAAAATACTCATCCGTCACATTTAAGGATACTTTCGATTTTTAATTCTACATTGCATTAAATAGTCGGTTTAACCTCTTCCTTTTCAACGTAATGAGTTTTATTGTTTTTAATGAAACTTCTTATTACAATATTATTAATTTCAAATATTGATTTTTTATAATTTCTATCGTTTTTACATTTGTAAGTTAGTTTAAATAAATTCCCATTTATTTGCAAAATGTTTGTGGAAAAGATGTACGTGAAAGTATTTTTGGGGATATTTTCCTAAAAGCCATAAAGCCAACATCCTTAAATCATATAAAAAATAATGCGTAAACGGGATATATCGTTTGGTAGAATGTAACGATTACTGAATAATGTAAATTTTGTCATTAATTCCATTCGGTTACCTAGAATTTCTCCACAATCAATGTCAAGAGTAAAAAAAAGTCATGCGCAGAAAGTGATATTACAATTTGACAACTTTCAGCCAGTTTTTTTATTGTAAACATTTTGTTAAGAGCTTTTGTTTTGTAAGAGTTTTTGATCCCGAATTGTTTTTTTTTCTAATACATTTTTCAAATATTATTATTAATAATAGGGTTCATTATATGCAAAAGACCGAATATGACGAGGAAAATGTATAACAATATTAATGTCTTCCATAACAGACTTATTAAAATATACTTAAACGTAGACATATTTCGTGTATCATAATCAAGTTTATTCGTGACATAAATAGTAAAAAAGGAATTGAATCGGGAATTCAGCAATAAAGAGAAACAGAGAATATAATAAAAAAATTATGATCACTAAATTTGAAGTTTTAGGTTCAAGGCAAGATCAGCTACGAGATTATTTAAATATTGAAACAAATGTACAGAACGTACACATTTTTTCCATTAAGTACTTTCATTCCTTTAAGAACTTAGTTATATCAATATGCGTGAATGTATAATCTTCAGGCAAATTTTAATTAATATATAAATATTGAGAGCTTTCCTATGTTTTTGCAGTTCTTTAGTGAATACAAGAAAGCGCACCTTTCCACAATTCTTGAGTATAAATTTTGAAGAGGCTTCAGGAAATAAGACTGGTCAAATTCCGGTTCAAAAAAATATATCGTCGACTCGAGCTTGCTTGAATATTTTTTTTTAATAAATGTGTTAACTTATATTGTGTGAGCAAAACGGGATAATAGTACCATTTACTCTTGGTCATTTTAGAGGAATAAATTGAAAAAGTAACCTCTTGTATCCAAACATCAAATAAAATCATTAATGGACCCGTTATTTCCTATAGATCAACAAAAATGTTTATTGCAGCGCCTTCTGACTAGTTAATAACATAACACCTAACTAATAACATTCGCCATTAAATCACAATTTTTTTATCGAAAACCGCATCTAACTCAGTCAAAGATTTACTATATACATTTTGTATCACGGCCAATTACATTATAATGTTTTTTCATTATAAATTTTTAATGTTTGGGAGTAGTTTTGAAACATGAACATGTACATTTATGCCGTGTAACCTCAATAAATTTGTCACACAGGTAGACAAAAGTGTAAAATTTGTATTTACATTTTGTATGGAACCTAAAAGCATGGGATTTTGAAAAAAATAATCTCGCTATTCATAATAACTCAACGTAAGAAAAATCCACTATCGATGACCCTTGTTAAAATAATTCAACTTTATACCTTTCTTCAGGCCATAAACCGTCTCCACAATTTACTGCAAATGAAATTCAAAATAGAATTTTTACTCAAAAAATATGATCATATTACTTTGAACAGGTAACATCTTAATGAAACAAAAATATGAGATCGACAACATGACACCGCGAGTAAATCTATAAAATAAATAATAAGACATCTGAAGGCTAGGCGAAGCCGCTTCATACTCAATAATTTTGTGTAACACATCATTACGTGTTGATATCGACGTTTCCAATTCAAAATAAGTGAAAATATCAAATTACGTAAATTGATGGTTGTGTGTATACGATTCACATTAAAATGAAGAAAACAAAATACCACGTAGACTGTAACGCTAACGTGTGGTTTTCCAAACATTGTTTTAGCGCCTTCCAGATAAGACGCCATGTCTGTTATAAAGACGGTGCATTTCTGTCTAATAGTTAAACTTTCTTTTATTTTAAATGTTACCATTGTTTGTTCGGCTCAGCGTAATTTCTCACATCACTCCAATCGACACCAGTGTGTAGAGAATGTAGAAGTGCAAATCGCTGAAAAATATTACAATGCACAATATCCGACAATGATAATTGGCAGTGGAATGAACGGGAATAATTTTCTGCAGCCTTTTAGTAATCACTACGCTGGCTGCTTATTTTCGTTAGAGATAAGTGAAAACAGTAGATTGTCAAGTTTACTCTACAGTAAAAATATTCCGTATCACGTTACACAGTACGTAATTTATGTCGATTGTGTGAAAGAATTCGAATATATTATGGATAAAATAAAAAGTGAATCAATATTTGCCAACTACGGAAAATTCATAATTATTTGTAGTGGTGAAGAAGGAAATGCGAAGAACTGTAATGCTGAAACGATTTTTGCTATTTGCTGGAAATATTATCTGGCGAACGTTGTGCTCTTACATCTGAATGAAACAGATAAAGTCAATGTATTAACATACTTTCCCATGGAAAATGGTCACTGCAATAATATAAAAGCGATAATATTGGATACAATAAAAGAATGTGTGCACTCTCAATTTGTTCACAACCTTTTTCCACAAAAATATAATAATTTCAATGGCTGTCCAATAATAATGACCGCTGCTTTTTTTTCACCGTATCTCAGTAGAAAAAATAAATACGGAATACAAGAAATTTCTGGAATAATACTCGACTTTTATAACACTCTAACTAAACAGATAAATGCCACGTTGGAAATAAAAGAATCTACTGCTGGTATATATAATGGAAAGCGTTTGGGAGGTCATTTTTATGATCTCATAACACGACGATCAAATATTTCTGTTTCCTTATATTTACACGTTGATAACACACGCACTTTTCGATTTACGTATCCTTACTGGACAACTGATATCGTTTGGGTCTCACCACCCGTTCCTCTCAGACCCGTTTGGGAGCAATTAATAAGGCCGTTCGATTTTCCTCTTAGAATGTCATTTATAACATTTATATTGATGTTGTTTCTCCTGTTAATGATATTGAAGGAAACCAGAATAAAAGAGAAATGGAACACGTACTTTCCAAAAGACACGTTAAGTCCTAATCTGTATATTGCTACCTGGTCAATATTCTTTGGTCAAATGACTGCAAAACGAACGACGAAAGACGCTTTGTCATTTTGTTTAGCTTTGTGGACATGGTTTAGTTTTCTAATGATCACCGCTTACCAAGGAGCACTTCTTAGTGTACTGAAACGAGATGTATACGATACTGATTTGAATACAATTTCTGGAGCCATTGCAGCTGGGTACGCATACGGAGGATTGGCTGAGTTTAGAACGTACTTTGCTGATGAACTTTCACTTTACGATGGTTATAAAATCATAGGTCTGGAAAATATATTTGATTATTTAGTACCTATGTCTAAAAGATCTTTGAATTTTGTTATACGTGTTCCAAGCAACGTCTTGGCTGCAATGCAATCAATTACGGATAGCACTCATTTCTTAACTATTTTGCCAAATGATGTGACACAACATTTTTTAACTAATTATTTGCAACCAGACTCGCCACTGGAGAATATAATGAGCTCTGTACAAGCTCGCATGGCAGCGAGCGGAACATATGAAAAATTCATTATCGAATTAGATAATTTTATTCAGGTGGAAAATCATAAACTCCAACGGAAACGGAATAATAATGATGCATTGACTATTCACCATATGCGAGCCTGTTTCTTAGTTATTATAGGTGGATGGATGTTATCATCGGTGTTACTTTTATTAGAAATAATTTGTGAACGAATTCGCCGGTCTCGAAAATTAAAGTGCCATTTACAAAAAAGGCGAATTATGTAGATTTGGTTTCCACCTCATAAATTTATAGAATTTTCTTTTCCATGTTAGAGTGTTAGGAAACACGCATAAAGAGCTCCATTAATCGATTGAGATGTATGTTATTTTTATAGGTTAGAATTATTTCGTCTATTAGCTTCTCTTTCATGTAATCGTTAGAGGTTTTGTTCTTGTTTAATTAACTTTGTTGTCACAAATAATAAATGTTTATGTTATAAGATTTTCAAAGTTTTACTTAATAAGTAATCTAATGATATCTTTATAATGAAACACAAGTTTTCAAATATTTTCAGTCTTGGAAACATATATAAAATTTATCGAAAAGTTTTGCATATTTAAAGTGTTTTTAAATCAAACTGTAATAATATGTAATATACAAATATATAGAAATGCTCTATATTGTGAAATGTTATCATAATTAATAAAAAGTCTTCAGATAAAATGGATTTTGAGCTTTTTGTTGTACGTACATAATTAAAGAAAAGTTAAATAAAGTTTACATTTTTTTTAACGAAGCAAATCTATTTGTTAATTCAAATGATTTTATGTACTTGTATGGAAAAATTAATATTTAACACGAAAACAATTTATTTTAATCAGTCATGCTGTTATTTTCATGAAATGTCTTTCCATTTTACAAATTTCTTTTTCAAAAAAGTTTACAGCTACTAATTGTCATATTGCTAAAACTTTAATGCTTTCTCTCCATTATGTTTTAAGTTCTAGACCAAATATATAGTTCATAAGCTTAGACAAAATATAGGACATTTATTAATGAGAAAACAAAATTTTGAACTTTTTCCTTATTTTTAAGCAAAAAAGTATCTTGCACATTACGGATAATACATGTAAAATTATAGCTGAAAAAGCATAATTTTTGTTTTTTATTCTTATGTATTAATTATATGTAGATATATTTTAAAACACTTTCTAAACCACTGAATTCTTCTCAAACTTATTTACATTAAACTAGTTACAATACTGTAAACATCGTTGTTACATATATAACTGCACAGCTCTTATATAGAATAACGTTACGTGAATGCTGAGCTACACGTATTGTAACGTGAACACGCTACACGTATTGAAGCGCTGAGCTACACGTATTGTAACGTGAACACGCTACACGTATTGAAGCGCTGAGCTGCACGTATTGTAACGTGAACGCACCAAGTAAACCTATATTAGGTTTCACTTACCCAAGTTAACCTTATTGATAAAATTGTTTTAAGTCTAATGAGCCTGTCTAATGATCTCCAAAGGGAAAACAACTGTAGGAACATCAATATTAATATATAATTATATCCTAGACTTTATCCTGCACTTTATTGACATATAATGATATCCTACATTTTGTAAAG
Organism: Druceiella hillmani; assembly: GCA_039881145.1. Taxonomy (NCBI): domain Eukaryota; kingdom Metazoa; phylum Arthropoda; class Insecta; order Lepidoptera; family Hepialidae; genus Druceiella; species Druceiella hillmani. Next base: position 34,894,870 of record JAYKKI010000019.1, read on the forward strand.
ATCTACTTAACACAGGTCATTTATATATTCTATTTACCAAACACACTGTAAAAAATTACTTTTACTTTAATTTGTCAGAATATAATAGATGGGCGTTACATGCCCTTTATTATCTTAAAGAATCTGTAACAATTTTAAAATACAAACGTAATTCTTGAAACGTTGCGTTCTGTATCAGACAGTGAACTCACTTGGCCGATGCCGAAATGAATGGCAAGTCCTTCAAATAACCTTGAAATATTTCTTTTATTATTATTATCATGTCAGACTAGTATATCAATTATTGACTGAAGACAAAAAGTGTTTCCATATAATTTTTTTAAATTAATGCCGGGGAACTTATCGTTTCACTTATTGTTAGCATGTTTACTTTTTGCCCGCAAATGCAAATAAAAGGTTTGCTAAAGTAAATAACAAGCCTAGTTGGGATAAGCTATGTATTTTTATGCATCAGTAGTCTGAAATATAAACGTGAGGAATAAATAACCTTCACCACTTCACTAAAGTCTATAACTTTGTTGAGTTTACATTGCTCGTTATAAATCATACTTGTAGCTGAGTGGACAGAGGGGAGACGGAACCGATCGGATTAGTGTTGAGATGATGATGGAATATGACATATTTACACGAAACATGCCGTAAGCAGTCGACTCTATTTTCAAATGCAAAAAACATATTGCATTTTTTATCATGATTATTATTTCAATAGTTTTTAGTAATAATGCCAACATATGTATGAGCGTGAGGTAAGGCGCATTCAATATTTACTTAGGGAGGGTGAACATGGAATGTAAGCATAGAAACAGTGGTAATTTTTTACTGCATAATGAATATCGAAAGCAAGAAATATTAGGTAATGAAATCACACAAAGATCAAAACAGTTATATTAAGTCCATAAGCAGAGATTCATCAATTTTATTTATATTTCCATGGCAAGGGTGGTGCGTACTGAAAATTCCCGAATATTATATTATTGGGCACTACTAACTGCGATGCTCAAAATACTTATCCGAATTAGGGTGCTAGTAATGATTTATATCTATTAATACGTTTGGAGAAATGCTTACTTAAAAATACAATTAATTATATCCTCTTAAAGAAAAGAAATTACTCTAAGTAAATTGAAGAAATCCGTTGATATCCTTCATATAAGGAGCCTCACTCATTATGTAATACAAATGTTCTTCTTTTATATATACCAATCAAAAATGTTATAATACTAATCGAAATGTTCTCCTTTTAACTTATGTGTAAAAATAAACGTTAATTTGTTCTCACGAAAAAAACGTTTAGGTATTACCTTTAAAATACGGTGGCGGATAGAAAAATTATCACCAAATTGATAGTTTCATCACAAATCTCTATTAAATTTTACCTACTTTTAATTAATTTAAATAATAAAAAAATCTTGCTGTTTAATATTGTGTTACAATTCAGACTGACTACGAAATGTTTACACTACATCGTTGTCTTGTCCTATTTCTTTATCCCCGATATAAACTGAGTTGCATATAGAAACTATTGTAGACTAATGTAATTTTAGTTTAATAACTTTGCTCTTGCTGAACCTGAAATGTGTTGTTGACTCTGTTTACTTTAAACGTGCACTTGCAGGATGTTTTATCAGTGGTATCAGTGGCTTTTCAAGAAACAGTTGTGATCCATTTTTTGCATTAAGTGGAGTTTCCGCTGAACTTATCTTAACCAGTTTGGTTTGTTTCAAATCTTTGTTTCTATTCGGACTGTGCATAACACTTTGATAAGTTTTTCCACTTATTTTAAAGTTTTCTTACCTTAAACCACATTTTCCTCCTTACTTTTTGAATAATTCACGTGGAAATTGACAGATGCTGCTTTAAAAAAAATATAAAATTTTCATCAATAATTTGGTATAATTTTGTCACAAACATATACAAGTTTAATTGTTTTTTATAATTCAAAAGTTAACTTATATTAAAATACGTGCAGAGCGTGCCAATTCTTTTTTTGATCAGTCAGAAACTATATTTGCAAAATTTCACGGCTGAATTTTGAATGTTTATAAATCTCATTTATGGCGAAAATAAAGCAAATTAACACGGAATATATGAATTACCACGGGTGAAGTTCTGAGATTAAAACTGTACGCTATTGCTTGCAGAGATTCAAAGAAAAATATTTCGTCTCCTATTTTTTTCAATCAGAAAGATCTTTGGCATCAAATTCCAAAACACAAAAAAACATATTTGAAGTAGATCCTAGGTAAAATTCTAACATTTAAAAAAGTATCTTTGTCGAGTTATTTTTGCTTTGACAACAAATATTTACCTCCAAACAAGTTTATTCAGAAGAGTCTTATAATCACACACATATACTTAAATGTATTAAATATGCTAAGGTAAAGATTTGCGCGTGAATAATAGTCGTTGAGAAGAATAAATGAAACCAAAACGCGCGGTAACGCACAAGCTAGTTCTCGACAGAAATATTCGAACAATGCATTATTTACACGAAATATTTCGGGTCATATTTTACATACCTGTAAATCAAGACATAAGTGGTATATTTAATTAAATATCCTTTTATTATGCAGCCTAATGGCTGACACCATATTACAGTTTAAATGTTATAAGGTAAGCTTTTATATTTCCGTAGATATACATAAACCCAAAAACCCTTCGTTTAATTCCAGTAAACTTGCTAATTTAAAATTTTTCAAATAGTTGTGTTCTTATAAGCATTAAAAACTTCCTAAATTGTTTGGAAAAGTTAGTTTCTCTGAAGAAATTAATGTAGTTAAATGTACAATGAAAACAAAACTTGAATAATATTTACTATGGGCTTACGTAAGTAGATTACGCTAACATTGGATTAGGGTTAATTCTATTTTGCCTGATACATAATTGTAATTGGTATACGCCCGCCTTTCATGTGTTGCACATTTGCGAAAATGATATCACATTATATTCCACAGGCGACGTAATTAAAGTTACATTGCCATGCATATACGGGCAGTGTGATTTTATTTAATTCGTATAAACAATCATGGTAATATTTTGTTCTTTTAAAACTATATAAATGTATCACCGCACTTAATTCAGTGGACTTACATTTTAGTATCTGTATTAAACAACTTTAAGGACTTCAGCCCGTACACAAATTAGTAATTTGGTGTCCAATTTCTTATTTCTGAAGTCGTTTTTTATAGAATTTATTATGTTCTACTATTAATTAAAAATATTCTGTAATTTATTAATCCTCAGTAGGAAATTTTAAGATCCCAGAATAGGCAAGTTCTTTTTAGATAAAGACTTTATTGAAATGAATGTAACAGTCAAGTTTCAAGTATAATTCATATAAATACGCAATGTCGTTTTCATGACATCACTTAGATGGTTTTTATCTTTTTCTTGCACCCGAATTATCATAGTTTTTTTCGATATACTCAATTCAGTCTTGCTTCGAAAACTTTTGTAAGTACCAAGCGTAAGTTAATTTAATTATCCTACGAGATATTTGATTTTGCTACTTTTTCATAAAAGCGTCATAAGAAGACATAAAAACAATATGCTATTTTTTCATAATCATGCCGTTAATATGAAATAGGGCTTATTAAACTACTGACTTTCAATTTCCCCAGTCCAATGTTGGTCAGTGCAATTAATGTTTGCTTTATAATTTTCCAACAATTACAATCATATTAATGAAGTTTAAAGAATGGGACACACTGGTATTTACTACTTATCAGGTTTTTCCACTTGACTTTCAATTATTATAATTTATGTCCCAAAATTGTGTCAAATAATCGTTAAAATATAAATATGAGGGTATAAAAGTGATGAAGTATATTTTTATATTCATTCAAAATATGAAGCGAGCTTAAGAGATCAAGATGAATTAGCTTACTTAAATATAAACCCAAAGCTGCACTAATACTTTTCCTGGACCTTTAAATCGCTTATTCAACACGGCATTATAAACTAGAGCTTATCTTTCACAGAGGAAAATTACTCGGCTAACTCCCATATCTAATGATGAAAATCCATCCTAATAGTGAACCCATCTGAAAAGAAACCAACTTTCTTAAACTTGATTTCACGTTACAACACAATATCTATTTGAGCTAAATAAACCAAACTTCAGACGAGGAACACGAATTTCATGTTGGATGCTTGACAGAAACGAATCTCACGTATTTCATCTAATATGTATTTTTCAGTTTGATCTCGTTTTACAAGTCCTCGTTGCGTGTTTCGATTACCACATAACTTTTAATATTATTCATAATCATGAAATAGTCTTCCTTAAACTCATACATTCCTTCTCCTCCTACCTCGAGAATAGAAAGCAAATTATATGTATAGTATTTTTATATGTGGCATCTATTTTTACTGGCAATATTTTTGTTGATTTACTTCTCATCTGAAAATACACGAAACGTATAAGACGTTCTCCTTAAAGAAATAATCATTAGAATAATTTACATATTTCTTATTTCTTTTCCAATATCTTGCAGAAAGTATTTCTAAACCTAATGGAAATCTGTAAATGTTACAAAAATATCGTGTAAATTGGAATATTGTAAATAAGTCCAGCTTTCGGCAAGATATTGAAAAATAATTAAAAAATATACAAATATTCCAATGCTTATTTATTTAAGAAGAATCGTTTTATACCTTTCGTGCATTTTCAGATAAGAAGTAAATCAATAAAAGTATTGCTAGTAAAAATTTATGCCACATATACGAATACTATACATATGATTTGCTTTCTATTCTCAAGGTACGAGGAGAGAGTATATATGAGTTTAAGGAAGACTGTTTCATTATTATTAGTAATATTAAAAGTTATCTGATAATCGAAATACGCAGGGAGGACTTACAAAACGAGATCAACCTGAAAAAGACATATTGGATGAAATACGTGAGATTCGTATCTGTCAAGCACCCAACGCGGAATTCGTGTTCCTCGTCTAAAGTTTGGTTTATTTAGCTCATATAAATATTGCCTTGTAACATGAAATCGAATAATTAAGTTGGCGTGGAAGGTACCGCAATCAATCGAAAGTTAGTTTCTTTTCAGAGGGGTTCACTATTAGGATCGATTTAGGATCGATAACTCCCATATCTCCATTAGATATGGGAGTTAGCCGAATCATTTTCTTCTGTGAAAGATAAGCTCTAGTTTATAATGCCGTGTTGAATAAGCGATTTAAAGGTTCAGGGAAAGTATCAGTGCCGCTCTGAGTTTATATCCGAGTAAACTAAGTTATGTTGATCTCTTTAACTTGCTTTATATTTGGAACGAACATAAAAATATCCTTCATCACTTTTAAACCCTCACATTTATATTTTAGCGATTAATAATTTAAAAAGAAAAAAAATTTTCCATGTTTGTATATCCCTGAATTAAATAAAATCACCACTACCCGTATATGCTTGGCAATGTAACTTTATTTCATTTGCCTATGGAACATAATGTGATATAATTTTTGCAAATGTGCAACACATGAAAGGTCAACGTTTACCAATTTTAATTATGTATCATACAAAATAGAATTAACCCTAATCCAGCATAAGCGCAGTCTACTTCCGTAAGCCCATAATAAAACTTATTCATGTTTTGTTTTCAATCAAGCACATTTTACGCAATGAATTGTACACTTAACTACATTAATTTTTTCAGATAATCTAACTTATCCTTGACAAAGTTAGGGAAATTTTTTTATCGCGTGTAAAAATCCAAGCTAGTTGAAAAATTTTAATTTAGTAATTATACTGGAAATAAATCGGGGTTTTTGGGTTTATACATATCTACGGAAATATAAAAGCTAACTTTATGGTATTTAAATTGCAATATGAGGCCAGCCGTTTGCTTGCATAATCAAGGGGTATTTAATTAAGTTTATCACTCATGTCTCTATTTAGAGGTATGTAAAATATAAGCTGAAATATTTAGTGTAAATATTGCATTTTTCGAATATATCTGTAGAGAATTTCATTTTTTCTTCTCAACGACTACTGTTCACACGTAAATTTTTACCTTATCATATTTAATGCTTACAAGTTCATGTATATGATAATAAGACTCTTCTGAATAAACAAGTTTAAAGGTAAATATTTGCCGCCAAGGGGAAAAACTCGATAAAGATATCTTTAAATGTTAGAATTTTACCTTGGATCTAATTCAAAAATGTTTTTTTGTCACCGCGCTTCATTTAATTATTGAAATAGTTGAAACTTACTATTGCCTACATGGTTGCGGTTTTATATAAGAAAAATAAAATTCGATTTTACCTGCATAGTTTTTTTGTATCATGGCAAATCGTGTAGCAAACACGGTTTTGGTCTGATAACAGTGGGTGTATCTTTTTGTGATAACAATGTATATAAAAACCGAGTTAGGTATAACGCCAGAAGTTTATAGTGAAATTTCCTATTTAATAACATATAAACTTTTATATAAAATGTCACGCACCATTCCTGCATTTGAAGCCTGCGGCGTTAATTAAATATTTATTTTGTTCACTACTGTTCAAAGATACAAACTGATATTTTACCATTATACCAATGTTAAAAACAGATATTTTACTCGTTATTGAAGAACAGATAACAAAACAAAAAATGTATATTTTAAGAGGAAAAGTGTTAACACAACAGTCCCGGATTACATTCGACATTATGGAGTTGTTTTGGGAAATAATCGTATAATTTTATATAAATTACCCATATTTCCTCCAAGATCCAGTACTAATTCTTGACAATAAACACTCATCTTGCATTTGCTTAGAAGTAGTTATATTTTTGAAAGAAGTTTCGTGATGTTGACAATTTGGCATTGTAATTTTGAATCAGGGCTTTTCAAGTTTTCTCAAAATTGAAGAGTAAGTGGAGTACTTAATGCAAAAAATGGATCACAAATGTTTCTTCAAAAGACACTGATACCACTGATAAAACATCCCGCACGCGTACGATTAAAGTAAACAGAGTCAAAAACACATTTCAAGTTCTGCCAGAACAAACTTATTAAATTAGAATTACATTAGTCTGCAAGCGTTTTTATGTGTAAGTCAGTTTATATCGGGGATAAAGAAATAGGATAAGACAAGGATGTAGTGTAAACATTTCGGGGTCAGTCTGAATTATAACATAATAATAAACAGTAAGATCTTCTAATAACACTTAATAATTCCTGATCATTAATTTTTAATCCCCTAAAATTCAATAAAATTTGTAGAAATATTAAAGGTCGAGCATAAAAACCTATGGAAAGATTATATTCTCATTTAGGTATAAATAACTGATGATAGTTACATTCCTCGTCGGCGATAATATAATTTACAAGAAAACTGTCATTACATCACTTATGTTAATTTTTCATAAAATTTCTTATAATTTGAATAAAACGAGGAATTTCTTTCTATAAGTGGTCATTTCCGTAAGAAATATTGAATTTTAATATCGTCGCTGTGGTTGGTTGGGTTGATCAAAAAGCACACTTTCTTTGACGGCGAGGCAGAATAATATAAACACACCGCGCTTCAGCTTAATTGATTGGACGCGCCTCAGGAGAAAATATTCCTGCTCACAATTAGCGTCTACAATTAACTATGTAATTTTAATTACCTCATTAAAATATAGTCTATTCTACTGTATCTGTATAAACAGGAAAGCACAAAAAAATTGACATAAAAAATCTAAGTTCTTGTTCCGCTTCTTTTCTTTTGTTCTCTTATCATATTAAGACACAATTAAAATTTGCTATAACTGCCCTTGTACTTTTCCACCATATTTTCCAAGCAAATAATTAGCTTTTCTCGTTGTGCCGTAAACGTTTTATTATTGTTGTGTTATTTAAGCAACGAAAATTTATGATTATCCAGAAAATGAATTTTTTTTAATGAATTAATAACAAAGATGATGAAAAACGCTTATTTCTTTCCCATGGCGGTTTATTTCATTTTTGCATCAGATTTTATCCTTCTTATTGAAACCTTCTACGTTCACCGAATTTTTCAACATGTGGTTCATACAAATTTAGTTCCACAAAAACCCAATGTTTTAATAATTTTGAGGAAGTCGGGGATACTTTTTAAAGATTATATTGCTAATTACAATAGGAGCGCTTGGAGTTATACCAAATACATAGACGTTCTGTCGGTATACTGAAACTTGCACACATTAATACAAGAAATAAAATAGAAGCCGCTTGAGACAATAAAAAAATGCAGGAGTAAAACATTTGGGAAAATCATTAGTACACAGATGAGGTACTAATGATTTTCCCTAATATAAAAAATATTTCTTTCGATAATATGGAAAAGTTTAAACAAACAATAGTTAAGAATACGTGGCAAAAGTTTTGCTGTAAATCAATTTATTCAAAACGTATTTTCATTGTTTCATTTAATTTCAAAATAAGGAAAAATTGTATAGGGATTTGTGATAAAACTATCAATTTGGTGATCATTTTTCAATCCGTAAACATTTTTTTTGGTGAGAACAAATTAACGTTTATTTTTACACAAAAGTTAAAAAAAGAACATTTCGATTAGTATTATAATATTTTTGTTTGGTATATATAAAAGAACATTTGTATTACACAATAACTGAGGCTCCTTATATGAAGGATATCAATGGTTTCCTTCAATTTACTTAGAGTAATTTATTTTCTTTAAGTGGATGTAATTAACTGTATTTTTAAGTAAGCAGTTGTACAAATGTACTAATAGCACCTTAATTCGGATAAGTATTTTGAGCATCGCTCTTAGGAGTGCCCAATAATATTATATTCGGGATTAATCACCCTTGACATAGAAGTGTAAATAAAATTCATGAATATCTGCTTATGGACTTAATATAACAGTTTTTTCTTTGCCCTGTTTCGGTCCCTAATATTTCTTGCTTTCGTCGTTTATTATGCAGAAAAAATTACCACTTTCTCTATGCTTCCGGGGTCTTGACATTCCATGTTCACCCTCCCTAAGTAAATATTGAATGCGCCTTACCTCACACTCATACATATGTTGACATTATTACTGAAAACTATTGAAATAATAAGCATAATGAAAAATGCAATATGTTTTTGGATTTGAAAATAGAGTCGATTGCGACATGCTTTCGGCATGTTTCCTGTAAATATGTCATATTCCATCATCATCTCAACACTAATCTGATGGATTCCGTCTCCTCTCTGTCCTTTTAGTTACAAGTATGATTTATAACAAACAATATAAACTCTACAAAGTTACAGGTTTTAGTGAAGTAATGAAGGTCATTCATTCCACACGTTTATATTTCAGACCACTGAGGTATACAAATACGTTGCTAATCTCAATTAGGCTTATTATATCCGTTAACAAACCATTTATTTGATTTTGCGGGCATTAAGTGAACTTGCTGACAATAAGTGAAATGGTAAGTTATCCGGCATTAATTTGAAAAATGTATATGGAAACACTTTTTACAATTAGTCAATAATTTATATACCAGTCTGACATGAGAATAAAAAAAAAAAATATTACAAGGCCAGTGTGTTCATTAGTTTTATTTGAAATGCTTGTCATTCACTTAATGACATCTTGTCCTTTGATAGTACCTGATAAAATTAGCGGTTTATTGTAACAGATGGAATAAAATAACAACCTCTAAACTACGTAATAAGTACGCAACTTGCACTTGAAAACGTAAACAAACGTCAAAAATATTTTGTGGCTTATTTTATTTGCTTGTTGATCAATTTTATTGTTTATCTGTTTTAATGAAGAAAAAATATATCACGATATTGAAAGAAATTGTATCACGAATTATTTTACGAGTATATACAAGATTGTTAAAAAATAGAAAAAACAACGAATTTGTAGATGAAAGTAATTGCGTTAAAATATTATTAGATAAATAAAATTGGCATTTGAAATAAATGTGACGCTCAAAATCAAAACCGGTTCTCTCAAACACAATTTAATTTAGAGATTCCTGATTTTCGGTCCGTTGTCAAACAAAAAAAAAATGAACCAAACCGAATTTAAAATATGGAATTAATTTAAAATATATTTGAAGTCAAAACTTCTTTAGACGCAGTATACCCAATTTTTCTGCGCAGTGAATGAAACCGAGCCATCATGTTCAGGTTGGTGACGCTGAAGCGGATAAATTCGGCTCACCTCAGCATCGGCTAACACAGAGCGTATCGTTTCAATAATTACTTATCTCTTTTAAAATTGTTACACATTCTTTAAGATAATAAAGGGCTTATAACGTCAATTTAATTCACTCTGACAAACTAAAGTAAGTAATTTTTTTGCACAGTGTGTTGGATAAATTAAATTTCCTAAAGCGTCTTCAAATTGTTTTTCTAAAGAAACCAATATATACATTTATCGAAGGATTTTAATACTTAAGCTTGATGATGGAGATGCGCGCTATTTTAATTTTATTGAATATCGATTAAAAAAAGTAACATTTTGCCTTTAGGAAATTTTCCCACACTTTTTTGTTTCACAAATCTCGTAATGGAATGGAAAGAGGACATCGGCAAAATAACACAACTCGAATTTTAGGAGAATAAATAATTGACCTGTGCTAAGTAGGTCTATACCAAATGATAAAGTATAGGAAATCATTGTGTGTTAATATTAATGTTCCTACTGTTTTTCCCTTTTCAGATTATGAGACAGGCACAGTAAGTTGACTTAACAAATTTTAGTCAGTAAGGTAAACTTGGGTAAATAAAACCTTACATAGGTTTACTTTGTGCATTCACGATACATTACGTGTAGCTAAGTGCTTCACAGTTCTGTATACAAATACGATGTACACAGTATTGTAACTGGTATGATATAAATAAATTTTAGAAGATTTCAGAGGGTTTAGAAAGCGATTTAAAATATATCTCCATATAATTAATACATAAGAATAAAAAAAAGAATTAGGTTTCTTTAGCTATAATTTTACATGTATTATCTGTAATGTCAATTTAAGTTTGCGAAATAACTAGGATACTTTTTCGCTTAAAAACAAAGGAAAAAGTTCAAAATTTTGTTTGCATATTAATAAATCTCATATATCTTGTCTAAGCTAATGAACTACGGATTTGGTCAAGAACTTACAAAATAAAGAAGAGAAAGCATTAAAGTTTTAACTAAATGACAAGGAGTATCTGTAATTTTTTTTAAAAGAATATGTATAAAGGAAAGATATTTGAAGAAAATAACAGCATGACATTAAAATTAAATTTTTTTCATGTTAAATATTTATTTAACCATACAAGTACGTAAAATAATTTAAATAAACAAGAAGACAAATAAACAAAAATAAAATTGCTTCTTTCAAAAACCTTACGTAGCATGAAAAAAATGTCAAACAAGTTTGAAATACACATATCACTTACAAATTCTGTTGCAACATAAAATTATTTTTCACAAACAATCAAAATTTAAACTCAAGTAATATTTTACTTTTCTTTAATCAGCTACATACAACAAAAAGCTCTAAATTCATTTTATCTGAAGACTTTTTATTAATTATGATGACTTTTGCATTATATATCAATTTCATATATTTGTATATTACATATTAGCACAATTTGACCTAAAACCCTTTTAAAATGCTAAATTTTCGATAAATTTTACGTACGTTGCCAAGACTGAAAATAATTGAAAATTGTGTTTCGTTATACAAATATCATTAGATCACTTGCTGAGTAAAAGTTTAAAAATATTACAACCTAAACATTTATTATTTGTGACAATGAAATTAATTAAATAAGAACAAAGAACTCTAACGTTAATATTAAAGAGAAGCAAATAGATTAAATAATGCAAACCTTTAAACAATGCATTTCAGTAAATAAACGAAGCTCGTTATGCGTTTTTCCCGACACTTTAAGGTGAAAAATATATTTTCTATAAATTTATGAGGTGAAAATTAAATCTACATAATTCGCCTTTTTAATACATGGCACTTTAATTTTTGAGTCCAGCAAATCCGTTCACAAATTATTTCTAATAAAAGAAACACCGATGATAACATCCATCCACCTATAATAACTAAGAAACAGGCTCGCATATGGTGAATAGTCAATGCATCATTATTATTGCGTTTCAGTTGGAGCTTATGATTTTCCACCTGAATGAAATGATGTAATTCGATAATGAACTTTTCATATATTCTGCTAGCTGCCATGCGAGCTTGTACAGAGCTCATTACATTCTCCAGTGGCGAGTCTGGTTGCAAATAATTAGTTACAGAATGTTGTGTTATATCATTTGGCAAAATAGTTAAGAAATTAGTGCCATTGGTTATTGAATGCATTCCAACCAAGACGTTGCTTGGAATACGCATAACAAAATTCAAAGACCTTTTAGACATAAGTATTAAATAATCAAATATATTTTCAGGACCTATGATTTTATAACCATCGTAAAATGTAAGTTCATCAGCAAAGTACGTTCTAAACTCAGCCAATCCTCCGTATTCGTACCCAGCTGCAATGGCTCCAGAAATTGTATTCAAATCAGTATCGTATACATCTCGTTTCAGTACACTAAGGAGTGCTCCTTGGTAAGCAGTACCCATAAGGAAACTAAACCATATCCACAAAGTTAAACAAAATGACAAAGCGTCTTTTGTCGTTCGTTTTGCAGTCATTTGACCAAAGAATATTGACCAGGTGGCAATATACAGATTAGGACTTAACGTATCTTTTGGAAAGTAAGTGTTCCATTTATCTTTTATTCTGGTTTCCTTCAGTATCATTAACAGGAGAAACAACACCAATATAAATGTTATGAATGACATTCTAAGAGGAAAATCGAACGGCCTTATTAATTGCTCCCAAGCGGGTCTGAGAGGAACGGGTGGTGAGACCCAAACGATATCAGTTGTCCAGTAAGGATACGTAAACGGAAAAGTGCGTGTGTTATCAACGTGTAAAAGTAAGGAAACAGAAATATTTGCTTGTCGTGTTATGAGATTATAGAAATTTTCTTCCCAACGCTTTCCACTAAATATACCACCACTAGCTTCTTTTATTTCCAACGTGGCATTTACCTGTTTAGTCAGAGTGTTAAAAACGTCGAACATTAGTCCAGAAATTTCTTGTATTCCGTGTTTATTTTTTCTAATGATGTACGGTGGAAAAAAAATAATTGTCATTATTATTGGGCAGCCATTGAAGTTATTAAATTTTTGTGGAAAAAGGTTGTGCATAAATTGAGAGTGCACACATTCTTTTATTGTGTCCAATAATATCGATTTTATATTATTGCAGTGACCATTTTCCATGGGAAAATATGTTAATACATTGACTTGATTTGTTTCATTCAGATGTAAGAGTACAACGTTCGCCAGATAATATTTCCAACAAATAGCAAACATCGTTTCAGCGTTACAGTTCTTCGCATTTCCTTCATCACCACCACAAATAATAATGAATTTGCCATAGTTGGCAAATATTGATTCACTTTTCATTTTATCCATTATATATTCTAATTCTTTCACACAATCGACATAAATTACGTACTGCGTAATATGATACGGAATATTTTTACTGTAAAGTGAACTTGACAATCTTCTGTTTTCATTTATCTCTAACGACAATAAGCAGCCAGCGTAGTGACGACTGAAATGCCGCAGAAAATGATTCCCATTCATTCTACTGCTAATTATCGTTGTCGAATATTGTGCATTGTAATATTTTTCAGCAATTTGTACTGCTAGATTCTCTACACACTGGGGTCGATTGGAGTGACGTGAGAAATTACGCTGAGCCGAACAAAAAATGGTAACATTTAAAATAAAACAAAATTTAACTATTCGAAACAAATGCACCCCCTTTATAACAGACATGGCGTCTTGTCTAGGAGGCGCTCAAATAATGTTTGGCAAACCTTACGTTAGCGTTACAGTCTACATGGTATTTTATTTTCTTCATTCTAATGTGAACTGAATCCACATAACCATCAGTTTACGTTATTTGACATCTTCATTTGTTTTTAATTAGGAACATCGATATCAATACGTAATGATATGTTATACCATATCATTGAGTATAAAGCTTCTTCGCCTATCCTTCAGACGTCGTTTTTTTATTTACTTTATAGATTTACTTGCGGTCTCATATTGTCGATGTCATATTTTTTTTTCATTAGGATGTTACCTATACATTGTAATATGATCATATTTCTTAGAGCAAAAATTCCATTTTGAATTTAATTTTCGGTACAATGTAGAGGCGGATTATGGCATTAAAATATAAAGATGAATTATTTTAGCGAGGGTTTCATTTTAACACTAGTAATTTCTCCTTATGTTCAGTTTTTGCAAATAGCAAGATTATTTTTTTTATAAATCCCAGGCTTTTGGGTTCCATATGAAGCATATGTAATTATACGACTGTAACTATCCATATGTCCGAGACTTTTGAATTATGAACCAAAAAACTTGGAGGTTTCGCGGCACAAGATTAAAATTTACAACTTTATTATATTTCAAAACTACTCGCAAACATGGGAAGGGGAGTGCAAAAGAACAGTATAATGTAATTTGCCGTGATACAAAAAGCTATGTAGTGAAACCCGAACATTGTTTTTCTCCAGACAAAGTTATATCCCAATAGCGTACGCTTCAATGACTCGTTTCTACTAATTCGCCACACAATTTTCCTGGCAAATGGTATTATTCCACTCTACAACGTTACTGCAATGCACTCCATATCCATTCCGCAGGCAAACGATAACTAATAAACGCGTTGTCAATGGGACATTAAAGTAGTATATTATAATTTGGTTTTATAAGTCTGTTTACATCGGAAACATGGAAACAGGACAAGGATTAAAGAAAACTTCTATGTTGTCTTTGTCAGACACATTTGTTACCTGATTACAAAAAGTTAGATTTTCTAAGTATATTAAATGAATTCTGACCAATATATGATCACTAATTATCCTGAATTGAAAGCACTTTAGAAAACTCTTTCCTGTTTACATGTAAATATCGCGTTTTTAGTTACATGTGTCATATTTATCACACCTTCTAAATACCTTCTTTCAGCATTATTCTTTATTAATATGAAAATATAAATAATGTTAACATTTATTGGGACTGCATGAATCAATGTATTTTTCCATGAAACGGTCCACGTGGAAAGTACGTGTCGACGACGGAAAACTCCTGTTTCGCTCACTTTTTCCCTTTCTTCTCTTATCAATATAAAATCTGTTATATCTGCTTCGTCATTAAATTGATTTAGTTACCCTCAAACAATATTAGCCTCGCTTCATATTTTCCACTAAAATTTTCCAAATAATTTATTTATTGAAACGTTAACGAGTTTATTATTCTTAGTGTATAAATTTACGAATGATTACTTCGTCTTATCCAGAGAAGTGCTTTCCTTTATTTCGCAAATAAATAAAGTTCTTTTTTAAAAAATTCTTTTACCCATTTATTCAATTTCTGCCTCAAATAAGAAAGAAAATCTTATCTTATCCAAACATTACCCATCAACCGAATTTTTAACATAGGCTTCATATAACTTTGCTATAATGTGAACCCGACATTTTGATAGCTTTGGAGAAGTCGGAGACAGTTTTTAAATTTATAATGCAATCTTGCGTTTTTGGCTATATTAACTGCACACTTGTTCGTTCTGGTTGGGTAACCAGCATACCCGAAGTACAGTTACAAGGGAAGGTACAATCTATTAGTTATAAAAAGTTGAAATTTGTTTAAAGAATTATTATTTTCGGCGAGCTTTTCCATCAAAATTATTAATTTAAAACATCAATTCATCACGTAATAATTTCACATAACATTAGATATCAATATTTTTTTATTTTCATTTACTTATGCCAAAACCGGTAATGCATCCGTTGAACAGGTCCTATAAGCTTTGGAAAGAGTCAAGCGTATTGTAATTACGCCCCTTTTAACCTGTTGGACCTCAACATATCATGAGGCCCATACCGAAGACGCATAGGCCAAATTACCCAAGTATATCGCTGTATGCATTAGCTTGAGGGTAGAGCTATTCAGTCCTCAGTCAGGACCGGCAAGCCCGGCCATGGCGTGGAAAGTAACCCTAGCCTTTTTACCAATATACCGTGCATGCGGCATGAAGCTTCGTTTAGAATCGATGGCCATACCCAAGTACGTTACCCTGTCACGCACATCGAACTGGACCCGCCCATCGCCACATTCGACTCCCTCGCCAATCTGCCCTTGAAGAGGGCAGCCCCGGGTTGGGGGAGGGGGCAAAGCTGGGCTTACTCGAGTCGACCGAGTGTGGTCTAGTCTCTATCTCCCTGCGTCTCGCTGCTTCGACCATCAGAAGAGTGTTATCAGCATAAGCGATGCTACTGCATCATTAATGGGGTATCGCAGATATAAAATCGAACAGGATAGGAGCAAGGACCGAAACCTACTGGCAGCCCCTGGTCAACATGTCTTTACTACAATATCTCCGTCGTGTAATAAGACCATTCGGTCACCAAAATAATTATTTATTATCCGACGGAGGTCCGCTGACACTCCCCTGTTATAAAAAGAAGTCAAATTGGCAGGCCACCAGGCATTATCAAAAGCGCCGAAGATGTCCTTTGTGTCAATTTCTAAATTTCTCGTCAATGAGCAGTAACCTATAGACTTCGAAGTTGTGAGTTAGCATCGAGTTACGTGATATTTGAAAGGCCGTATCTTTTAATTGCATTAAATTAAACCAAGGAGTAATAGACCTTATCATTTAAGGTGAATTCTAAATTGAAATCTATAACAATTCATCAAAATTAAGTTCCCGATAGAAAAACACATGGATATCAGAGTGATAATTGTAACGTGTTTGTGTTTTTAATGTTGAGACAGGGAATAATAAAAATATAACCAAAACTCTGTTAAAGTTCTTGAAATATAAGAAAATAAATAATTTATATATTTAATGTCGGAATTATGAGCGAAATATTGCTTAGTGTTTGTTCTAACCTCTGGTGATGGTATTTTTACCATAGAGGAACGGAGGAGGTATATACGTTTAGGGCTAGAGATTGTTTATTTGTTTGATTGTGTGTGTAATCCAATGTTTTCACTTATCCAAAACGGTTTGACCTATTTAGATACGGTTTTCTATAAAATGTTTGTGTTTCATTGACAATGGCTCTCAGATAGGTGTTATGGTTATTAGTCGCAATAAAAAAATTGTTGCAAACGAATGTTCTTATTTATCTCCAAAACGGTTTACCCGATTTAGTCACGGTTTTCTGTAAAATATTTGTGACTAATCAGCGATGGTTTTTAGATAGGTGTTTATGGTGTTAGCTTGCTAGGGGGCGCTGCAACATTTTATTGCCAACGAATTCTCTCATTTTTCTCCAAAACCCTTCACCCGAATCAGATACGGTTTTCGATAAAAAATTGTGATTTAACTGGAAGGTTATTAGTTAGGTGTTATGTTATTAACTCGTCAGGAGGCGCTGCAATAAACATTTTTATTGATCTAAATTAACTATTTTGTGACCGTTCTTCGGCTTCATCGATGTGTGGTCCAAGTAACATGTTTCACAATCGCTCTAATCCTTCAAGTCCTATGCCATTGTGCGAATTGTTGAAGAGTTTTCTTTGATTTAGATCAGTTATTAATACGCCATCTGTAGATCATATTATACTAAGAGCCATAAAAACTTGTCCTTTGGCGAATGCTTTTTAGAAGTTATTACATATTTTTTTTCTTCGTTACTAAAACTAATAAAAAAAAGCAAAATTATAATTTTGTTTAAATCCATACCGATGTAAACGTTCTAGTGGAAAAAGTATAAAATAAAAAGCAAAATTAAAAAATGATGATAAAATTTATGACGGACGCAGTCATTGGATTTGAAAAACAGTTAATTTTTTTTTAAACCCCCCCGACTTAAAGAAATAAAAACCTGTTAATATAATTACAAACCCAAGAAAATCCGTCGGAACCACTATTGCGATTTCCGTTCTCAATATCAATTACATTGCAGCAGCACAGAAAACTATTTGCGCACGTAAGACAATTTCAATTAGTCACAAACTAAAAAAGACTTTAAAAAAAATATTTAATCGTTTTTCAATTACAACGACTGCATCCGTCGTGGCTTTTTTAAAAATGTTTAATTTTGCTTTTTATCTATTGTGCTTTCATTTTATCATTAAATATATTTGTTATTTACCAAAACGCTTTCGTTATTATACCTTACTTTAATAAATTGACCCTTAAATATTCGTAAGAAGAATAAAACACAAATGTTTGCACGGGCTCTCCAGAGAATAAAATTTGTTCGGAAAAATTTGAATTGTTTATTATTTGAAATGAAATAAATACTTTTATTATACGAAAAAATCGCAATTTAAATTGAAACCTTTAAGAACACAAAAAACACTTAAAGTTAAAACATCTCATTAAAGGTAAATTTTGGCACATACAAAGGTCAAAAGCTTAAAATCAAATTATTGTTATTAACTATCAAGATCTACGTCGTAGAAGGTATCGCAGTATACACTAAAATGTTTATTACAGAAAAATTTAGAGGATTTCTTAAATTTTATTGACAAATTTCGATTATTCCTTCTTGGACAATTGTAACACCGCCCACATTATGTGGATGAAAATCCCAGGTAGATTTCTAAATCTTGCATTTTTAACACACGTTTTTTACTACATTTCGAGTTGTATTAATATTGACTCGTCTTTTTTAATGACTCCCGACAAGTTCTGATGCAAGTCTTCGCAAGAAATGTCGCCTTACGAAGTCAATCATCATCGAAGTCAACCTCATTGCGTCCACAAAGTTCAAACGCGTTGAGCTCAATAATCCGGACATTACCCATAAACCTAAGAATGTTTTAAATTCTTCAATATATGAACTTTTAGCGTCTCGGTCCCTATTAAAATTGCTTTTGAGTATTTCAATGTACTTGTTCGTGATTTTAATAGTCAAATTCAAAAGGTCATCCGTAAAAAAATAATTGAAACACTCTACTGCATTCTGCAAATTTCGCTAGTTGTTTGACACCCGAAAAATGGAGAATTATGTTATGTGCACGCGTTCTGACGGCACTCGGTGGAGGAGTCTTGAAGTGTTTTTGTTTGGGGTTATGATTGACGTTACGTCTAGGCAAATGATACCGTCATCTTGTCTAGCAGTAAAATCATCGTCGCTATCTGACGATTCGCCTAACGGTTCGTCTGATGATTCTTCTATCTCGCTTGCAGTGTCATGATCACTTTGAATGATCTCATCGGCTACACTACGAATCTGAACCTCTAATATGCTTTTCTTTTTTGAAGAGTTCCTTCAATCACTATGCAATACGTTCGTCTCTTCTATCTAAGATCTGTAGCCGAGGAAGAAAGAACATTTGCAAATATATACATTTTGTATACGTAATATTTGTAAAAAGAGAAATAAATATGTATTAATACAGTGTACTGATAATACAGTGAATTGATTCACAAATACCCTGAAAAAAACGAAACATTTGTACGAAACATTATTAAAAATATTCACTCAAGTACTTGCATGGGGTCTGGATTCAAAAGAGCAGCGACGCGTCCTCCACTCCCAGCGATGTCGTGGGCATTAAAGTATAATCTTTCGCACGCATTAGGAAGTTGGCAGAAGCGCGGGGACAATTCAACCATTGCAAGTATTTTTTTCGGCGAACGAAAGTGCGAAGACCCCATGCGACTAATTAAGGATTAACACGTAAAACGCTCAAAATACTGTTATTATAACCGTAGAGCGTTATATTTCTTGTCGATTTATCTCTTTCACATGACCTTCGGTGCTGTAAATTTGTTTTTGTAGCTAAACTATTTCACGTGTACCAGATGAACTTTGATTGGTCATTATAATTTGAAGTGCATAAGGCAGAACATTAAAAATGTTATCCTCAAATTTTCGTTGCAATTTGACGATGTCAACATGGCAATATTAGGATGATAATTGACTAAAAATTCAGCCGAAGAAGCCTCTTCCCGTTTTTTAAGCATGTTCGTCTTTCTATGTTTAATTCCGCTTTCTGTAACCATATACAAACGTTGTATTTCTGTTAATATTCATAATTGACTCCCTAAAATTTCATTACTCTCACCATCTGTTATTAGGGACGATACAAATTTCATCTACACAGAATTCTCTCTTACTTTAACCGATATCCGTGATATTAATGCAAATTTCTGTATGAATGGAAATAATGGGTACATTAATAAAATCATTTGATGTTTGGTAATCAGAGGCTACTTTTTGAATTGATTCCTCTGAAATTCACCACGACCGAGAGTAAATGGTACTATTATCCCGTTTTGCTTACAAGATACAAGTTAACCTATTTGTTAAAAAAAAATATTCAAGCAAGCTCGAGTCGACGATATATTTTTTGAACCGGAATTTGATCAGTCTTATTTACTGCAGCACCTTCAAAATTTATACTCTAGAAAACAAAACTTAACTTTGTCGAATGATTTTACCACCTTCGCAGAATTGTGGAAAGGTGTGCTTTTTTGCATTCGCTGAAGAACTGTGAAAACATAGGACAGCTTTCAACTTTTGTTCATTAATTTAAAAAATTGCCTATGGGTTATATATTCATAAATATTTGTACAACTGAGTTCTTAAAGGAATGAAATTATTTAATTGATAAAATGCAAACAATTCTGTACCATGGTTTCAATATTTAAATAATCTCTTGCCTTAAACCTAAAACATTAAATCTAGTGCTCATATTATATTCTCTGTTTCTCCTTATAGCCGAATTCCTGATTCAAATCCTTTTTCACTATTTATGTCATGAATAAACTTGATTATGATACACGAAATATATCTACGTTTAACTATATTTTAATAAGTATTATAGAAGACATTGATATTGTTATATTAATATTGTTAATAATAATATTTGAACAATGTATTAGAAAAAAACAATTTGGGGTCAAAAAATCTTAGTAAACAAAAGCTCTTAACAAAATGTTTACAATCAAAAACTGGCTGAAATGCTATCAAATAATAATATCACTTTTTGTGCATGAATTTTTTTTACACGTTTGACATTGATTGTGGAGAAATTCTAGGTAACTCACATTGAATGGAATTCCTGACAAAATTTAAATGATTCACTAATAGTTATCTTCTACCTAATGATATATCACGTTTATGTATTATTTTTATATGTTTTAAGGATGTTAGAAAAAAATACATTCACGTAAATCCTCTATTTGTCAATTGGGAATTTCTTTAAATGCAAAAGAACGATAAGATTAATAAACATTCAATATTTGAAATCAATAATATGGTAATAACAAGTCTCGATAAAAACAATAAAACTAATTATGATGACAAGAAACAGGTTAATCGTATTTTTTAATATAGAAACACCAAAAATCGAAAATATGATTAAATGTGATGAAAAAGTATTTTATATTGCATAATGTATTTATGTATGAGCAAATACGAATAGTGAATTTAAAGTGGTATGTCGTTATAGACCAAATTTTTTTACGTAATATATAATAACCAATGTCCACAGAGTAGACGAAGAAGGCCATAATAAATGATAAGGTGTAACATATCATTACGTGTTGAAATCGATATTAACCTAATTGAAAAATAATTTCGGTAGCCAATTACGTAAATAGGATACGGAGCACAACAAAATAAAAAACAAAGCACTACATGGAGTACAAGACGCCATGAATATGTCCAAACTCTATTCGACCGCCTTCAAAATAAGACATTATGTCTGTTACCGAGGCAGCGGCTTTATTGCAGCAAATTAAAGTTTTATTTCTGTTGAATATAATCACTTCTTCTTCAGCTGAAGTAAATATGGTACTTCATTCCGACCGATCGCATTGTGTGCAGAGTTTAGCAGCACAAATTTCTGAAAGATATTACGACCTACAATATACAACGCTAACATTTAGCATGAATACAAGTGACAAAAATGTTCTGGGATATTTTAGTTACCATTACAATGGATGCTTATTGTCATTAGAAATGAATGAACACAGAAAACTTTCAAGTTTACTATACAGCAAGAATTTTCCTCATCGCATTATGCAATATGTCATTCATGTCGACTATGTGGAAGATCTTGAACATTTTATGGATCAAATTAGAAGCCAATACATATTTGCCAACTATGGTAAATTTATAATTATTTGCAGTGACTACGAACAGGTTGCAAATAAATGTAATACTGAAAAGTTTTTTGAAATTTGCTGGAAATATTATTTGGCGGACGTCATTCTTTTACACCAAAGTGAAGCTTATGAAGTAAATGTGTTGACCTATTTCCCAATGAGTAATAATTCTTGCAATAATATTAAACCGGTTACGTTGGACACTGTGAAAGGATGTGGAAAATACCAATTTATTCACAATCTTTTCCCAGAAAAATACAAGAATTTCAACGGTTGCCCGATTACAATTGCAACTTTTCTTTTTTCACCGTATTTAATGGTCAAAGAAAATACTCACGGACTACTAGAATTTTCTGGATTATTAGGCAATTTCTATAATATTATATATAAAACATTAAATGCTTCACTGGAAATAATATTAGAAAAAAATAATGGGAGGTTTAACGGGACGCACTGGACAGGATATTTTAATCATCTCATAAGACGACAAGCAAATATTACCGGTAGCGTATATTTAAATATTGATAATACGCGCACTTTTCGATTTATGTATCCGTATAAGACAAGTGATACCGTTTGGATGTCACCGCCAATTCCCCTTAGACCCATTTGGGAGAAATTAATTAGACCATTTGATTTCTACCTCAGATTGATATTCATAATGGTTATATTAGCCTTGTTTTCAATATTATTGATATTGAAAGAAACGGGTTTAAAAAACAAATGGAACAAGTATTTTCCAAAGGACACATTAAATGTTAATTTGTACCTTAACACCTGGGCAATTTTTTTTGCTCAAATAGTTCCTAAAAGATCAGTGAAAGACGTTCTTTCATTTTGTTTGGCTTTGTGGATATGGTTTAGTTTTTTTATGCTCACTGCTTATCAAGGAGCTCTACTTAGTGTTTTGAAACGAGATGTATATGAAACTGATCTGAATACAGTTTCTGGTGCCATCGCAGCTGGGTACGAGTTCGGAGGATTCACTGAATTTAGAACATTTTTTGCTGATGTACCTAAATATTACGATCGATATAAAATCATGGATTATGATGATGTATTCAAGAATATGGTACCCATGTCAAAAGGATCTTTGAAATTAATTATTCGTTTGCCTCGTAACATCTTGAATATATTACATTTAGTTGACAAGAGTACGCATTCTTTGAATATTTTCCCGGACGATATTACGGAGTATTACTTAACAAATTTCTTGACACCAGACTCACCACTTGAGAAAACATTAAGCTTTATACATTCTGGCATGGCGGCCAGTGGAATGTATGAAAAAATTAATATGGAATACCGTAATTTGGTTAAGATGGAAATTCATAAGTCTCAATGGAACAGAGACAACGATGACGCATTAACTATTCACCATATGTTACCCTGCTTTCTTGTTATTATAGTTGGATGGATCTTGTCAATGTTGCTGTTATTAATAGAGGTCACTTGGAGACGAATTTTGTGGTCTCGAAAACCAAATCGCCGTCTATTGGGAAGACGAAAGGTGTAAATAGTATTTCTACTTGTTTTAAAAACTATTACGCAATATAATTTCCAGATAAAAATTTTAGAGAAAATGCGCAATGCGCTTTTTTAGATTTGGATGTCCTTTATCCTTGCCCTGTCTTTATAAAAGCTTTGCATCCTTTCGGCTCTTAATTTCCCTCATTACCTCTGTTATACCTAACATTAACTGTGTTGTTACGCATAATAATTGTTTTTTCTTTTTAGTCATAAGCGTTAAAATGTGTTATCCAATAAGTCATCTGACGATGTATAAATGATTTAAATATACACATATATTTGTTGACTATTTTATAGACGAAATGAAAGCTGAAAAAATAGTTTTGCGCAAATAAATTAATTAATACACTGATATATTATTATGTAAAATAATTATTATGTGATTATTACATACAAATAACAAATGAAATAAATGTGGAACTATTTGTGATGTGGAGTTAACTAAGAAAACGTCAAACCTTGCACGAGTGAAAATTGTAGTAATTTCTTAAAGGTCGATCTTTTATTGTAACCGTTAGTTAAATATGTACGTTATGTTGGCTTTAAGTTTACTTATCTCATATCGTATAGGGTTGCGTATTAAAATGATAATGTACGTTTATTGAAGTTTAATATTGGACAATAAAAGAAGTGCTCTAAAGTCGTGTAATGTCTTTCCTTGAGGTACTCACCATTTCATAACTACTGATTAGTTTTGTAACCTTTCTCTGATACTGGCCTTTTTGAACTTTCAAAAGTAGCTGACAATTATTGCAGCGAAGCCAAAAGCTTAGTAATTTATTCCAATTTTATGATGCCTCCGTACAAACAGTAATCTGTTAACATAAGTGAGACATGTCTGAGTAATTAACACAAAAGCAATATTTCGAATTTTTTTCATTTAAAAGTATAATTGTTATTAATGTGAGCCACAAAGTTTGTGGAGGATGTAATTTTTGTTATTAGTGTAATAAAAACTTAACATGTTTTATCTCACAATCCTTCTAATATTTATTTACCAGATGCAAATTAGCAATTTTGTTTTAAATAATTTATGTTGGTTGAAATTTATTTCATATTTTATTGGTTATCTTTTAATATGCTTAGTTAGTTAGATGCAACCTAACGTGAGCGTATGTATTTAACTTTACTTAAATAATCTACCAAACCAATTTTGTTGACACTCACCTGTGCAGCGCATAGTGCATGTTAATGTGTAAAATGATAACACTTCACTTTCGGTAACATATCCTCATTATTACTCATTTAACACCAGTAAGACAAGTTACGGTGTAATAAATTGATTATATTCAAAACCTATGTAAAATAAAATCAAACTAGCGTGTGCTACTTATGTGTTTAAGAAAGGACAACAGTTGCAATATCAATTTTGCCAGACCTTATCTTCTTTGGAGAAGTGAAATTTCAAAATAAAATTTATTATTAATATATTCATTGATGTTTTTCACTTCTAAAGATGTCACATTACTTGGACTGACCTATAAATTGTATCAGTTTGAAATTATATACTCTTTTTTGGATATCGTCTAAAATATACACAACTTTGTAATTTAGTCGTAGTAGACGTCGGTCAAAAATGTCGTATCATAACATTATACGTCATCATAATTAGAGACAAAAACCTACTATCGAGCCTTTTCTTTCATTATGTATTCACTCTTCTAAATCTCATTACTTGTGGTTAATACCAGCTTGAGTTTGAGTTAATACGTTCTTTTTTAAAATATTTCATGTATTTTACACTCTTTGGTCTTCGCCGTCTCTGACTTCTTCTCGTGTAGGCCAAATACTAACAGGCTAATCTCCAATTACTCATTGCAGTGTTTGCCGCTAATAATTTTGGTTTTAATGTAATTTTGAAAACTGAAAACGATGGTTTTGCTACTACTGAGGAGAAATTGAAAATATGGCACCAAAATTCATTCCAAAGAAATAAGATTTTGTGTCATAGTCAGTCTTTCCCGCAAAAAAGTACGAAAAATCGCTGCCAAATTAAAATATCACTTTTCACTGTATTTTGTGGAAGTTTTTTACTAGATACATACTGTCGTAAAATTCAATCTTTTTTATCGTTGGTGATATAGTAGAAAATCAATTAAATATCATTGTTATTAGCAATTTCTCTAATAATTAGTTTGAAGTTAACTTTTCCAGATTTTAAGAATAATTTCAAAAAAGATTGGTGAGAACATTTAATTAATGACCATGAATGTTCTAGGAAATTTTTTAGTTTTCTTAAAATCATTAAAAAGATTAACGTTTTAAATATATTTAAACAAAATGTCATACCATAAATAAAGAGGGGCAAGCGCAAATATCGACAGTCAAACAAAACGTGAGACGTCCCAATATTACCGTGTGTATAAGAATGCATGTTTTTTCCAAACAAAAGTATCAGTTCACTTATAAATATAAACACGAATATAACTTCACTTATACATCAATTCTCTTCTGCAGTCGAAAGGAAATTATTAGATTAATAGACTGATATGGTAATAAAAGAAAATATAGAACAAAATATTTAGTTGTTTTTTATATATTTACACACGTATGGTTTAATCGATGCATTATAAGTAAATTTTCTATAACAATAAGCAAATAATGGTATAACAAATTAAAACCATAGAAGGTATACATTAAACATAAGTACAAAATACACAGTAACTACAAAAGATAACGACGATGCATTTCGAAAAATTTACTTCCACTCTTCATGGATAAGTCACACTCCGGTGAAAACGCTATCGGGAGTTAAAACAGTTAAATATTGCGAGAAGTGGACGGTTTCGATATAATGTTGTTCTAGAGTGTGGTATAAACAAAAAGTGGTTATTGCTTGAGTGTAGAAAATTATAAGGTACAACGTACAGTATTTATTCAATAATACAGGGTTTTAAATTTTTTTTTTTAATAACCGGAAATTTGTTGGCTGCATCCATCATATCTGCACAAAATTTCAATCGCGATTCAAATTTGACTCACAAATCAAAGACTTCATACCGACGATCTGGTGGTATTCCGTTAATAATATATTCGTATTCAACAGAAGCATGTGTTCGACAGTAACTCGCTATTGAACATTTGCTGCAACCATTCGCCACCTGCTGAAACCTTGACGATTGTAAAAAGTTTCATGTCGTCCACAAATAACACACAATGTGCAATCATCACTTCACAACCAATATTGTTTACCAGAATTATGAAAATTAGAGCTCATTCCGGATCGGGTAAAATAAATCTCGGATATAAAGTACCCACTCATAGGTATTGATTTCTATCCGCAAGACACGAAACTTAATTTGTTTACTCCATTTCACTATGAGAGCATGAGGGTAACTCTGCCACATAACTAGAACCTCTTCCAAAAGATCATTTTTTAAATAAATTCTTGCTATTTTCCCAGAAGAGAACAATCGGATAAAGAAAAATTAATTTTTTTGTATTTCATGAAGCGACGATTAATTGTATTAATGAAGAGCACACCTTCAGCTACCATTATGTATGTTTTGTTCTTTGTTGTTACATTCTTTGCAGAGTGGTCGTGATTGAAGGTCTTCTTTATTTGATCTGTCTACCTCATTGGAAATCTGCCTTGTGGTCTGGGCCTTCGACTTTGCCCTGCACTATTGGACCCTCTATGGATTCGCATTCGCGTTATGTTTGTGTCCAAAGAAAGTTATAGTAGAAGCTCGTACTGTGCTTGAAAGTCTTTGTTTGATGCCCAACAATCTAAGAATGGACTCATTGATTCGGAATTCCGTCAACGTCCGAATATGAGAGCCTTAACTAGTCTAGTTTCGGCAGCTTTGGTGATGTTTCAGTCCCTCCGTATTTTCCTCAGTTTATCCATATCTGACCTGGAGATCACGAAACGCCGCTTGATCACAGCTATGCAGCCGCCATATATATATATATATATATATATATGAGCACCATGTAAATATTTAATATGAGCACCCCGAGATATATTTATGATTGTACTACCTCACAGTTTGCTTTTTCTGTAACCTCGACCAATTGTTGTTTGCACGGTCAGCATGGTTTTGCTGCAATTTATTTTGAGACCAAAATAAAGGACACGGTTCATTCTGTGTAGGAGCTTTTCCATATATGTGGGGCTACTTGCGAACAGTGTAGTATCGTCTGCATAGCGTAGGTTTGATATTTGTTACTCTCCAATGGTAACACCATCAGTCCCATTTTCGAGAGCAATTCCCATTATCAATTCTGTGAAAGTGTTAAACAGTAATGGAGAAATTATACATGCTTGTCGAACTCCCGCACTAGGATTGAAGTTACTAGACAGGACTTCGTCTGCACTTACTTAGGCCGTTCCATTTTTGTAAAGATGCCTTAGTAGTGGCACCAGGTGTTTTGTAGTACCCACATCCAAGAGTGTGCTCCACAGCTTCGGCCATTTGAGTGAGTCAAATGTCTTGCTGCAAGATTTGGTGGAGCCTTTCTTGTCTAATGGTACAAATACTGTATGTGCACAATCCTTTGGCTAAACGCAAGTCGGCTAGATACTATTACACAAAGCGTGGAACATCTATACAGCATTCTCTCCCAATGCATTGATGGTTTCTATAAGGATACAAACTCTTCTTGTTGCTTTACCATTCTGTATGTATTGGATGTTAATTCACTCGTTTTTACCTCTCGAATCATAAATGCGCTCGACTAATAAATCAGGTGCATTCTAAGTCATATTCGTTAAATTTCGGTAAATTAACGGAAGGTCGAACGCTGAGCCTTTTATGAACTCTACAAGATGTATTCAAGGAGTTTCTGTAACATTCAATTAATTCGTGTAGAAAGTGGCGATTTCATTAGTTTTGAAACCTATTAAATTTTGGAAATTAATAAGATGCGCCGATTCCAGATAATAATTATCATAAATGAAAAAAAAACTCTTGCCTGGCCGGTACGTATTGCACATCAATCGTTACTTAATTTCAGGCATATCTTGACATATCGAATTGTTTATGGACAGTTGTAAGCACAGATGATATAAAGAAGTTGCAAACGTCATTTCTTTCTCTCTGAAATTATTGCATTTAATAACAAACTAGAAGAATGAATACAAGAAAAAAAAACTTCATGGAGACAGAGGAAAAGCTATTGTTGCAGATATTAGTCCCTTACAAAGATCCCTTTTTTTCTAAATATGCCAAGAAGCGTGTACTTTATTTATTTCTTCAGGCCATATGAAGTCAGTGTGCCAACTTGGCTTAATATAAAAACCAAGCAGAGAGGATATATATATATATATATATGTGTGTGTGTGTGTGTGTATAGATATGTACATATATGTATATTTGAAAATATTTGATTCAACTGTAGTAGCAATAAATTTTATTTATCAAATTGTCTAATATACTTTGGACGTCACCTATTAAACATTCTTTAAAAAAATGGGTTTCTTTTAGAATAGCATGAGCATTTAACCTGTAACATTTACTATGGAAATACATATAACCTATGTTCTTTTATTCTTTAAATTTTACTGACATTTAACTAAACCATACAACCAATATGCCCTTATAACCGATAGTCATTCTAGTTGTTAAGATTATAAAAAAATAATATAAAAGAATATCTTCGATACGCAATTAAGACTAGTAATTGTTTTTGTTGAATCCATTACTTTTTACAAAAATATATGCGGTATTTCAGCAATTATGATCATGTGGATAATGACAATTGGTATAGTATAGTTATAATGAAGAAAGCAGAAATCATATATGGGGTAATTCATGGTCATTTGGTCAGTTTGATCGAAATTTTTAAGTGATTTTTCACTACCAATCGCTGGTTAATACCAGTAAATAAATATTGTCGTGCTTACAAGTTGCTGAAATGTAGTTTTTTCTAAGCAAAGGCAGAATCGGATGGCTATAGGTGGAGGAGACGCGATTTATTCAAACTGACCTCGTTATTTCTTTAATAGTGCCAGGGATAATTGTGGAAGTCCCGTGAAACGGTTCTGCGGTTTTCTGTTAATTCAGTCGAGGCAAACAACGCAAATTTCAATAAGTGTACAATTAATCTTATATTAATATTATTTGTATTGTTTTTTAGCAGCTGATTAATATAGTAAAGGGGCACTGAACGTTTCAAGGTTGATTTATTTGAAGTGAACTTTGTTAGCATTTATATTTAATGATGAAGAAGCAGTATTAAAAACGAAGGTAGCAATGACTATCAAAATTATAAATTGTAAAATTCATTTAAGAACCTCCCAATTGGACTTTTATTTTATTTGCTATTTTTAAAGTTTGTAGACTTGCGATAATAATGAATTGATGGTAAATTAATTAGAGTCAATTATTACGGATCTGTAGATCCGTCTGAACGCCAATCAAGAAGTAGAAGTGAAGTTTTTGCTGAAGCCGTGGAAACTTTGTCGACACCGTCCGAGGAAACGGAAGACATTTTTGCTGGTCAGCCTAGGGTTGAGGTGCAGCAAACCATGTTGGACGCGGACACGAATGTACCAATAAGACGAACCCGCAGCCAGAAGACGCACCAGCAACCTGCATTCGGATATCCCGCTCACTTTCAACCCACGTCGGTTGCTTCAGACGAAAGAATTAAAAAGAAATTGTATCAGCCATGACATAGAGCAAGAGACAACGAAGAAGAGACGAGCTCTGAGAAATCCGCAAGGAAATTTTATTAAGTCAAGCTCGAGAAGGGAAGGCTCGTGCTGAACTTGCGGAGAGTGAATTGAAACATAACTGAATTACGTTTTTCTTAAATATTGTTTTTTTATTTCGTTTTAACTTTTTTCTACCCTATTTATGTAGGTTTATTACTATTCTTATTTTCATTACTTTTATTTTTATAAATTTTTCTGTTTATATTGTATTTGATTTTATATTTTTTAAATTTCGCAACGGGAAATTAAATTTTCAATAATAAATCATATATACATTATTTTGTTGTATGTAGAAAGGCAGTGTTGCACGACGATTAAAATATTTAAAAACTAAAAAATGTTAATATCTTACTCTTCGCACAATATTTTTGCGCATCTTTATAGTGAGATATCAATATGTTTATTTGACATGTTCTTATAGTTAATTTTGTAGAAATTCATTATTCACAATTAAATAAAACTACGTGATGTAGTATTATTTTTACTTTCTTTTAGTTATTTACCACAACTGGGCTATTAGCATTTATTATCAAATTAAATGTCATGAAAGTGATGTATAGGCCGAAAATGATTGGCAATCGATTGAAGAGATGGTTATTAACATTTAACGGTCTGGATGCAATATCGTGGAAATTACGAAATATTGAACGAAATTTTAAACTTATTTGGTACAGATGCTATGGAATATATTATACGTCGTTTTATTATTGAATTATTAAATACAATTAATATTTATTATAACTTGTTCATTACTGCGCAGTAACGTAAAGCGTAACGCCGAGTAAAATTACTTCTACCGAGAGGCTATAACTAGCGACAATAGCATGTTGTATTTCGCGCCCCACAGCTGTTTATACGTAGCGCTCTATTATGTTTTAAAAATATTTCACATATGTATCAGAAAGCTCTTTGCTTAGTTAAATGCTCTTATGTTAATTCCTTGTATAATTCTTGAGTCCTGAATTCTAAATTAATCAGTTAATTGTGATTAGAAATAAATAAAATCAAATCGACTTAACATGATATCATATCAATGAGTCACAATAAAGTAAATGGAAATAAACTTAATTCACGTCCAATATGGATAGAATTGTTGATTGATTTATATTCAACCAACCTTATCTTTGTCTATTGGTGGGTTGTTGTTATATTGCTCTTTGTGAGTTGTTGTTAAATTAAGTTGTAATCAACGTAATAAGTACACAAGTAAAACTCGTAAATATCATATCGTTTGCTAAATTTGGTATTACTCTGTATTTTTTTATCACTTGCAAAAACTTTCTAACAAACCAAACCGCACTTTCTAACAAACCTATTTCATTTTATTTTCAACTTTCATTCAAAATAATTCATTCTCGGTTTGTAAAACCGTGAGCTTATATTTATCTCACTTAAACTTAAGACAGTTTAACAGTCTTACATTTCCCCAAAAATTATTTTATATCGCAACTTTCGTTCCTATATGGGAATGCCAACTTCCCGTTATCTGATCCTATGGATCCCGTGATCTGATCCTATGTCACACTTAGCAGATGGAAGCGATTGTTGGTTCAATATATTCACTTTAATACAATTTCGTAAAATCCATAATCAACATTCATTTTATAATTTGTTAAGGGTAAAATGTAGCATTCCTCGTCTTAGTACCTTCGAAGAGCCAAGCTGCGGTTAAAAACTAATTCTGCTTTAATGAAATCATTTATATTATGCGAGTAGCCATTAATAGTACGTAACTTGACTTTAGTTCGTTACTGATTTCTTATTTACTTCAGTAATGCATTTAGTTCTGTTGATTTTAACATTTTATTTTTCGACGGAAGTTATTTCTAGTTTTTCAATAATGTTTATTGGCTGTAAAATAATTTGCCATTTAATTTTTTTTTGAACGTCTCTACAACGATTCTATTCCAACTACCATCTGTAAACAGAATTTTACAAAATTTACATCAAATTAGGTTTCTGTGTTATTTCAAACGCTGTTATAATAATACATATATCTGTACGCTTTTTCAATGGACGACAATAGTAATTAGTACCAAGTGAACACTAAGCTAAAGGTTGATGATGGACCACCATCACGTTTGTACGATTGCAATCGTTGAATAACAGTGTTGGAGGAAATTTCCATATTTGACAACATTGTTAGTGTTTTGAAATAAAAAAAGTTTATTTTTCAAAATGTTTCCGTAATACTAACAGCAACTGGTGCTAAACGATACTGCGATATCTTGTACTTCGGATATGTTTGTTAATTAAAAATATAAAATATTTTAGGTTTAACTTTTGGTTAAAATATATACTAGCCAACTCAAGTAAACGACATTTTTAGACAGAATGTTTGCAAATTAAATTTCCTATAGCGTGCTTAACAATTTCACGAAAGAAGCCAAAATCTACATTTACATAATAATTTGACTATATAAAGTTGACAATGGAAATGCATGCTCTCTAGGAAATAAAACCATTTTTATTTTTTAGGTAACATGTTAATGGAATAAAAATGTGACATCGGTAAAATGACATCGCAAGAACTTGTATTGATTAAAAGAAGACCATGTCTATAGATTAAGTAAAGAAGGTTTTTATTTAATGATATGGCATTATACATCATTACGCGTTAATATCGTTGTTTCTAAATGATTATAAATTAAGGTGACAAAATATTTAAATTGACGGTAATACACACAATTCGAATAATAGTGGAATGAAAAAAAAAAATATTGTGCAGACGCTAACGTCTATTGCTTGTCTAAACATTATTTGTACACTTCTCATATAAGACGTATCGTTTTATGCATCGTTTCATACCAAGATTATGTGTTCAAATATTACCACTGTTTGTTCGGCTGAGTTTAATTTCTCGTTTCCCTCAAATAGACCCGAGTGCTTGCAGCGTGTAGTAACACAAATTTCTGAAAAATATTACAATGTACAATGTTCCACACAGATATTCGGCAATCAAATGAATGGGAATAGGTTTCTACGACATTTTAGTCATCACTATGCTCGTTTTTTATTGTGCTTAGAGAAAACTGAAAACAGCAGTTCGTGTCAAGTCTTCTCTAAAATTGGAATATTTTATATCATATTAAGCAGTATGTCATTTATGTCGATTGTGAGAAAGAATTCAAATATTTTATGGAGAAAGTTAGAAGTGAATCAATATCTGCGAACTATGGTAAATTGATTATTATTTGCAGGGATCATGAAGAAAATGCGAAGAATTTTAATGCTGAAACAGTTTTTGCTATTTGCTGGAAATATTATTTAGCGAACGTTGTGTTCGAATATTTGAATGAAACAGATGAAGTCATCAGTATATTAACATATTTTCCCGTAATAAATGGTTTTTGCAATAACGTAAAACTGATAATAGACCAGACGCAGTAAAAAAATGTGTATATTATCGATTAATTCACAATCTTTCTCCACATAAATATAATAATTTCAATGACTGCCCAATAAAAATAAAGCTTTTTTCCCCGCCGTTCTTCATCAGAATAAATAAACACGGAGTACAAGAATTTCCTAGATTAATAATTGACTTTTATAATACTCTAACTAAAATTATAAACACCATGTCGGAAATAAAGGAAGGTAATGTTGGAATATTTAATGGAAAGCTTTGAGGAGTAAATTTCTATGATCTCATAACGCGACGAGCAAATATTTTTATTTATTTTTACACGTTGATAATACACGCGCTTTTCGTTTTACGTATCCTTACTTGAGGTCTGCCATCGTTCTGGTCTTACCGTATGTTCCACTCAGGTACACTTTGAAGAAAATAAAGAGGCATTTTGACATGTACTATAGATTGTCAGTCGTAACATTTATATTAGTGTTTTTTTCAATTATAGTGATATTGAAGGAAACTATAATAAGAAATAAATGGAACATACTTTCGAAAAGACACATTAAATTCCATTTTTATATTACCATCTGGGCAATATTCTTTGGTCATATAACTGCCAAACGAACAACGAAAGACGCTTTGTCATTTTGTTTGGCTTTGTGGATATAGTTTAGTTTTCTCATGGTTACTGCTTATCAAAGAGCTCTTTAGTGGACATAAAAGAAATGTGTACGATTCTGGTTTGAATACAGTTTCTGGAGCCGTTGCAGCTGGATATGACTACGGAGGATTTTACTGATAAACTTACATTTTACGATGAGTATAAAATCATAGGTGTCGAAAATATGATTGAATATTTGAAATCTATGACTGAAAGATCTTTAAAATTTATTCCGCTTATTCCAAGGTACGCTTTAGCTGCAATGTACTCGATTACCAATCTCACTAATTTCTTAAATATTTCACCAAATAAAATGGTGCAACATTCTGCAACTAATTTCTTGCAAATAGGCTCCCCACTGAAGAACATAATAAGCTCCGTACAAGCTGGCAATGTGGCCAGTGTATTAACTTCTCTTACTTCATGTATTAACTTCTCTTCAATTACTTCATGTATTAACTTCTCTTTAATATCACCGTTATTGGCTTCTGTTCCAGTTTAATCAACTTTTTGTCACCAATATTAGATATGTTTCGTTGAAAGATTTTGAAATGTTTACTTAGTATGTAATCTAAATACGTTTGTTTAATCAAACACAAGTTTTAATTATTTGCAGCTTTGGATTAGTATGTCAATTTTCCCAGAAAATTTTGCATGACAGTAGTGTTTTAATATCAAGCTGTGTTAACATGTTATACACAAATGTATAAAAACAATTCATCATACTAATGAAAATACAGATATAAAAGGTAAAATTTTAAAGAGTTAGCTTTTATATGTTCAAAAGACATTGGAATAAAGCCCTATCTAAGGAAAATGTTTGTCAAAATTCCTATTGGTAATTGTTTAGCCTTAGTTTTATTCTTTGCGTATTCGTAATAAATTATTTGTAAATTAAAAAAATACTTTTTAATATAAATACTGTTGAAATTAATTGGCCCTCAATTTTTCAACATGTAAATAATTAATATTAAAACAATTTGTTAATAGATTACTTATAATTTTTCATTAGCATTTCTTTTTTCATATGGTCATATAATTTTATCATACACAACTTGGATGCCCCGTCGGTTTCAGCGTAATAAAAAAGAGACCGGCCATTGCGTGAACAGCACGGGACTTGGCTAGTTTCGCCCTGAAATGACTTACTAAAATAAAATCGAAACATTAATGTAGATAATACTCCAATTCATTGACTGGATAAATCCTTGAGAAATTTATAGCGTATAATTTAAAAAAAAACCACTATTTAATAAAAGTTTTATAAAATAAACCATTGTTAGAAAAAAAGGCAAAATTTTGATGGGTTACTTTTACATTTTATCAAGATGTCGAAAATGGCAATTTGAAAATGAGAAATAAATATATTTAATATGGTCCCAAGTCATAACAAAGATCTCAGAAGGTTCTTGAGATTATCTGAAGGTGCTAATTAAGTGCTTAGAGTATTACAAGTTTTGTTTTATAACAGTATATTACTTTATTATTTAATTAGTTCAAATATGAAAAATAGTATATATATAACACATTATACATTCAAAAGAAGATGAAAGCTTTATTAGTATGACACATGAGTAAAACGTTACACAGCACTATAATAAATACAGCATTTATGTGAAAATAAATAAATAAAATAATATTTCTATTCGCTATAAAATGTCACTTATCAAAATATAAATTTATTAAATAAGCATCAATAAGAATTACATTGAACAATGACTAATTCACACATGAATTTAAAATGTTTATCAGAATAAAAAAATTTGTTTATAAATCAACAGACATGGAATCGATAAGTAAATACACAATATTTATTGTATTATTTCTAATAAGTCAGCAAAGACAATAATATCAAACATCTATACATTTATACCTTTATATATGAATTTAAATGCGCTTTGATGGTTACAATGTACTGCTGTCATTAAAATAACACCGGTTATTTCAACCCATAATTTTTGAAAATATACCGCTTCTTTGCATGCTTCAGCTAGAGTTATATGTTCGGCCTCAGCACTAGGAAAGGTTAGTCTTTTCTTTTAAAATTTGGGAAGTTATAACAAAATCTGACATTGTAAAATAAAACCCACCGTAAGACCTTCTACCTATTAAGTCACTGACCAATCTGCATTTGTAACTTAATAATTTTACCTTTATCTTAGCAGTGACGATATATTTTATCTTATATAGTTGCCTTTAAATCTAGGAGGCAGAATTAAAATTTTTCAATATTTTGAAATCCAAGACGGTAGCATCTGCTTTTCTCAAAGCAGGTCTTCAACTTACTTTATGACGTTGAATTCCAATTTCAGAATGTTTTGAGATCGAAAATAGCGGTACGGCTTCATATTAGTTTTATGATGCTGAGTTCGAATTTTATGTTTATCCAGAATGGTATCCTTTTTTGTCTCTCAACAAATCAATACTGTGAGATTTATTTTAAGAGAAAGAGACTGCAACACACGCAGTTTGCTCGTAGCCGAAAACATTTTTGAGTGTAATCACTTATATATCACTGAATTTCCCAATTATTTATAAAATATGAAAACTAACCTTTCTTTACAATATGCATTACGCCTTTTTTAAACTACGATCTATTTTTATTTCTTAAGTAGCATCTGAAAGCGTGAAACGTAATCAATGTTTTAATCGCAAATATGATAGTTATTTGTTGCGAGAAAAATACGTCCTAAACTGGCATTTTGAAAAAATCGTAGAAACTGAGTTCAATGTTTTCAAATTGTTTATTATATTTATTAACTATATTAGTTAATATACATCGGTACTTATGAATTAAACTATATTTAAAATAAATTTATAATCATATTTGGAAAATTAGTTTTATTATTCTGTAATCAATTTGATGTATTTTTTTTTATAAAATTTACAACTACCATTGAATTAAACATACAACGAAACTTAAGAACCACGCCGGCGACTGAAAAAAAAACAATTGCAAGCACGTATATATAATAAGAAACATTTTATCCTCAAAATTTTCCGAATATACATTATTATATCAAAACTTCTCAAATCAAATATATGAATTGTCCAGACTTTTACATCAATTGGGGAAAAAACTAATGCATTTAAGAATTTTTAAATATTTTTTAATATTGTCAACTATTATTAATTTAATTATTTCGATTTATTGAATATGTTTTATCTGGAAAACTCATTTCTACAACAGAAAACTTTCGAGACAATACAATTATTGGGCAATAATATGATAAGTAGATATCATATTGAGAACACTTAGTTTTTGGAAAAAAGAGAGAAAACAAAAAACACGAAACTAATATAATTTTGATATGCCGAAATATCTTTTGGATTGAGTTATAGGAAAAGTAAGACAAAGACAAAATTAAGGGGATATAGGAGGCAATGGCCTGGAAAAAGGGTAAATTTGGAAAAAGTACATTTGAGAATTTGTAAAAATTAGAATGAACTTTGAAAATCTGGTATTAGAGCCGAGTTTGTTCCATTACTTGGTTACAAATTACACTTAAGTTTCAAGCGAAATAAAATATCTGAAACTATTTTAGATAATATTCTGCGAAAGATTCGAAGTTTGACATTATAAATTTGTGGTCGCAAATTACGAAATTTGAGCTGAGGAGAACGGATAATTGCGCCGTTAAATAAGAGTTGAGGAGAATACGATAATTTTACTGCAATAGATGAGGGATTTTATTTTTACCATGAAATTTCCTAAGAATATCAACATTGAAATTAACAGGATTCACTAGGAGGATTTAACATCGCACGAATCCATTAACCACTCATCAAATTCACAGTTAAATGTCACGGTTGAGAAATGTCTAGCATAAGACATTTAAATATCGTCTCCACATGTGACACAGCCGAGAGATTCAACTAGAATTCAAAAAAGAAGCTGGGAAAGCACCCAGCTTTGTGGAATGCCAGCTACCAGATCAGCCCACTCACAAAAATTGTATGTTAATGTGACGCTTTACTGGCTTGTGACTTCTGTGAAATATAAACAATTGCAATATTTGACGATTGGTTAAGTAGCTACAAACCGTAAATGCCACCAAATTTTTTTCAGCTTTTATTAACAACGAAGAATTCCACAGTGTATGTGATTTTTAAATACTAATATATTAAACATTCAAACAGTGGATATCGAGACATTTTTCTCAAGACAAACTTTCGTTAAATTATTCTTACGACTCTAAGATTGTAAATATTCCTAGACCCGTGTTTTTATCTCTCAAACGTTACAGATTATTAACAGGAATCACAAAATTAATTATGGCACAACTAAAACCCGAAACAGTGATCTTAGGAAAAGCTAATAGGTGAAATAATGCCAACACATTTGTTAAATGCGACGAAGACAGAACATATGTCGATCGACATACAAAACTTGTTGTGCATGTTTGCTATCATAATAATGCGGAAAATATTATTCATTTGTGTGGGACGTAGAAATACCGTTTACATTATTCGCGTTCTCAATACATGACACTTAGATTTTCGAGACCATCGAAATCGTTCACAAATTATCTCTGCTAATAGTGATACCGCTGATACGATCCATCCGCATATGATAAAGGAGAAGCAGGCTTGCAGATGGTGACTAGTCAAAGTGTCGTCATTATCCCGGTTCCGTTGTTGTTTAAAATTTTCAACCATAATGAAATAACTTAACTCAATATACATTTTTTCAAATACTCCACTGGCTGCCATGCGAGTGTACGCAGAATTTAATGTGTTCTCCAGTGGCGAATCTGGTTGCAAATAATTAGTTAGGAACTGTTGTTCCACATCATTTGGTAAAATGTTGATAGAGTTAGTGTCATTGGTAATTGAATGCATTGCAACCAAATGGTTACGTGGAATACGCATAATAAAATTCAAAGATCCGTTAGATATAGGTTTCAAATACTCAAATATATAGTCATAACGTATTGTTTTATACCGATCGTCAAGTGCAGGTGCATCGAAAAAGTACGTTCTAAACTCAGCCAATCCTCCGTATTCGAAGCCAGCTGCAATGGCTCCAGAAACTGTATTTAAATCTGTGTCATATACATCTCGTTTCAGTACACTAAGGAGAGCTCCTTGGTAAGCAGTGACCATAAGAAAACTAAACCATATCCATAAAGCTAAACAAAATGACAGAACATTATTTGTCGATCGTCTAACAGTCATTTGGCCAAAAAAATATTGCCCAAGTCGCAATGTACAAATTTGAACCCAAGGTGTCTTTTGGAAAGCACGTATTCCATTTGTGTTTTATTCTCGTTTCCTTTAATATTACTAACATGAGTAATAAGACCAACATAAAGATTACGAATGATAATCTGAGATAGAAGTTAAATGGCCTTATTAATTGTTCCCAAGCGGGCCTGAGGGGAATAGATGGTGAAACCCAAACGATGTCAGTTATCCAATATGGATACGCAAAACGAAAATTGCGTGTATTATTGGTGTGTAAGAAGAACGCACTAGAAATATTTGCTCGTCTCGTCATGAGCTCATAGAAATTTACCGGCCAACGCTTTCCATTTAACACTCCACCATTAGCTTCTTTTATTTTCAATGAAGCATTTATCATTTTAGTTAGAATAATATAAAAGTCGCTTAATAATCCAGATATTTCTTGTACTCCGTGAGCATTTTTTATAGTAATATACGGTGGAAGAAAAAGAGTTGTCACTATTAATGGGCAGCCATTGAAATTATCGTATTTTTGTGGGAAAAGGTTTTGAATAAATTGATAGTATACACAATCTGTTACTGTGTCCAATATTATCGGTTCTACATTACTGCAGATACCATTTGTCATGGGGAAATATGTTAACACATTGACTCCATTTGCTTCATCCGGATGTAAAATAATAACATTCGCCAAATAATATTTCCAGCAAATCTCAAAAATTGTTTTAGCTTCACAGTTCTTTCCATTTCCTTTTTCACCACCATAAATAATTATAAATTTTCCATAGTTGGCAAATATGGATTCACTTTTAATTTTGTCCATAAAATATTCGAAATTGTTCACATAATCGACATAAATTACATACTGCGTGACATGATGTGTAATATTCTTACTGTAGAGTAAATTTGACAATCTTCTCTTTTCATTTATCTCTAACGACAATATGCAGCCAGCGTATTGATGACTAAAATGTCGCAGAAAGTTATTCCTATTTATTTCACTGCCCAATATCAGAGTCGAGTATTGTGCATTGTAACATTTTTCAGCCATTTGTTTTGCTACGTGCAGCACACATTGGAACCCGTTTGGAAAAAGCGAGATATTAAATTCAGCGGAACAAGAAGTTATAATATTTAAAATAAATAAAACTTTAATTGTCTCGTGTAATAGCACTCTCTTTGCAACAAACATGGCGTCTCTTGTGAGAGACTTTCAAAGAATGTTTGGTTAAGCATGCGCGTTATTGTCTACATAGTCTTATATACTTTTTTCATTCTTTTGAGATTCGAATATACACAACCTTCGGTTTGCTTAATTTGTTCCCTTTATTTGTTCAATTTCAAGACATAATGATATATTACGCTGTGTCATGATTTATAATACAGGTAATTTATTTATTATGTAAACATCTTGCTATGTTATTTTGCCGATGTCATATTTTCATACCATTAAGAGTTTCGTGAAAAAAAATTAGGTGGTAAATTTTTTAAAGCCAAGATTTTATTTTTTTAATCAAACTTCTGTATTACAACATCTTCAGGTGGCCTATTAGCAAAGATGTAATCTTCCCGATGTAACCTTGACGAAACCTAGGTCGTGGTAAAGAACTTAAAGAAAGTAGAAATAATACCCATCTGTTACAATAAACCGCTATTTTTACCAGATACTGTTAAACGACAAGATGTCATTAAGTGAATGACAAGTTCTTCAAATAATGTTAATAAGCTCATAAGCTTTTTACTATTTGTCTTCGGTATTATTGTCATTTCAAACTGGTGTATAAATTATTTAATAATGATAAACGTCTTCCCGCCATAATCTTTCAAAATGTATGAATAAATGACCTTCATAACTTTAACAAAGTCTACAACTTTGTAGTGTACTGTTGCAGTAAAATTTTAAAGTTATATGATACATTTAGCACCGCGTAAGCTGGGTCAAATAGTTTACAATCGATCACTCGAACGTAAGTTTAAACTTTATTACCGTTATTTATTTTGATCGATATAAGAAATAGTTAAAATTAAAGAAGTAGTTAACATTAAAAAAATAAATAGGAGAAAGAACCCACTGAATAAGTGTCGTGATGATGAAGGGATATGACTAATGTATAGGAGACATACTGAAAGCAAGACGCATTCGTCTCTGCTTTCGAGTGCTTAAATATGTTTCATTCTTTTAATAGATTTATTATTTCAATCGTTTTACCACTTATATGTGCGTTGCCACTTATATGTGTCTATGGGGTAAGGCGTATTCAAAATATACTTAGGGTGGGTGGATATGGAATCTCATGGTTCTGGAAACAGAGACAAACTGAATCATTTTTTAATACATAATGAAGGACGACAATAAAAAAAATTAGGTAAAGAAATTAACCAAAGACAAAAGCAGTTACATTTAAGTTCATCAGAGGAGGTTTATCAATTTTATACTAAGGGTGGTGCGAACTGATTATCCCCGATTAGAATATTATTGGGCGTTCCTTGGATTGATGCTGGAAATACTCTTCGGAATTAAGGTGCTAGAAATAATTTATATATTTTAATATATTTGTACAAATGCTCAGTTAAAAATTCTGTTAAGCATATCATCTTAAAGAACAATAATTGCTGTATATTATATGAAACTAAATGTGTATGAATTAGATGTTGAGAAATTCTGTGGACTTACAAGATTTCAATGAGGAGGATAAAATTTGAGGCAAAATTAAATAAACGGCCATAGAAATAAATGTTCTTGTTTGTTCTTCATTTATTTGAAAATAATGAAAAGTACTTCTCTGGATAAGACAAAGTTTTCATTCCTTAAATAATATAGCAAAAATAATAAACACGATTACCTTAACCTCAAAAACCCAAATAAGTAGCTAGGAAAATATTGGTGGATAATATCATGCAATAGCAAAATAACAACTCCTGGAATTTACGTGGTTTACATAAGTGTAAAAATTATTAGTATTATTATATTCATAGAATATACAGTATTTTTAATGATGTAACATAACATGGGTATTTTAAAACTTTAGAATAAAGGAGGAAATGTGTTGTTTCAAGACGCGTTTCATCTATTTCGCTGATGCACGATGTGCACATATTTTTATATTTAAATAATATGAAATGGTTAATAATTATTATTAGGTATCTTAGTTGTAAACACAATCTCTCGTGGCCCACGAAAATATGGATCTTGCCTCGCCGTCAAAGATCCTATGCTTTTTGATCAAGTGACTATATTATACTTTAAAGGTTCTTACGGGAAACAACAACTTCTGAAAAAAAATTGTATTTTTTATATAAATTACAAGAAACGTTATGAAAAAGAGAATAAGACAGTTTTTATAAATTATCACCGACGGGAAATATAAATCTCATCAATCGTTTATACGTAAATGGGAAACTAATGGTTTAAGTTTATATTGTCCATATCTTTTATATTTCATAATTGAATTTAATATTTTAGGATGATGATGAATATCATTAAAGGAACCTGCTGTTTTATATTATGGTACAATTCAGATTGTTTGCAAAATATTTACTCCGTAACGTCCTGTTTCTTTTGTCTCTATATTACCGAGACTGCACGTAGAATCTATGGTAAACTAATTTAATTTGCTTTATTTACAAGGCTTTAAAGTGTGACACCTTGGTTTCTGCTGAAAGTGAAATGTGTATTTTGACTCTCTTACGCCTACAGATTATCGGTTAACAGATACGATACTAACTTGTGATACTTTGTGCTAAAAATTATGTTGACAATGGCCTTCATTGATAGAGAAATAATGTATTCTTAAATAACAAAATATTCTTTTCAATTATAATTGCCCTTAGAATATTTATTATGATAAACCGAAATTTTACAAATAAGATAAAGTACAAAGCGCTGAATTATCAGTGTTGCTATAAACTAATACTCGTACTGCACAATATTGAAAGCAGAATAAGGTTACAAATCACTTTAATGACCCCGCGCGACGCCCGGTGTCCGTGTACTGTAAGGCGTATGACGTTTAAATTAACGTTGAAATAGTTTGTGTCTAGGACGGCGGACGATATGGAAAAAGAACTATTTTTCAGGACTATTTCGCTCAGGAACTCTTGGGAGCCGGATGGCTAAAAAACAGCCTGTACATTTTAAACTGCAATGTAATTGTCGCTCTATGAGTGTTATTTTGAATTGTATTGGTTTTGAAAGAACATAGCTTTAGAAAAAAAAAACTAAATATTTTTTATTTATTATAGTTCCTTAATAAGATATTCATGAAATTATTTTAAATAAAATTGAAAAAAAAGACGAAATGCAATTTTACAACAATGCCAAAAATATTATTATTACTAAACTTGGTGAGCCCATTAAATGACGTTTACTAGTTCCAGATATATCTCATGTTTTCTGTTTACAGACAAATAGCACGACTAGGCAGTTTACGTTTCCAAACAGTTTTTTAGGTACCCACACGTCAAAAGATAAAAAAATGGAACCTTTAGAAAATCATTCGCAAGTCTCTCTCGTCTCGCTTGTGTCCGTCTCGGTGACTGCCGTTTTTCTCAGAAATGGCTTGACACAGAAACCTTAATAGTAGTAATCAAATATATGCGCTGAGATACGTAATCGGGCTAAATATTGGTCGAGTATTATTCAATTATGACTAGTTTATAAACCGACATTTTTTATGCATTTGAAGAGGAAGTTTATGAATGAAAAAAAAATTCTCGTATTTTATTTATCTCTTCTCAAATTTTCAAATGCATATTATTTGAAAATTTGAGAAGTTAGACATTATATTTAAGTTCTATTGAGGTATATGAAGGCCAATATGTGTTATCGCCATGCCAAATTTCAAATTTCTATGTCAAACGGTTTCCGAGAAAATTTCCATTTACTCTTTGTAACTTCAATTACTGTTAATATCGACTTAAATAAATAAAAGCGGTGAAGTGTAAATTTTCCGGTCGAGTTATAGAATACAGCATGTTGGCCTAGTTTACGTAGTGCTGAAAGAATCATATAACTTTAAAATTTTTCTTTCATGCCAGTACTACGATACTATTCTAGACAGTTTCAGACTTTAGAAATGTTGTGAAGGTCATCAAGGTTACTTTCGTATTTCAGGTTATTGGTGCATATAAATTTTAAATATTTTTT
This sequence comes from Druceiella hillmani, assembly GCA_039881145.1. NCBI lineage: Eukaryota > Metazoa > Arthropoda > Insecta > Lepidoptera > Hepialidae > Druceiella > Druceiella hillmani. The sequence continues at coordinate 34,939,548 of JAYKKI010000019.1, forward strand.
ATGTTCGTCTTATCTAGACTATATATTTTAGCACACTCTATATTTGATTTGCTGACATTAAGTATACTTACTGATAATAAGTCAAATAATAAGTTCTGAGGAATTAATTTAGAAGAAAAATATCGAAACATTTTTCATTAGTCAGTAAATTGTTTATAAGTTTCTCTTAAGGATAATAGCAAAAAATCATTATAAGGGCTACGTGGTCATAAGTATTATTGAAATAACTTCATCATTCGTTCAATGATATCATTTTGTCGTTTGGTTGTCGTTCTGGTAAAATTATTGGTTTATTGTAAAAAACAACACAACAACTTTTAAACTACGTAACAAGTACGCATCGAAAAGTAAATAAACTTTTTTGTAGCTTATGTTATCTGCTTGTCAGTTAGCATCCAAGGTATTGATGTTGCAACATTAAAAACAAAAAAAATTAATTTGTAGATGAGTTCGTTACATCTGTAATGGTATATTAAATAAATGTGACGCTTAAAATTAATACCGTCCCTTAAAACACAAATTAATTTGCAGAATTGACAATTGTTGGTTACTTACCAAATCAGCAAAATATTTACTATATCAAATAAAACTATATCAATAAAATATTTAAGAAATATGTCAACTTATTTTAAAATTTAGTTTCCTTGGAAATATTGGTGCAGATAAGGCCGATTGACAAATGGTACCGACTAGAAATTATTTGAAAAAATAAGACAATAATTTGACAAATTGGTGAATATAAAATTGATATTTTACAAGCTACTAAATACACGATTGGGAGGGACGGTTTAAAAATTGCAAAAGCTTTATTTTAGTGCGAAAAAAAAACTTAAACTAAGCCAATTTTAATTATTTTTGTTTGCTTATAGGAATAAAGAAATATAATATTTGTCATTAGGAATAATTAACGTAGGTATTTTTGTGATTGCTCGAGATGTGAAACAAGAAATGTCAAAGTTCATAAAACGTCATTCAAATAGCAACATTTGCTAACCGTGTAAAAGCTTACTTTTTTTAATTAACATGGGATATTCAAAGAAAAAAATTATAAGGATATCAACACATATAAATGAATGAAAAATTATTTTTAGGATTCCCCAACCAGATCGAAAAAACGGGAAACTTATAATTTCGTCATGATCAGCTATTCGTCTGTCTTTAGGTCCGTATGTCGCACCCATTTCACTCAGAGACTATTGGCACTATGTAGTGAAATTTGAATGGTTGGTATCTTCTGTGAAATACCTTCCATCTTAATTTCAGAACCATCCAAATTTAAAATGAAATATTCAAGTATGCCTTCCCTGCGTAACTTTTCAACTAACCTGTAAAACTCAGAAAACAATTTAGATAGTAGAACTTAAAACAAGCTTTCGAAGACAATTGGCTTCAATAAGATATATTGTGTGGTTTTAGATACATGGTATATTTTCGGTACCGACCGCGGCAATATTCTATGCTTTCTGTCCTTTGAAGTTGTAAAGTTGCTGCGAGAGCTCACAAACTGGCCAGATGTCATTAATATCTCATACCTTAGTAGCACCAAAACAAATTGACACAGCTAATCTCGAGATTTTCCATTAAAACAACAAAAGTAATCAAAATTACCACAATTATAAATATGATATTTTATTTTTATATTACAAGAGAATTAGCTATTAGATTCACTTTTTTATTTTAAAAATTGCTGAGCAATTATCTTTCAGAAAATTACTTTTCAAATAATTCTTCATTGATTAACTACTTGCACTAAATGCTTGCATGAACAAACAATTTAAACGCACTAATGATTTATTTTCATATTAAAAATTAACATATTTGTTCAGCTCGTTGGGAAATTTTATTTTCACTATTTAGTAATTGATGTGTAATTTTATTAGGGTATAATGATTAACTCAGTGGAATAATTAATGTTTATTGCCAGAACTTTTTGTTGTTGAATACTAGACTTCTGGATGAGTTATCTAGTTGAATCTACGTCATATATACAGTGACGTGTCGTTTGTATATAGCGATAGGTGCACGAGACGTTTCAAATTTAGCATGGACTTCAACATTATTAAAAACATTACTAATTTACTTAGTATTTTGAACTATGAATTGACAAAAAAAATTATAATTTAAATGACTTAACATATAAAACATAACATCGGTATAACATTATCAGTTTAGACATAACAACGGTATAAACAAATAACTGAAAGCCTAAAATGTTGCTTTAGTGTGAATAACTCTACTATGTCGGATACGGAAATGAATTAATATTAAAAATTTCAACAAGATATTGGAAAAATGAAGAAAAAATCAAAGTTGTAGTTGCACTGCAATGATGACCTGTTACTCTGAAAGGTTAAACTAAATGGAAAATCAGAGTAAAATTGCAAAATGAAATAAAGTTTTGGTTAAAAGTAGTAGTAGTAATAGAAAGGAAGAAATTGCATGGATATAAAATATATTTTGATATTATTAAATATTAAGTGATCCCAATATGTCTCTAACTCAATATAAATTAACACAATATATTAATATATTCAAAAACTCTACGTGACATAAAAATTCTTAAAGCAAATATGAAATACCTATGTCACACACAAATTCAGTTATATGGTTCATAAATGGTTAAAAAGTAGAAAAGGAGACAGGCAGCAAACTAATCTGATTTTATAAATACTGAAAATAATTTTTAAAAAACCTGGAATTTCTTAATATGAAAGAACCTAAAAAATTAAACGATTAGCAATCAAGAAAAAGTAAGAAATAAAATACAGATTGTGAGCAAAATATAGAACAATATTCCCAAAAGCATTCAATTTTAAAATGTTTGAATTTAATTATTTTTAATATACTCATAAATGTAAAAGAGAAATAAAAATGACCAAGATAATTTAATTGGGTAAGTAGTTTTGAAACCTTTTTTGAGTTAAAAATGAAACGGTTAGTTGATATAGACAGTGGTCCTATTGTAAAAATGAATAACTACTTTCTCGAGTCTGTGAGTGTCACGAATTAATATGGAGGTCGATAGATTAAGGATACAACGAGAAACAATCTGCACTTTGCTTATTTCATTAGTTCGACGATTGACATTTTTTTAAACAACCACATACAGTAAATAGCTCCAAATTAATTTCTTCTGTCAACTTTCATAATATACAACGAATTTTACAGTTACACAGCTTGATATAAAGACATTTGTATCAGTTAATATTTTTGTCAAATTTTTCTTTAGTTTCTAAGATTGATCATAACTCAAAACTTGAATTTTTATCATATAAACGTCATTAGGTTATTAATTGTAACAACGAAGTTAATTATGCTTCAACAAAAACCTGTAACGATGACATTAAAAGAATCTATAGCCGAGATATTGCCTGCAAATTTTATAGATGCGGCAAAGATTGCACGCATTTGGATTGATAGATAAAGTTCGTTATGCGTATTTTCTAACATATTAAAACGGAAAATATATTATGCATTAATTTTTGGTAATTATGTATAAGGTAATGTCATTTACATCATCCGCCTTCTCAATTCACAACGTCTTGTTTTTCGACACCATTGAATTCGTTTAAAAATTACCTCTGCTAAAAGTAAAATCAGTGATAAGATCCATCCGCTTATAATAATCAAGAAGCAAGCTTGCATATGATGAATAGTTAATGCGCCATCCTTATCCCGGTTCCGTTGGGGCTTATGCTTTTCAACCCGACGGCCATGCTGCCCAGTACGGAGCTTATTATATTCTCCAGTGGTGAGTCTGGTGGCAAATAGTTAGTCACGTAATATTCTACCAAATCATTTGGTATAATATTTATGACAACAGTGCGATTAGCAACTGAGTGCATTAAAATTAAGAGTCTACGCCGGATACGCATAATGAAATTCAAAGATCCATTAGATATAGGTTTCAATTACTCAAATGAATAACCGTATTTATTATTTTATACCAATTGTAACGTGTAGGCGTTTTAAGCTCATCCATTCCTCCATATTTGTATCCGGCTGCAATGGCTCCATAAACTGTATTCAAATCATTATCGTATACATCTCGTTTCAGTACACTAAGGAGAGCTCCTTGGTAATAAGTAACTATGAAAAAACTAAACCATATCCATAAAGCTAAACAAAATGACAGAGCATCGTGCGACGATCGCCTCGCAGTCATTTGTCCGAAAAATATCGCCCAGGTGACAATATGCAAATTAGGATTTAATGTGTCTCTTGGAAAGTATGTGTTCCATCTATCTTTTATTCTTGTTTCCTTCAATAACATTAATCCAAAAAACAACGCAAATATAACGGTTATGAATAATAATTTGAGATAGAAGTCGAACGGCTTTATTAATTATTCCCAAGCGGGCCTGAGGGGAACGGGTGGTGAGACCCAAACTACGTCAGTTATCCAGTGAGGATACGTGAAACGAAAAGTGCGAGTACTATCAATGTTTAAAAAATAACCAGTAGAAATATTTGCTTGTCGTGTTATGAGATCATAGAAATTTACTCCCCAAATATTTTCATTAAATATTCCGCTTTCATCTTCCTTTATTTCCAATGAAGCGTTCATCATTTTACGTAGAGTATTTTACAAGTTACTAAATAATCGAAAAATTTTTTGCAGTCTGGGAGTATTTTTTTTATCAAGGAACGGTGGAACCAAAGGAATTGTCATTATTAATGGGCAGCCATTAAAATTACTGTATTTTTGCGTGAAAGGGTTGTGAATAAACTGAGTGTGTACACAATCCTTTACCGTGTCCAGAATAAATGGTTATACGTTATTGCAGACACCATTTGTGAAGGGAACATATGTTAACATACTGACTACCTCCATATCATTCAGATGTAATGATACGACGTTCGCCAAATAATATTTCCAGCACACGCCAAAAATCGTTTCAGCATTACAGTTATCCGCATTTCCCTTATCATCACCGCAAATAATTATAAATTTACCATGGTTGGCAAACATTGATTCACTTTTTATTTCATCCATAAAATATTCGAATTCTTCCACATAATCGTAATGGGATGTGCAATATTCTTACTGTAGAGTAAACTTGACAATCTTCTGTTTTCATTTATATCGAACGACAATAAAGATCCAGCGTAGTGATGACTAAAATGTCGCAGAAAATCATCGCCACGCGCATCACTGGCGAACATCAAAGTAGAATATTGTGCATCATAATACCTTTTAGCAATTTGCGCTGCTGTATGGTGCACACACTGGGGTCGTCTGAGTGAAGTGAGAAATTAAACTCAGCCGAACAAAAATTGATAATATTTACCATAAAAACACATTAATTTTTTGACATAAACACATTGTCTTGGTATTAGACAAAGCGTTTAGTGTGGTAGACGTTTAAATAATATTTAGATAGCCACAGCGCGTGTAAACACGCGCTCAATAGTTTTTATTAACCGTTATACTGTAATTGCGATACACACAACACAACGATACTGTAATTGCGATACACACAACACAACGGTACTGTAATTGCGATACACACAACCCTCAATTTGCATAATTTCCTATCATTATTTGTTTCCAATTAGTAACGTTGATATCGACACATAATTATGTATGATACCCTGTTATTAAATATAAGCATTCTACATCTAATTTACAGACATGGGTCTTTGTTTATTTATTTTGTAGGTTATTTTGTTGAATTTTATTTCTTAATATGTTGTCTAAGTAAAGAAATATGTTTGTGTACTCTAAACTTTAAATTTTATTTAATAAATATATCTTCAGTAAAATCCAAATAACGCGTATTTTATTATCATGCTGAAATGGTAGAATCATGTGATGGAAATGAATTTCGTGTCTTTAAAAAGTATTGAATCCACTATAGAATGTGTAATTTTCTAAATATACTATGTAAAAAATGTCTTTCATTTAAATTCGTGAGAATATAATTTTATCAAGAGATAAGCATGAAATAGTTCGTACTCTTAAAAAATTTTAAAAATTCCTTTCTTCTCTTTTCATTAGAATAAGAGTCATTTTTTATTAGAACTTTTAAAAAAAATTTAAAAATATCTTGAAAAACTAAACTTTAATCTTAGCCATAAGCATTTATTGTCATGAAAATAGTATTTTTGCTGAGAATCACGAACACGATTGAATAATATTACATTACTTTCATTCACTAAATAAATTGTGAAGTCAAAAACTATTCGTTTTGAAATTAACATATTATCTATGGTTAAATGTATTGTTTTATCACAGCAGGATAAATTTTGTATTACAATTTGGCTTTGTGTCTTTTAGCAACGAAATGTTTATAGAATTTGTTTAGCCGAGGAAGGCTTTAACTGAATCTTAGCAAATTACAAAAACACATTTCACATGGATTAATATCTTGCAAAGAAAAAATTTTGACTGAACTTTCGACTAAAAATAGTATAATTTATTATTGTTATATGAGATCGCATGGCATTTTATAGAATAAGCATCCCGTATAGGGTCGTTAGCGACATCTTATGGTGAAATTAGCTACGGTGGAAATTTTTTTCTGGGGACAGTCTAATTAATGTGGTAAAAGATCATAATTTTATACCAGTAGTTGATCATAGAATTAAGTAAGTTTGGTAGAAGATATGAAAGGACAGAAATGACTAAAAATTGCAGTCTTTTCGTGGAAGTAATTGATAACGATATCATATTAGGCGAATTCTTTTTCATTTCATGCATAGTAACTTCAAGATAGTAACGTATTTACTCCTCATACTTATGAGGAGTGAATACTTTTTGAAAAACCTTCATAATCGATTTTATTAAATTATTTATAATTTTTAAATAATTTATATTTTTACAACTTTTCATGGAATTTTGCATTGGTCAAAAATGAATACATTACTGAATTTAAGACAACGCAAAAAATGACTTCGGATAAAATAACCAATAAATTTATGAAAATCATGAAAATTGATTAGGTGTGAGAATCCATTGAATATTACATCCACTTTAAAAACGTGACGAAACTACGATACACAAATCTTGTGTGAAAAGCAATCCACTCTTGCTAATTCTTTTTTTTTAATTTTGCTTTCAATTTAATTGTTTAATTTTGCTTTCAATCTAATACTCCCAGTAAAACTAAATTTTATTTTATAACAAAATAGTTAACTGAAAAAATAAAATATTAGTCAAACAAAACCTGATTTCTTAAACAGGCAAAAGTTTGAGTAGGGAATGCTTTTGTCAAAATGTCAGCTAATTGAGTTTTACTTGATGTATAAATAATTTTAATTATTCTCAACTCAAGCTTGTCCCTTATGAAGATACACTTAATAATATATGTTTAGTTCTTTTATAATAACCAGGGAAATTAATCAATTTTATTGCACTCTGACTATCAACACTTAATGTAATAAATTCATAACTTTCAACAAAAGTTGCTGCAACCACAGTACCTCTTTGGCAGAATCGCAACCAGTCACAAATTCTGACTTAGTTATGGAGAGAGCAATATTTTTTGTTCGGTCCTGCGTTCGTTAGAAAAATATATCCTGTGGTAGATTTGTGTCTATATCTTATCTATACCTTCAAAGTCTGAATCTGTATATCCAAATAGACTACCAATTTTTCCATATTTTAATCATAATTTTTTACTATTTATTTTGTATCTAATTACAAGTTTAGTAACATTTATGTGAGGTTGACTTAGATTATTTACATATCTGCTTAATACATTTACAGCAAATAAAATTTCAGGCCTTGAAACAGAATTCAAGAACAGTAAGCAATCTATTGCTTCTCTATAAGAAAAATTAACAACAATTTCATTTACATTCTTTGTAATAAAAACATTAACATCTATTGGAGCACTTACAGGATTTGTATTACTCATATAAAATTTATAAATAATTTGATTTATGTAATTTTTTTGATGAGTACAAACATATTACTTACCTTCTCTATTTGCATGCTTACAAAATATTTCAAATTTTATTTTAAAAGCTTGTTTTAAATACTCAACTACTTCTGTGATAAATTATTTGTTTGAGGATATTACAATGGCATGACCAACATAAATAATTAAGAATACCCTAGTCTGTATAAAAATCCTACATAAATACAATTATATCCCTGAGATTGCGCAAAACCATATTATTTCAAAAATTCATAGAAACTTTTTATCCAATACCGAGATATTGTTTTAAACCGTATAACGATTTATTTACTTTAATACATAATTCTTCTTCATTACTGTACCTTCAGGTAGCTCTATGAATATTTCTTCTTCAAGATACCCATTTAAAAAGATTGTTGCTACATCTAACTGTTTTATTTCTAAGTTATATTTTGCAGCACTAAAAAGAACAATTCTTATGGAATTGTGTTTTGTTGTCGGAGAAAATATTTCTTGATAATCAATATAAAGATAAACCCGCGTCCATGTAAATGAGCCTTATAGCGCACTACTGATTAATCTCATTTCTTTTAATACTAAAAATCCACTTTGTATTAAGTGTTCGTTGACCAAATATCTTAATTGCAGTCCAAGTATTGTTTTGTTTATGTGCATACAATCCTTATTTAATAGATTTCACCATTCAATTGTAGACCATTCAATTGTCTGCGGACTATTCAGTGCATCAGCATACGTTTGAGATAATAACAGCTCGACAATATTTGCTTCAATGTTTCTATTAAGTCGTGGCCTTAAATTTACAGTCCGTGCAGCTAAGTCTTCTATTTCTTGAGGCGGTTCACATACAGGGTCATCACCGTTATAACTAAGCAAGCTATCTTCTTTCTTTGGTGACAAATTTTCAATCAAGACATTCTCTACATTAACTGTTTCATTTTGACTTATTGTTTCAGTTTCATTCTTGTTTCTTTTCTTATCTATATCATCGTTACTTATTTGTGCAATATTCATTCTTGTTATGAGAAATTGATGTTCATCAAAGGTATCATTTTTGATATCGTTATTTTATATTTATTTGTATTATACATTCTACATTTAGGGTTGTCATAGCCAGATAGTATCATTTTCTCACTCTTCTTATCCAATTTGGTCCTTAATTGATCCGGGATATAGACATAACCAACGTTACCAAACATCTTTACGTGGCCTAATTGAGATTCAATGCCATTCTGAAATTGAACATTTTTTGTATCTTCCACATAGACTCCTAGTGTGTGTGGAAGGTGTTCCATTTAATAAATGTACCGCACAGTTCACAGCTTCGGCTCATAAATTCGATTGCACATCTCGAGATATTGAACGTGAACTCTTCTCTATGGTTCTATTCTACTTTCCTACATGTATATTCTGTCCTGGTGTATATAGTGCAGAACGCTTATGAACTATCCTCTCTGATCATATATTCTTTGAAAGCTTTTTTTATATACTCTGTTCCATTGTCAGTATGTAATATTCTGACTATGAGCATGAATTTATTTTCAATTAAAGCACTGTATTTCTAGAACACTTTCATGCATCACTTTCTTTTTTAATACATGTATGTAACTCATAGCAGCAATTTTGAACAATACAAAGTACCTCATACCTTGAATTGGTGAGCAAATCATAGGTCCGCAGATATCACTATATACTAGGTCACTTGATTGTAGTCCTCCTTGCTTATGATTTATGTAACGGAATTATGTAACGGAAATTTGGAATGCTGCTCATATGCACATGGCACACAGACAAAATCACCTTGTCCATTACCATTCACTTTCAAGGCTCCACAAACCTGTTTGCCCTCATGTTTTTACTTTGTTTTCGATCAATATGTCCCAATCTTTCATGCCACATTTTAATATCACTTTCAATATTTTGGATCAGGTACAAGTATTTGGGACAACTGTTTTAATGTTCAACTCATACAAATTTTTGCACTCATCACCACCTTACTGTTTTTATAAATTAATGCACTTGTATCTTTCTTGTTAATAGAGTAGGACTTTCGTGTGATCATACGAAAGTCCTACTCTATTAACCTTAAGAAAATTAGTGTCTACTCAAACTTAGAACATATAACACACCATGAAGTTGGCTAGTCTCCCACTCTCCATTGGCATATCTTCTTATTAATACTTTGTCGATTCTAGATACTTCCATAGATTTTTTCCCAATGTCAAACGGCTCCAAAAAGAAATCCTTTATAAAAGTCAGATGCGCAGGAGTACCATTAACATTGGATCCAAGTTCAACTTTTGTAATGTGTTGAGCTACACTGTCAACCGGTGACAACTTGCGCAGACAAAAGTTTTCGTGAATCAACATTTTGCATAGTTCACTCTTTTCTTCAGACGTAGATTTCAGTTTTGTCATTATTTCTATAGCACTATTGCAATTTTTTATCAATGTAATTTGTTTGCAGTTTATCGAAGAGATTATAATCAACATCCCAATATCATCAATTTTAGACCATTCAGCAATGTTTTGTTTTGGTTTTGTCACCTTAATTTCAATTTCTTTTGCCTGCAAAGCGCGTTTTATTTTAAACTTTCATTGACGAAAGTTATTTCCATCTATTTTATCTAAATACATTGACCACGTGGGATCCATTTTGAGGCTAATATGAAATAAAAATGAGGGTTTTTTACTTTAAAGATCATTAGACATGCTCCGTAGACTTTACAGATATATATTGATAAAGTCTACTTGGGCAGGTGGAACCTGATCTATTTTTACGTATCGCGCTTATGTTAGACCTCATGTAGCTAAGCATATCATAGTTCCATATGTCAGCATATCATAGCTTTACATCTATACAGCTCTATCAAAAAATATGATATTTACCGTATTTTAACTAAGTTCATACAAAGAAGGCGCAGGTAAATTTAGAAACTTGATACCTTTTTTGTAATATTTTTGCTTATAATTAGAAAATAAAAAGGAAAAACTAAAATATATTGTTTTAAATATAATTAATAATTACGTTACTCGTAACGTAAATTCAAGTTTACAAAACGATATGTATATTTTCTAACTCATCATTGAAAGAGAATTTCCAAATTTTACTTTTCAGTGAATATATATTCACAATTAAATGAAACTACGTAATGTAGTGTTATTTCTACTTTCTTTAAGTTCTTTACCACCTGAAGATGTAATACAACGAGACTTAGGTCGTGGTAAAGAACTTAAAGAAAGTAGAAAAAATACTACATCACGTAGTTTCATTTAATTGTGAATAATGAATTTCTACAAAATTCACGCCAAATATATTCAATATTCGAATATATATTATTGAAATTGTACGATAGTAACATAAATTAAGAGATTTCATCGCGATGTATTAAAAATCTAGACCAAAATAATAAAGATTTAGCTGCACTACGGAGATTGTCACAAAACCAGAGATTTTTGATAAAGTAGAATATAAGATAAAAATAGTAAAAATTACAAAATTTTGGTAAAATGGTGAAGAATTTAAAGAAAAGGAACTACAGGGTTTTAAAATATTCCTTTTTTATGTTCAAAATTAATTTAATCACACAAGCACCTAGCCCAATATAAGTCAACTTAAAAAAATCTGAAATACACATGTCACTCACAAATTCTGTTCATACCAAAATTTATTTTTTGTAAATCATTAAGATATACATTCATTTAATATTTCACTTTTCGTTAACCAGTGGCACACTGTAAAGAGTTAAGAAGTTAATTCATTTGTTGATTTTCATATTTATGAAGAAATTTTCTTTATCTCTCATCTTTACATATTTACATAATACATGTTAACACAGCTTGATATCGAAACATTTGTTTCATGTAAGAATTTTTACAAAATTTTACATTCGTCTTTAGGATTACACATAATTCAAACTCGTGTAATAGTATACCAGTACAAGCATGTTTAGATTTCTTACTAAACAGTGTTTTCAAAATCTTACACATAGATTCCGACTGATAGATAAATTCATTATTCTTAATTGCTAACACAATATTACAGAAAATATATTTCGTATAAGTTTATAAAGTAAGTGAAAACATCGTTTATATTATACGCCTTTTCAATATACAACAATTTGATTTTCGAGAACATCGTATTCGTCCACAAATTACCTCTAATAATAGTAACACCAATGATAACATCCAACCGCCTATAATCACCAAAAAACAGGCTTGCATATGGTGAATAGTCAATGCGTCTTCTGTATCCCGTTTCCATTGGGGTTTACGATATTCAACCTGAATAAAATAACGTAATTCAATATTAAATTTCTCAAATATTCCACTGGCTGCCAAACGAGCTTGAACAGAGCTCATTATATTCTCGAGCGGCGAGTCTGGTTGCAAATAATTAGTTATGTAGTGCTGCACCATATCATTTGATAAAATGTTTATGAAATTAGTGCGATTGGTAATTGAATGCATTGCAACCAAGGGGTTACGTGGAACACGCATAATAAAATTCAAAACTCCTTTAGACATTGGTTTCAAATACTCAAATATATTTTCATAATCTATGATTTTATACCGATCGTAAAGTGTTGGTTCATCAGCAAAGTACGTTCTAAACTCAGCCAATCCTCCATATTCGTACCCAGCTGCAATGGCTCCAGAAACTGTGTTCAAATCCGTATTGTATACATCTCGTTTCAGTACACTAAGGAGTGCTCCTTGGTAAGCAGTGACCATAAGAAAACTAAACCATATCCACAAAGCTAAACAAAACGACAAAGCATCTTTTGTCGATCGTTTAACAGACATTTGACCAAAAAATATTGCCCAAGTGGCAATATACAGATTAGAACTTAAGGTGTCCCTTAAAAAGTACGTGTTCCATTTATCTTTGATTCTTGTTTCCTTCAATATCACTAACAGGAGAAATAACGCCAATATAAAGGTTATGAATGATAATCTGAGGTAGAAGTCAAATGGTCTTATCAATTGCTGCCAAGCGGGCCTGAGAGGAATGGGCGGAGAAACCCAAACAATGTCAGTTGTCCAGTGAGGATATGTGAACCGGAAAGTGCGTGTATTATCGATGTGTAAAAATAAGGCACCAGAAATATTTGCTTGTCGCTTTACGAGATCATAGAAATTGGCTGCCCAATGCTCTCCATTAAACATCCCACCACTAGCTTCTTGTATTTCTAACGTAGCATTTACCATTTTAGCTAGAGTATTGTAAAAGTCGCTCAATAATCCAGAAACTTGTTGCATTCCGTGTTTGTTTTTTCTAATAAGGTACGGTGGAAAAAAAATTGATGTCATTGTTAACGGGCAGCCATTGAAGTTATTGTATTTTTGAAGAAAAAGATTGTGTGTAAATTGATAACATGTACATTCTTTTACTGTGTCTATTAATTTTGGTTTTATATTATTACAAAGACCACTCGTCATGGGAAAATATGTTAACACATCAAGTCCACCGGTTTCATTCAGATTTAAAAATATAACGTTTGCCAAATAATATTTCCAACAGATAGCAAAGATCGTTTCAGCATTACAGTTCTTGGAATTTCCTTCATAACCAATACAAACAATTATAAATTTACCATAATTGGCAAATATTGTTTCATTTTTAATTTGATCCATAAAGTATTCGAATTCATTAACATAATTGACATAAATGACATATTGTGTGATGGGATGTGCAATGTTTTTACTGTAGAGTAAACTTGGTAATTTTTCGTTATCGTTTATCTCTACCGACAATAAAGAACCAGCGTAGTGATGACTAAAGTGTCGCAATATATTATTCCCATTCGTGTCGCCGCCGAATATCACCGTCGAATAATGTGCATCGTAATATTTGTCAGCAATTTGCGCTGCTACGTGCACCACACACTGGGGTTGGCTTGAGTCAAGTGAGAAAGTAAACTCGGAAAAACAAAAAGAAATAGTATTTAAAATAAATAACACAATAATATTTTGATGTAAAGACATTGTCTCGGTAATGGACATGGCGTCTTATCTGGGAAGCGTACAAATGATGTGTGGAAAACTATAGCGCATAACTGTCTACATAGTATTTTGTTTTTTTTTTATTCTAATGCGATCCAAATGCCGTCACGCAACCATCACACGCAACCGTCAATTTACGTAATTGTGTACCCTTATTTTTCCAATTAGGAACAACGATATTATCACGTAATGATGTGTTATGCCCTGTCATTAAGTATAAACCTTCTTCGTCTAAGCTGTAGACAAGGTCTTTTTTGTTTATTCTGTTTGTATTCTTGCGGTGTCATTTACTCGATGTATTGTTTTCATTTCATTAAGATGTTACCCAAAGGAAGCAAAATTGTCATATATTTCAGGTAGCCCGTATTTCTATCTTTAATTTTAAAAACTGATATCATCAGGTAAAGGTAGGCTTTTGTTTATTTTGTATAAATTGTTGAACTGCTTAGGAAAAGTTATCTGTCGACATACTCTTTAAAAATATCGCTTATTTGAGTTTCTTATTATATATTTTAATCAATATTTAAGTCTAAAGTATTTTATATTTTTAAGCATATTATATATATATATATATATATATATATATACATATATATATATATATATATATATACTTACATATATATGTATATATATATATATATATATATATATATATATATATATATATATATATATTATTTAAAGGATCGCAGCGGCATTAAGTACCAGTTGCGAATAGAATTACACGCAAATTTTTGAAAAATAGCTACTGGGCTACTGACTGCTGAGAAACCATATAGTAACATTTATTGTTGTCAAGCATGTCAGTTGGAATAAGACAGGAATCTTAAAGGGTTAAAATTTACAAAAATTCGTCTTAAAGATGGTAAGAAGAATTGGATTTTTTGACTAGGACTCGTAAAAATATTAAAAAGTATCTACTTGAAACGTGAACCTGGACTTATATTAGCCACGAAGTTTTTTTATGGTCACAAAAACAAGATTTGTGCATAAAATAACTAACATGATTGAAAAAAGTTAAGTAGTCATTTAATGCCTGTCAATCCCGTTTTCCAAACCATTAACTAAATAAGATCTTAAACCAATTAGAATTAAGTACAGTCTTTAACTAAAATGAAAAATATTTGGCTCATATACCTTTACACACTTTCTCCAATCAGAAAGTACCTCAATATTGACGAATAAACAGGTTATATGACGTACGACACTGGTATGTTTACATTTTGATCTACTATTTGTGTACTTATTATGTAGATTATATATCGTTATGTTGTTCCAGCTGTCATAATGAACAATTAATTTATTATGATAGCCGGATTTACTAAATTTAATTATAAATAATTAATTTAAATTTCACTAGATGCCATCAAACGACAAGACACCATTAAATTAATAATTTATTATATTTACAGAAAATTTCTTATTGAAGTCCTTTGAACAATGTTTATGAGTTTTGTAATTCTTTTTTCTCATTATTCTTAAACCCGCTATTTATAACAAGTTTTGCCTAATTATTAAACGTACTTATTTCAGTACCATTATTTGAACGTAATGTGCCCCCACTTATCACTGATAATATTCCTACTACCAGGAATAAAAGTTATGGCATACTATAAAGAGCCTAATTGATATAAACCACACCGCTCAGTGCATCAATAAACTGAAATAAAGAATAAAAGTTTCAGGGCTTTCTAAAGTTATAACTTGATATAATATATTGCTGCAGACGTATGAAAGATCAGTTGTAACGTTAAATTATACTTTTTGCACTGTGTACATCAATCAAATATACTCGATCAGTTTGAATATGAATTTACACTTAATTACTGTTACTTATTTGATTGAAATAGTGAGTAGTCGAAGCTAGACGTGTAAGGCAGGAAAGGAAGATGTTAGATTAGTTATGAGAGGGTAATTGAAGAAGATTCGTGCAAACAAATCGTGCCATGATACGTCACACATAGGATCTTATTTTTGACAAGCCCATTTTATGCCAATATTAAAATTATTTTTTTAAACTACTTCAAGAAAAGAAGCACTTTTTCAATTTGATGTACATGCATATTTTTCATTTATATACAGCCCTAATTCGAAGAAGCATTGTCATGTTTTAATGATTCTTGTTGTTTGTAAGAAAGGTTTCTAGTAGGTGTATTAAAACATCATATAAGGCCACTTTAAGAAATTTGAAACCGAACTTGAACTTATTTAATTCGTTTTTGAAAGTATTTTGGTCAAACATAATGAAATCGAAAAAATAAGAGAAAAAACAGTTTCTCATTGGCGAAGAATAGATTTTTGCAAAATTCAGACACGTTTGACTTGAATATTCCTTTGCCCACAAATGGTAGCCAGCACCTGAAAAAGGAGTCGAAAGGTTGTAACAGGAAATCCTTAGTGGTTAAACGTTAATTCACTGGGTAAATCAAATGAATCCATGATTTCTCTTCATGTGAAAAAGAAAGTAACAAAATATATACATATGTTATCAAGATCTGATACCACGAACCGTGTTGGTATCGCAATAGGTTCCTGTCGATTAGCATGACATATATCACCGAACAATTTACGTCTACAGCGCATTTCCTTTGGGAACTTGTTCCGAAGTCCGACACTGATCAAGTGATCATCGCCGTCTCAAATATGGATTACGCACCTCGTAACACTGTAACCTAAATAAAACATGTGTTAATTGTAATTTATAATTTGCTTAATAATTGTAATTTGTTTCACAAATTTTGATTTTATATAATCTGACTTTCATTCTTAACATATCTTTTCATTTGTACATATTGTTTAACCACCTTTACACTCCACGATACTAAATTAAAAGTAATCAACTAATTACCGTAATTGTACCAAAAAGATGTCCAGATATAAAAGAAGTGTTAGAAGCGCTACGAACGGACCGACAAATTTAGAAAGCATACCCTTTAGCATAATCCTACAGTTCATTGAACCCCATGACGACTCGCGCAAAAATGTTAATCCCCTCCTCAAGACAATATCGACTTAAAATTATTTTCGGTCAACTGCAAGCCAAAGTACTAATTGCGTCTTCCATTGCAGAGTTCGAAAATTGAGCCACACTAAAAGATTTCTTAAAAAATAAATTCCGTAAATGTAAATATTACGCCTACCCACTCACAGACTTACATGATTGTAAACAAGATGCTTGCAAGTCTCTACGTCGATTACTTTCCTTTAACCAGGGTAACCGTATAAAAAAAATGTGGGAAGAGAACTTAAGATACGGTTAGGGCAATAGAAGGTCTTTGCCTTAAATACATTTATTATAAGTGTTCATATACAATTTTAATTATAAAAATAGTATGGGATTCCAGAAATTTAAATGAAGCAATAAACCTTGCTTTTCAAAGGAGAAAATTCGACAATATTTTTATTTACGAAAATGTAATAATGAAAACTTCAGAACTGGGCCTAATAATTACAACCCCAGACAACCGCTCACTTTAAATCAGAAACCAAATTTTAAGTTCAAATCCCGTACACATTTCGTAAAAAAAACAACATTTTATTTAATACAAATATAAATGGCAACATCCCTGAGAACTCAAACAAATAATGTCACACAGGGTCTCGTGTGAGACTACCTTTTTCTGAAACCGACCCTATTTCTAGTAATTCAATTAAGGCCAACGAAGAGAGTAACCAGCCCCAAATTTACTGCCATTAAAAATAATTCAATTATGGCCAACGGATAGGATACCCAGCCCTAAACTCATGGCCAATAAAAAAATTCAAACAAGGCCAACATACAGAGTAACCATCCCCAAAGTCACGGCCAATGAAAGATAACTCAGACGGATGATCAACTTCAACCTAATAATCATAAAATAACTGAAAATATTAAAACGAACAAATCCGTAACTTCAACTATTCTTACTACACTCGCTACTAATACTGTATATATTAAAAACTACTTAAGTTGTCACTCAACATCGATTCATAAAGATAAAATTTAACCAATTTGGAAAAGGTATTCGCGAATAGTTCCCTCCGCTCCAAAAAACGTTTACCTTATAATATCTTAAAACCAACCCCATCTTTTCATCTCTTATCATTTTTGCTAGAAAACGGTTCATCGGTATGTTGAATAAAAAAAATTCAATGCAGACATTGCCTACTCTAAATTTAAATAAATTAAGATTGAAAGGATAATTAAATATTGATACCTACGTCTAAGGAGTTTAAAACTACACCAGGCTTATTCGGCTTACATTTCCAGATACCTAATCAAAAGATTCATGAATTTCATGTATGTGATATATTGATGTATATTACGATAATATTAGAAGTAACCATTTACTGACTGACTTAGAATGTAATAGATTATAATATAATTATCCTGAAAATATGAAATTCTATTGTTCAATTGCAATTCACCAAGCCAATGTATCTCATTTCCCCTCACAGTGAAACTCTAACTGAATGTTCAGGTACAACCTTGAAATTAAACAAGGCGTAATGCTCGATCAGTATATTTCATCTTTTTGCAATTAATTTCGCACATTTACAATATTGTTTTAAATACTTCAAGGAGAAAGCCCTCTAGAATATTGAAACATCAAAAGAAAGCTCAGAAACTTGGAACGATTCTCTCTCTAGACTTCTATAATTCTAAGTTGGAGACTACGTCTATCGTAGAAACTACCTCAGACTGCTCAAAACCTTCTTTTTTTTAAAGGAATATGGTTATCGATTTTCCCTGACTTTATTATTTAACCCCTAAATGTTCACTGACTTTATTATTTAACCGGCTCGCCACTATAGTTCAAGTAAAAGATAATTACCGGATAAATATTTCCATCCTAAATACTTTTGAAAGGTCTGTTTCAATGAACTCTGACTCGAAATTATACCTCACCCTTCGCAAACCATATCATGCCTATCAATTATTACAATACTCAACCCACTCAGTAAATTCACTTCAACGCACTAACGACGTTATAAATCTGCTCCAAATTTAACATCTAAGTAACGAAAAAATAAACTGCTTATGTGACTTATGGTCCCGATATTCCAATATATTTCACCTACCTTCAGATCAATTAAGTTACATATACATACAGTTCCGTTGCCCGTGAAATTAGGACAACTTTAAATTTATCCATCTATAACAAATCCTGCGTATTTCTCGAATGTCACAAACATGAATTAAACGACCAATAAATAAAATCTTAAATCAGGGCAGAGGTTCCAAAGATTTTTTGAGCGCAGACCACTTTCAAAATTTTACTGGTTTTGGTAGACCCTCCGCTGCTACATTTCTACCATATTACCATATTTCTACCATTTTTTTTTATTAATAGATTTGTAGCGAAACTGAAACTTTTTTCGACAAAGTACGACGAGGGAAACGCTAGAAAAAGTTTTCTCGCAATTTCTCACAGCCCAGGATATTTTTCGAGTATTTCTGCCTGCAGCCAAAATGTTTGATTCCCCTTTTTTAAATTTCACCTTCAACTCCTCATTGGTGCTAGGTGGTATTTCCATTGTCAGAATGTCTTCAAATCTGTTTTTGAAGTCATCATACAGGGCATTTAAATGTTGAACGTAGGTCTGTACATCCTCATCAAGACATATACCTGTGACAGGTTTGGAAACTGGGAGAATTTGCGCCGACTAATATTTTGCTTCATTCATTTCAATTTTCTAAGAAAAGCCGAAATTACACCACCTGTTTTTATTAAATTTAATCTGTCCCCTTGTAACTGCAAGTTAGTGTTATGAAATTTTTTAAGCAAATCTGTCGAATACGCAATGTTTGATTTCAATTTGACCAGGTTTTCTTTTAAATCTGAATCTTTACTTTCCAAAAAATTCTAAACTGATTTAAAAAGCGAGTAAAATCTTATTAAACATGGACCTCTCGATAATCAGAGTACTTCAGTATGTAAGAGCAACCATTGGAAGTCTTCGTCATTTTTGTCACACAATTATGCGAATAAACGGTTCTTCAAAGCATTGCTTCTTATTTTGTTAACTTCTTTAATCTTAAATTGAAGTGATTGGTGCAACATATCACCCAATTTTTTTCGCTACCAGGTGTTGCCAGTAGATGACACAGCAATGTATCATACATTGCAATGTATCATATTGAATTGTACTCCTGGTATAATTCTATTAAGATGGCTTATAAAGCCACGATATCGCACGAACATGGTAGGAGCTCCATCTGTTGCCACCAAAATAATGTTTGTAAATGGAATCGATTTTCCCTTAAGAAATAACTCAAGACATTAAATATTAATTCGTCTTTAGTTTCCGTCTCTAAATCTTTTGCGAATAGCAGCTCTTCATGGATTACTTCGTCCATAACAAATCGAACATATGCCAATATTAATTATGCTTCATTACCAGGTAAAATTGACTTGTCCGGTTGAACATAAAAATGAGTGGTTTGCAGATTATTACACAAGAAACTTTCAATATCAGAGCTAATTTCATCAAGCCGTATTTGTACAGCGTTGTTATTAAAGGAATTATTTTGAGTGCGTCAAATGCAGGTTTTGTGTAGAACAGTTTTTAAAACCTCTTCAACAGCGGATAAAATTAATTGTTCTCCGATGGTGTGTGGTTTTTCACATTTCGCTAAAAGCAATAAGATACTGTAAGATAATGGCTTGCGGGCAACCATTATCATTACTTTTAGACCGTAAGCGAACATACTGTGCACGGTGCGTCTCTTTTCATATTTTTTCTTATCCTTATTGAAAATATTTTAAATGTTTGCCTATTTTATCAGGATGACACCTTCTTAGATGATGTTCGAGCTTTGATAGTTTCATAGAGTCATTGCCCGAAACTTTATTGCGTGAAAGGAATACGCGAAATTGTTCCCTGCCTTAGATGGAAGAAAACCAAATTTCAAATAATCGACACCGTACTGCCGACATTTCTTCTTAGATTCAGCCATTTTCGTATCAGTTACCTACCTGCAAAGAAAAAAATATTTGTTTTAGCAATCATAAGGCGATTTTAATAGGTTATGGCTATTTTAACATAATGTTATAGGATTAATAATTTATTGCGTTGAGAAAACCAAATACCGGCGGCAAAACTGATTTTAATTATTAAAAGCAATAAACCGCTAAAACCCATATAGAGGATTTCACAAAACGGCTGAACCTATTTTAGTATAATATAAAACATTTTTTGATTAATCATATTTTGATACATTTCTGTAAATTCGAGAGAAAATACTTTTAGAGAATATTTTGACGACAAAACTCCGCGATTTTAATGATTTATTTATTACTCTGATGTACGTTACAAGTGGTACATAAAGACTCGTACAATTTATGAAAAATTTTATTCATTAAGCATTAGCAATTACGAGAGCACTGAAATATGTACAAATATGCAGATCAATCATCCATCTCTCCTTTAGTGAATTACCACAGTCGGGTAAATAAATAGTTTTTTAATAAAAATTACTAAAATTTCAATCTTTCTCGGCTTTCTGATATTTTACAGAAGTATCCAATAATGGCCCTGTTCAGTGTTTAATTTTGATTACGTACCTAACACGCGCAAACATAACAAATATAATATTATTACAATCACAGACTTCTCCCCAATAACAGCAAACAGTTTCTACTCACAAAGTTACAGAAGGTTTAAGGCAGCCTGTGGTAAAATATTTAATAGTACATACTAGTACGACATAGAATAAAATTTATAACTTAATTTGTATGTGCTGAAAGTATAAATTTAAAATGTCATTTGTGAAAATTTCCAGTAATGTAATATTTTTATCCCATGACAATATGCATTTTATTATGTATAGTATATACAATATGCATTTTTGCCATATTTAGCGTAATTTGCCATTAATTTGGACACCCATACCCAAATTACTGACTACTAAAAGCAATTAGAACATGCCTAAATATATTTTGTGAGAAAGGCCGTCAAAATATTGAATGGTAGTTAATTTAGATAGCAGTTGTTAGGTAAATCATAATTTTTTAATTCATAATTACGTAAAAATAACTTTTAAGTTGTATTTGAATGTGAGTTTTCTTTGTTATGAATTGTTTTATATACCAGGTATTCTCCGCCACATTCCTTTCTAGATTCTCGTAAAAATGGCATTTACCTTAATGGTGTTAAATGAGTAAAGATATAATATCACATGAAAGTGAAGTGTTATCATTTTCCACAATAACATGCACTATGTTCTGCACAGATGACTATCAAAAAAGTTGGTTTGGTAGATGTTTAGGTAAGGTTAAACACATACGCTTAGACTGCATGTAACTAACTAACCATATTAAAAGCAACGCAATGAAATATGAAATAAATTTCGGCCAGCATAAAGTATTCAAAAGCGAAGTCAAAAGCAAAATCAGAAAAGTGAAAGTTAGAAGGATTATGAGACAAAACATGCTGAATTTCTACCGGGCCACCAACAAAAATTATATCCTCTGCGAACTCTGTGGCTCACATTAATTACAATTATACTTTCAAGTGAAAAAATGGTGAGTAACTCAAAGAACACTTTTTTTATTATCCAGTATTAAGGACGTAACGCACAGGGACGTAACTATACTTCAATAAACGTACATTATCGTTTTGATAAGCAACTCTATGTGGCAGGAGAAAAAAAACTTAAAGCAAATATGAAATACATATATCATTCACGGTTGCAATATGAGATGGATCTTTAAGAACTTTTGACTCGTGCAAAGTTTGCGATATTTTATTAATCCACATGTAGAAATTACATTATGTGCTAGTTTATAAGGTAAGCTAAAATATTATTTATATCATTCGTCTTCCCAATAGAGAGTGATTTGATTTTCGAGACCACAAAATTTGTTTCCAAATGACCTCTATTGATAATAGCAAAAATGACCAGATCAATCCAACTATGATGGAACTAAATCAAGGTAAAATTTGGTGCATAATTAATGCGTCATCGTTGTCCTTATCAAGATCTTATGACTTTCCATCTTAACGATATACTAAATTAATAATTTCATACATTCCACTGCCCGCAATGCAAGCATATATGAAGCTTAATCCAGTTGTGAATATGGTGACAAGAAATTTGTTAAGTAATGCTCCGTAATATCGTTTGGGAAAATATTCAAAAAATGCATACTATTATTAATTAAATGTAATATAGTCAAGATGTTTCGAGGCAGGTTCCATATTCTTAAATATATAATCATAATCTACGATTTTATATTGATCGTAACATTAAAGTGCATCAGCAAAAAACAACCTAAATTCCGCGAATCCTCCAAACTCGTACCCAGCTGTGATGGCACCAGAAACTGTGTTCAAAGCAATTTCGCATACATCTCGTTTCAAAACACTAAGCATAAAAAAACTAGACGAATGGAAAATACTTGTTTCGTTTTTCTTTTAAATCAGTGTGAATAATATGAGAAACAACGCTAATATAAACATTATAAATGTCAATCTGAGGTAGAAATCAAACGGTCTAATTAATTTCTTTCAAATGGGCCTAAGGGGAATTCGCGGTGAGATCCAAACGATATCACTTGTCCTATACGGGTACACAAATGGAAAAGTGCGCGTATTATCAATACTTAAAAATAAGCTACCGGTAATATTCGCTTGTCTTGGCCTATGACGACACATACTACTTGAATATTTTTGATTTCACTATTCGTATTTACCCTTCCATAAATATATATATATATATATATATATATATATATATATATATATATATATACATATATTTTACACTATAATATATTCATCAATCACATATAACTCACACACCACCCACCCTATGGTAAAAAATCGGTTTAACCTCTTCCTTGTCATCGTAAGATGAGTTTTATTGTTTCTATAGAAATTTCTTATTACCATATTATTGATTTCAAATATTTCTTTTTTATAATTTCTATCGTTTTTATATTAGAAAGTTAGTTTAAATAATTGTCAAGTTTACTTGCAAAATGTTCGTATAAAGAATCTAATTGAAATTATTTTTGGGGTCATTTTCCTAAAAGTCATAAAGCCAACATCCTTATATCATATAAAAAATAATACGTAAACGGGATACATCATTTGGTAGAATGTAACGATTACTAAATAATAATACAAATTTTGTCAAAAAATCCATTCGGTGAGAGTTACCTAGAATTTCTCCCAAATCAATATCAAGCAAAAAGTGATATCATAATTTGATAGCTTTTCGCCCAGTTTTTTTATTGCAAACTTTTGTTAAGAGCTTTTGTTTAGTAAGAGTTTTTGATGACGAAATGTTTTTTTCTAATATATTTTTCAAATATTGTTATTAATAATTGTGTTCATTACATGTAAAAGACCGAATATGACTAGGTAAATATATAACAAAATGAATGTCTTCCTTAGTAGACTTGTTAAAATATAATTAAACGTAGGTACGTTTCGTGTACCATAATCAAGTTTATTCGTGACATAAATAGTGAAAAAGGAATTGAATCGGGAATTCTGCTATAAAGAGAATAAAAAAATTATGAGCACTAAATTTAAAGTTTTAGGTTTAACGCAAGACCAGGTCCGAGATTATTTATATATTAAAACAGAGATACAGAATGTACACATTTTTTCTATTAAATATTTTCATTCCTTTAAGAACTTCGTTGAACCAATATACGTGAATATATAATCTACAGGCAAATTTTAATTAATACATTAACGTTGAGAGCTTTCCTATGTTTTCACAGTTCCTCAGCGAATGCAAGAAAGCGCACCTTTCCACAATTCTGCTAAGGTAGTAAAATCATTCGACAAAGTTAAATTTTATTTTCTTGAGTATAAATTTAGAAGATGCTTCAGAAAATACGATTGGTCAAATTCCGGTTCAAAAAATATGCTTTCTACTCGAGCTCGCTTGAATATTTTCTTTAATAAATAGGTTAACTTATATCGTTTTCGCAAAACGGGACCATAGTACTACAAAATGCTAATATGAGATCACATGCTAGTTTAGACAATTAGCATCCTAATATTGCCATGTTGTCACCTTCAAATTGGAACGAAATTTTCTGGACAACATTTTTACTGTTCTACCTTAAGTACTTCAAATTACAATGACCAAGCAAAGTTCATCTGGTACACGTGAAATAGTTTAGCTACGAAAACAAATTTATAGCACCGAGGGTCGTGTAAAAGGGATAAAAAGACAGGAAACATAACACTTTACGATTTTAATAACAGTATTTTGAGCGTGTTATGTGTTAACCCTTAATTAGTCGCATGGGGTCTTTACACTTTCGTTCGCCGAAAGAAATACTTGCAATGGTTGAATCGTTGAATCGTTTTTTTCTTCTTTTATGTATATATTTGCAAATGTTCTTTCTTCATCGGCTACAGATCTTAGATAGGAAAGACGACCGTTTTGCATAGTGGGTGAAGGAACTCTCCAACGAAGGAAACTATGTTGGAGTTCATGGACGGAGCCGAAGAACTATCAAAAAATATTTAATTTAGATTAATAAAAATGTTTATTGCAGCGCCTTCTGACGAGTTAATAATATAACACCTAACTAATAACCTTCGTCGTTAAATCACAATTTTTTTATTGAAAACCGTATCTAACTCAGTCAGAGATTTACTATATACATATTTGAATCACGGCCAATTACATTATAATATTTTTTCCATCCCCCTTACCATGTCTGGGAGTAGTTTTGAAATATAATAAATTTGTAAATTTTAATTTTACGCCGTGGAACCTCAATATATTTATGAATGTCAATTTCAAGTTTCTACTCTATTTGATTCATAATTCTGAAGTCTCTGACATACATTTAGATACAACTGTAAAATTTGTATGGACCCAAAAGCATGGAATTTTTAAAAAAATAATGTCGCTATTCATAATAACTAAAGGCAAGGAAAATCCACTATCGATGACCCTTGTTAAAATAATTCATCTTTGTACATTTTACTGAAAAATAAATTCAAAACAAAATCTTTGCCCTAAAAATACGATTATGTTACTCTGTTTAGATAACATCTTAATGGAATATAAATATGACATCGGCAAAATGACACCGCAAGTAAATCTATAGAGTAAATATTAAAATGACGTCTGAAGGCTAGGCGAAGCAGCTTTATACTCAATAATATTATATAACACGTCATTACATGTTGATATAGATGTTCCCAATTAAAAATAAGTCGAAGTATCAAATAACGTAAATTGATAGTTGCGTGTATACGATTCACACTAGGATGAAGGAAATAAAATACCACGTAGACTGTAACGCTAACGTGAGATTTTCAAAACATTATTTGAGCGCCTTTTATACAAGACGCCATGTCTGATATAAAGACTGTGCCTTTGTGTCAAATAGTTAAAGTTTTTTTTATTCTAAATATTACCATTTTTTGTTCGGCTCAGCGTAATTTCTCACGTCACTCCAATCGACCCCAGTATGTAGAGAGTGTAGCAGTGCAAATTGCTGAAAAATATTACAATGCACAATATTCGACAATGATAATTGGCCGTGGAATGAATGGGAATAATTTTTTGCAACATTTTAGTCGTCACTACGCCGGCTGCTTATTGTCGTTAGATATCAATGAGAACAGAAGATTGTCAAGTTTACTTTACAGCAGAAATATTCCATATCACGTTACGCAGTATGTAATTTATGTCAATTGTGTGAAAGAATTCGAATATATTATGGATAAAATAAAAAGTGAACCAATATTTGCCAACTATGGCAAATTCATAATTATTGGTGGTGGTGATGAAGTAAATGCGAAGAATTGTAACGCTGAAACAATTTTTGCTATATGCTGGAAATATTATCTAGCGAACGTTGTGCTCTTACATCTGAATGAAACAGATAATGTCAATGTATTAACATATTTTCCCATGGAAAATGGTCTCTGCAATAATATAAAATCAATGATATTGGACACAGTAAAAGAATGTGTGCACTCTCAATTGATTCGCAACCTTTTTCCACAAAAATTTAATAATTTCAATGGCTGCCCAATAATAGTGATAACTGCTTTTTTTC
Source organism: Druceiella hillmani (assembly GCA_039881145.1). Lineage (NCBI taxonomy): Eukaryota > Metazoa > Arthropoda > Insecta > Lepidoptera > Hepialidae > Druceiella > Druceiella hillmani. The sequence continues at coordinate 34,966,468 of JAYKKI010000019.1, forward strand.
CACCTTACATAATTAGAAAAAATAAACACGGAATACAAGAAATTTCTGGACTAATGATCGACTTTTTTAACACTCTGACTAAACAGGTAAATGCCACGTTGGAAATAAAAGAAGCTAGTGGTGGTATATTTAGTGGAAAGCGTTGGGAAGGAAATTTCCATAATCTCATAACACGACGTGCAAATATTTCTGTTTCCGTACTTTTACACGTTGATAACACACGCACTTTTCGGTTTACGTATCCTTACTGGACAACTGATATCGTTTGGGTCTCACCACCTGTTCCTCTCAGATCCGCTTGGGAGCAATTAATAAGGCCGTTCGATTTTCCTCTTAGAATGTCATTCATAACATTTATATTGGTGTTGTTTCTCCTGTTGGTGATACTGAAGGAAACGAGAATAAAAGCTAAATGGAACACGTACTTTCCAAAAGACACGTTAAGTCCTAATCTGTATATTGCCACTTGGTCAATATTCTTTGGTCAAATGACTGCAAAACGAACGACCAAAAACGCTTTGTCATTTTGTTTAGCTTTGTGGATATGGTTTAGTTTTCAAATGGTCACTGCTTACCAAGGAGCACTCCTTAGTGTACTGAAACGAGATGTATACGATACTGATATGAATACAATTTCTGGAGCCATTGCAGCTGGGTACGAATACGGAGGATTGGCTGAGTTTAGAACGTACTTTGCTGATGAACTTATGTTTTACGATGGTTATAAAATCATAGGTCGTGAAAATATATTTGATTATTTGGTACCTATATCTAAAAGGTCTTTGAATTTTGTTATGCGTATTCCAAGCAACGTCTTGGTTGCAATGCATTCAATTACCAATCGCACTAATTTCTTAACTATTTTGCCAAATGATATAATGCAACATTCTCTAACTAATTATTTGCAACCAGACTCGCCACTGGAGAATATAATGAGCTCTGTACAAGCTCGCATGGCAGCGAGCGGAGTATATGAAAAGTTCATTATTGAATTACATCATTTTATTCAGGTAGAAAATCATAAGATCCAATGGAAACGGAATAATAATGGTGCATTGACTATTCACCATATGCGTGCCTGTTTCTTAGTTATTTTAGGTGGATGGATGTTATCATCGGTGTTTCTTTTATTAGAAATAATTTGTGAACGGATTCGCTGGACTCGAAAATTAAAGTTCCATTTATTAAGAAGGCGAATTATGTAGATTTAATTTTCACCTCATAAATTTATAAAAAATATCTTTTCCACCTTAAAGTGTTAGGAAATACGCATAACGAGCTTCTTTTCTTTATTGAAATGCATTCTTTAAGGGTTTACATTATTTCATCTATTAGCTTCTCTTTAATATTATCGTTAGAGTTTTTTGTTCTTATTTAATTAACTTCGTTGTTACAAATAATAAATGTTTACGTTATAAGATTTTTAAACTTTGACTCAGTAAGTAATCTAATGATATCTGTATAATGAAAGACAAGTTTTCAATTATTTTGAGCTTTGGAAACGTATGTAAAATTTAACGAAATATTTTGCATGTTGAAAGTGTTTTTATATCAAGCTGTGTTAATATATAATACACAAATATATAAAAATGATATATAAGGTCTGTAGATAAAATAAATTTGGAGCTGTTTGTTATATATAGCTGATTAAAGAAGAGTGGAATATTACTTTAGTCTAAATTTTAATAATTGCGAAAAACAGTTGTATGTTGTAACAGTATTTATAAATGATATGTGTATTTCAAATTCGTTTGAAGTTTTTTACATGATTTGTGAGTTTTTTGCACGAAACAATTATATTTTCTATTTTAAATGATTTTACGTAAATGAATGAATAAATTAATATTTATTATGAAAAAAAATGAATTTTAATATCATATTGTTATTTTTTTCAAATTTTTTTCCCTTTTACATATTCTTCTTAAAACAATTTCAGGGCTACTCATTGTCACATAGCTAAAACTTTATTACTTTCTCTCCATTGTTCCATTATTTTTTAAGTTCTTGACCAAATCTGTAGTTCATTTGCTTATACAAAATATATGAAATTTATTAACAAGTAAACAAAATTTTGATCTTCTTTCTTATTTATAAGTGAGAAAGCAACCTTGTTATTTTGAGAACTTGAGTTTACATTGCAGAAAATATGTATGAGTTATAATTAAAAAAAAATAATTTTTGTTATTTATTCTTATGCATTAATTATATGTAGATATATTTTACAACGCTTTCTAAACCCTCTGTATTTTTATAATATTATTTATGTAAAACCCGTTACAATATTTGTCGTATTTACATATAGAACTGCACAGCTCTTCATTTAGAATTACGCTATGTAAAGCACTTAGCTACACGTGGTGTAACCTGAACGTACCAAGTATACCTGTGTAAGGTTTCACTTACCCAAGTTAACCGTACTGATAAACATCTGTTAAGTCTACTGTGCCCATCTAACGATATGTAAAGGGAAAAATCTTCATTCCACTTCCGTATTACATCTTTGATCATTTAATTAGAATTAAGGTAATGCTTTCCTCGTGTTTATTGTTACCTTTGACCCGCGCTGTCTACACAAACGTATGTATTAAGAACTAATTTCAAACATCGATGTTAATAAAACAATCACGCTCATTGTAATTTTAAAATCTCGTGTAACATGACAATGAAAAACATTCATATTTTAACTTGATGTGAATATTTTTTCAACCTCATGTACTTTTTGTGGTCATCTCAATAGTATTTTTTAGAATAGAATTTGTCTGAACAATACCACACAATGTTTTGAGATATATTAGACGTAAAGGTATTAATTTATACTTAAAATTTCCTTTACTCATCTAGTTACGAATTTATGTAATGTTAATAATTTTTTACTTATATAATTAGATCTCAGTGAGGACATTAACATAGTTACTAGAGCTCTGCTAATGTTAAATCGCTATATGTTATTGTGCTGATACTTTACGCCAAGCCAAAATGAATAAGAGAATATTTTATCATTTTTGAAATAAGCTGCTACGGAGACCGGGAAATATGCATTTAATCGAGGCCTGAAGATTGACAAAAATTAAAAATGGCGCTGCTATATAAAGAAAATTTAAAAAAACAATACATTTAAAAAAAAATTTAAGTCAATAAAACCAGTGAGTGATCTTGCATTTTTACAAAAAGTCAATATATTTCCGCATATAATAAATTTTTGTTGAGCTGTGACAACAGATACGAAGACTACAGTCGAATTGTAAATTGAGCTGGCTGGTCTTTTGGTGAAGGCTTTTTACATTCTCGGCTAAAGCGTTATTACGTTGGAATAAATTTTGGAGCGAAAAAATAGATGCTGAGGAAAGAGTTCAGATTAACTGGAAAAATCATGTCTGAATACTGAGAATGCAGGATGTGAAGTCAGCAATTCTGGATGGCATAATAACTCCCCCTTAAATGCGGGTTTCTTTTGGTCTTGGCGAAAAAGGGTTCACCCGTATTTTCTTTGTGATGGATTTTGGATGTTCTTAATTATCTTAAGTAAATCAGAAGACACACGAGAAAGACGCCGAGGGGCGTTTTTAGGTTGTAGTGTTTTATTTTTTTAATATATAAATTTTTCTAAAGGCGATTTTTTAATTTACAATATTGCAATTTGTGGTTAAATTTATTATCAATGAGGGTAACTTGATTTGTTGCCTATTTGATTTTTTGCTGGCACAGAAAGGGCTTCGGGAATTTCATGTAGACAGATTCTTCATCAGGATTTGTTGCCTTAGTTACCATAATTTAATATTGTTTTTATTTTTACTGAACACGTCATTATATAATGTATATTGCCCAGTTTTTTTTTAAATTTCTTTAGGTATTTTTAAAATAATATATGCTCTTACGTTAGCGGAATTTCCTGGACTAGTTACAGGTGTGAATGTGGTCTACATGCTGTCACTTTTGAATTAAATTCATTTTATAACTCTAACACAAGGATTTAAAATTGAAAGTCGTCAGTCTAGTATTGATACCAAAATTAATCTAATATTGATAGTCAAAAGCGGTTTACGGGGAATAGTTATTGTTTGGTTTGTTGTAATAATCGGCAATAGGTGACATTGATTACGAAGACTATTACATGGTCGCAATAGTAGGGTACCATCTTTACTCCAGCATAGTAAATTCTAATGTGGGTTTGATAGAGTCCATAAGTGATTGATCAAGCAGGCAAGGTATTTTATGGGCACGTATTATATAATATATACTTTCAGGTGGAATGGCGCTATGATATGCAACATGGAGGCGAGAAAATGCAATGACGTTCTCTATACGGTTGAGCGATTTCAATATTGAATATTTCAATATTATACCAAACCGAAATTTTTATTTTGGCACAAGGCTTTATATTAAGCCACGTTTTTGTTTAGTCAGGGCAGTCAAGTTTTTATATTAAACCAAAATATTTATTCAGCCCATGCACCAATCTGAAATGTTTATATTAACCCAAGTTTCTATTTTAGCCAGGGCTTGCAAGCTTTCTATTTTTTTGAATTATGGCATTATTTAAATTTGAATTTTCAATTATTTCCTTGATTTTACTCTCTATATTAATCAACCAATTTTCTGTTGTTTTAACTGTCTCATTATAACTTTCTAATTTTTTATTTCATTATAATTTCATTTACTATGTTATCTTGATTAGCTTGTAGCTTGAGTATTGCTTTATTGTACCTTTACGCATCGTCTTGATCCACGTTTGTGATTCTCCTTCTAATCATCGATCCTAGACAATAAATTAACCACAAATTCTAATTTTACTGATTAAAGTATGTTTTTCATTATTAATAATTATTGATTCTTTAGATATTTATTAGGACATGTCATATACGATGAATAAAGGGGAAAGTACGTTTATTCTGTTAAGGTAATTATTGGTTTTTAAACCTATAATTTATATTATCGTTCAGATCTTTAACATTGTAATAATTAAAAAAGATGCAATCCAGTTTCTTTCCTACTTTACGTATCCTCTTTTTAATGGCAATATATCAAAAGTATTGACAAGTGTTGTTATTTTAATTTCCTCGGTGATTTCTTAGTCAAAACGGGAAGAATCCTGCAAAAATTGCTTTTGTTTCCGAATTGTCTTTTGAAGAACGTTTCCGCTGTAGGGATAAATGGTTGGGTCCTGTAAAACGGTCTTCCGAATAAATGCTGTCTGAATTATATAGTAGCCCAGACTATGGCTAAAATTCATTTCATCCTACTTTGTCTCCCTCCCTTAAAGACCAAGCGAAGTATAAGCAATTGGTTTGTCAGATCCTATGGGACCTTGTGATAATACTGCTGCTCATCGCAAAATTGGAGCATCGGTTTAATAAAAATATTTGTCTTTGGAAAAACTCTTTACAATTTGATATGACTTATGTAACTGAGATTTAAATACGTTTTCGCTACATTTTTCAGATATTGTATTAAAAGACTCGTTAGCATCGCGAAATCAGTAACATATTTTTATAGTATGGAATGAATTCTAAGAATGATTTTATTAATTTGTTTTTTTCAGAAAAGATAATTTTTTATAGCTTTTAGTTTGTCCAAGCTTAGCTTGATTCCGTTCGGTGTCATAATATGTCTGAGATAAGGTGTTTTTGGTTTTAAAAAATTAGATTTTGTAATATTAAGTTTTAAATTTTGACTCTCTTATTCTGTGAAAAACTCTTTCGAAATTAATCATGACAAATTGAACTTTATTTATTTAGGATTTAGGATTCCGTTCCTCAAATGAAAAAAACAGAACACTTATAGAATCATTTCGATATCCGTTTATTCTTCCACCTGTTCCTCCAAGTTCTTTTTCTCAAAAACGGCTTCAGGTATCAAATCAAAATTAATGTCGTACACTAATGCCCATGGCCTTGCAATGTTGTACATTTTTATTTATTTGTTTCAGGCAACCAAATAACATGGCTCTTTAAAATTTATTTTTGTTGTTTATACAGTCAACATAATTTATGGGGTATTTACGATCGACCTACAATCTTGAGGATTAGCATATGGGAGGTCTAAAAGGAAATCAGAAAGAAAAATCTAAAAGTGAATTATTTCTAATCCTGTATAAATTAAATATTTATGCAATATATTTACGTCCTTAATTTGTTTCTAAATAATTTAACAAAAATATTGTGAATCGCTAAATATCCATAAATACTTAAATATATTCGAAATCTTACAGCGTAAATTCTACTCGTGGTTGACAAATCTTTTTCAATCTTCGTATTCGAAATTTTTCAAATACACAGTACGATTATTTAAGACTTGTTAAGAAGTTTTCACTTTTGCGGTATGGTGCTAAGCAAACCAAGCATTTTTATTCATAAAACATTTTTTATTATGTATATTCATTAATTTACTTTTGCTTGAATGCTCTTAGTTACATACGTACTTAAAAATTGATAATTTTCAATTTTATATACTTATTTTTTTAAGTTGCGCGTTGTTAACTGTACGTTTAGCAAGACGTAACATTACTTGCAGGTTTTCATCGTTGTATTCTACTTAACGGTCTGGATAATACTTATCTATAAGTCGTCTATTATGGTGCAGCATACGACCAAAAAATTATGAAATTTGTTTTTCAAAAATTAATATAAATTAATTTCAAACCAAATGATGTTTAATCTATATCAAGCTTAAATGAAAAAATATGAACTAAAGTTCTGCTCACTTGAAATAATTTTGTTACCTACCAGTTAAAAATAAATATCAGTTATTTGATATGACTATTAAATATCTTATAAAAACAAAAAAGATAATAAAAATTATTCCACCTCGCAGTTACCGGACAATATCATTTCATAGGGTTACCAAACGATCTGTCGTTTTGATTAGATATGTTACTGCTAAGAGAAATGCATTGTGGTTTTTCTTTCTGCACAAAGCAATTGCGTAAACAAGCTCATTCATTTTTAAAATGAAAGGTTTTTGTTTTCTGTTATTTCAACCTTGACAATTGTAAAACCAAATTAATGTAATATCGTAATTATGAAGTAGCTATCATACTGTAGATTGCAACAAATATTTTGCTGTTTACAAAAGGAGACTAACATAATAAAAATGTTTGGTATCTCACTGTCTTTACGAGATACGCTATTTCAACTTATCGTAAAGGTTTTGAGTCCTACAGTGCACCTACACTAGGTGCAGCGTGGCGTCATCAAAACGGAACACACCAACGCGACAAATCCTTTATAAGGTTTTTGATAATGTGCAATGTGAGAAATGTTTCGCAAAAATATAAACCTTCTATATTAATATTTCAGTGTTTTTTTCAGGTTTTTGTTTCATGAATTTTCTTTATATAACGACAAAACATTTAAATATAGTATAATAATTTTTAATAAAGGAATCCAATAAAATCTTTTGGTGTATCAATTAATTAACAGCCTGTATGCATATGCTTGATATATGCAGACACAAACCACATATATGTCAGGTTCAGGAGAAATAAAGGTATCGAATTTTCAAGTATGTTATTGATACAACTTTCGATAGTTTGCTGAATTTTTATGTGCAAATTCGTTTATATCGCGAACCAAGAAACAAGGTATGGATGAAAATAAGAAATTCCGCAATCAATGTAAATCGTAACATAATGTTATACAGTATGAGCTTCCAATTATATTTGATAATTTCTTACCGATATTTTATCATTTCTATGCATCTCTTAATTTAATAATATCTGTGGATATTTTGAATATACCGATAACATAAACGTATGCGAACAATAAAACACTCATTGATATATAAACGAACGAAGAGGGTTGTATTCAGTATCGGCGTTGTTTTACAAGAAAGCGGTCATAATTTTCCTCGCGTTTAATTTTGTTATAATTTATTTGCTATATGCATATATAAAATCAAACTTTTTTCTGTTTCCCTAATTGTTTCTCGCAAAAAATATCTCGAAGGCAGTAGCAGATTTGTCTTTTGTGTGATGCAATTTTATACAAGAATATGTAACAATTATTTATTTACGTATACCTGCTAATAAACCGTAGAGTCATTTTACAACAACGATAAGAAAATACCTCGCTCCAGCTTAATGTAAGTATAGTATATAGTTTGCAATAAAAACATATCTTATTCTGCAATAATATAAATAAAAAATAGTTTCCCATTCATACAAGGAGACGTAATTTACATAGAGTTCACGCATATATGGAGAGAAATCATATGCAATTGTGGAAACATTATGCTTCCTTTGATGTATAAAATACGATCAGAAATCTGACTATAATCTATCTTTCCTGATATAAGGTAACCATAGGTTCAGCAACGTCAAATGTTTTGTTACTAAGAATGAATGGATCGGATAGCTACTTACCTGCATACATTTTGGATTTCAAAGTAAAAAGTATTTCCGAATTAAAGTAATAACACAAATTTTCTCATTCTCGTCCTTCAGATTGAAATATAAACTGGTCCACTTCATAAGTGTATCCTATATCGTGAGATTCTATGTCCACACTTTTTCAATCCAATCAATTTTGAACACATATCACCTTATGTTCATTTAAACGTTGTTATTGAAGCACTGTTATTGAATCTAATGAAAATGATTTGAAATGAGGTGACAAGAGAAAAATAACACAAATGAATCCTATCCGTACATTTTAAATACGGTTATTCATTACACAATCAAAATAAATAATAGCACTGTAGTGCAAATTTATATTCGAGTCATTCACGTGTTAGATATTTGATCCGTCTTACACGGTACTAAAAGTACCACAACTAAAACACCGTACTAAAACTACACGGTACTAAAAGTACCATTTAACGCTAAAATAAACTTTAATACATCTAGTACAGTAATGTTACACCAAATTAAAACTTTAATAAATTTGTGAAGGGTCTTTACCATTTACGTATATTTCAGTTTATTGGGACATAAATACATACGTAATCTCCGCTAGGCTCATATATCCTTTCACATATCGTAAATTTGAAATACTGATAGTGCCTAAATCGTCATTGATAAGGCTGAAACATTAAATTGAAATAATGGTAGGGGAAAAATTTTCATTAATAGTCAATGAGTACTGATTTGTGAATATCAAGAAATACTTAAATTACAAAAACAGTGTCCTCATTAAGATTACTGAAAAAACCTGCATCTTTATTTGTAATAATACGAGTACGTAATAAATTTAGACATTTTACCCTGAAATATAAATAGCCCATTTCATTTATTAATCAATATCGAGGTATTGATTTTACTAGTATAAAAAAAATGTTATGATGTTACGTAAAATTAGTATTATAATTTATTTTCTGTATGAATTCAAAATTATTCGAATAACGGTCGCTATATGGGGATAGTGGTCGCTGAATCTGAAATAATAATGAAACAAAATCAATGGGACCAATAAATGTTATGCTAATGTAATGCTAAAAAGCAAATTCGATCTGTTCCAATCGAATATATTTTCAAAAAAAGAGGAAAGAAACCATTTCAGAAAATTATTATTTTTGGTTTTCTTTGACAGCTCCTTCGTCAGTTAAATTTTTCAAATTCAATTTGAATAAAAATATTTTTGCAGAAAATTTGAACTAAAGAATGAAGCTGGCGACAATTTTTTTCAATTAATTTGTCACAGCATTTCTTTAAATCTATTACGCCATAGAAATAATAATGAAGGACCACGCGAGAAATCCTGTGATTTGTTCAAATTAAAGTGAGGAAATAAGATTTGTCAAATTGAAGGATATTGCGTAGTTTGAAAGAAAATCTTTCAACTCACTATATAATTAATATTTATAACTAATATTTATGTCGAAGTGTGTAGGTCATATTTAATTGAATTTTTTTGAGAGAAAAAACAGTGATAGATTTGAAAATAAAAAAAATGTCTTGGAAATCGTCATGTTTGATTTCAGACGTCATAAATGATAGTGCTAATGCTTTCAAAGTAAAAATCGTAAAAAGACTTATTACCCGTAAGTTGACTTTTTCTCTAAAAAAGTTATTTACGAGTTTAATGAAAGTACAGAGTCGTTTTTAATATAGTGAAAACACAAAAATTGGAAAAAAAGCCTTTCATAAATGACAAAACACAGATCATTCAAAAACGCAGCGCATTACAAAACCACGCAGGTCAATAGCATTATTTAAATGACTTCACCATTAATTTAATGACATCTTGTTGTTCGATTACATCTAGAGAAAATATTGTTTTACTATAACAACAAACGACATAACAAACTTTATATCAAGTAATAAGTACACAAATTTTATATTAAGACTTTAACAAACCGCTTTATAACTAATGTTATTTTTGTATAAAGCAATATCCAGGTACTGATTTCATAGGTATAACATTTTATATTAAGATATTTGAAAAAAAATACAATTTGTTAGGCGTAAAATAAGATTTTCAGAAATAAAGAATGATATAAAAAATTATGGCCATTACATCTGAAACAATATTTAATGAAAATTGACCCAAAAATAACTATGACACTAAAATTGAAAAGTAGTTATTTTCAACAAAAAATATAAGGACTAACTAAAACGAAAAAATTACTTAACCATGAAATAATTTCACAGAGAACTAGATGTTAACGATTTTAGATTCGTTTACTTGGGCTATAAGATTCTCTTTTGTGCCAAATTTCTAAATTCTAGGACAATGCCAGTATCATATATACTCTTAAGTTGTAATTCAATATCAAAATACGTTATATTTGGAAGTCTGTATTTTTAATTGCATTGAATTAAAGGTTTGAATAACTATTTTGCAGGACTACGGAATCGTAGACCCGGAATCGTAGCATCTGTCGCAAGTTCTTAATTAATATCTCTGGTTGTCCTTAAAAAAGGATTCTGATAAAAAAATATGGACAACCAAGTGATCACATACGGTTAATGAGTTTTAATGCTGGGGTACAGAACCCTAAAAATATTAAAAATATTAGAAACACTAGAAAATAATAAGTCTACAATCAAAACGAGATAACCAGTAACGATGGCGCATTATACTTCATACCCTCCTATTTCTTTTCATGGCGCTCGACGCTGCAAATATATCTTTGTAGCTAAACTATTATGTAAAAATGTTTTACGTGTATGTTTAATTTTTCATTGTGGTGTGATTCGAATACATATAGGCCTCAATTTACATAATCTACAAACTTTATCTGTTTCACTTTTAGAACATCGATATCAACATGTAATAATGTGTCACCCTATAATTAAGCATGAACGTCCTTCGTTCTTTCGCGTAATCCATGTACAGAGGTTTTTAATTTATTCTGTAGAAATTCTTTCTATGGCATTTTACGGATGTCATATTTTCATTCCATCAATATGTTACCAAAGTATAAAAAATATGGTCATATTTATAAAGCCAATATTTAATTTTTTAAATCGATCGATTTATTTTATTAAGACTAGATAATAAAATTTAATAAGTAAAAAGTATGATAAGTGTAAATGGCGACGCATCGCAACTGAGCTAGGTGAAAGAAGGAAAAATAAACACAATGTCGCATATATAATATTAATAAGGATAATAATATTAGTTAGAATGAGATTTTGTAGCATAAAAAGTAATATATGTCATTTCTCGATTAGACAAAAATCACGTCGATATGTTGACCAGTTGTAACATTAAAGAAGGAAAAAAATGTACTTTCGTATTACATGTAGGTCTCTAAATTCCGGATTAAATTCGGTTATTTTCTTGTTCTTTTATATTACGGGTGTATTAGTTCAAAATTTCAGGCGGCAGCGGCAGCGACGGATACTTATTCTCTTTGTGTACTTTTTCAGCTCTACGTAAAAATGTTCCTATGTTAACAAGTCTTTTATGTAATTTCCCGATTTTTTAGCTATCAATAAGCAAGAAATAACTTTAATTCAATCCTTTGCTTGGTTGAAATGCGAAAGAAAATCAAACAAAGTCAATTTTGCATTACACTAGATAGGATAATAAAACTATAGAATTAAAGATATTTACGAAAAAAATCATTTAGGGTATCATGACAAAAGTAATAGAACACATAGTTTTTGAAATGTGGGTCTGTGAGCCTGTATATTTATTACGCATCACAAAAGAACAGCTGAAATGATTTCTATAAAGTCTTTACAGTTGGAATCTATTGGGTCTGAGGCAACACATATATCATGTTTTATCGCAATTGACTAATTAAAAGAAGATATGTTAATTTGACGTTTCAGTACTGACTTTAAAATATTAACTTTTATAATTTTATAATAAGTGTTATTACGTGTTATCCCACAGTTAACTTAATAATATCTTCTATAGAGGATAAATCTAGTTAGAAAAAATAATTAGCCGCCTGCTCAAAATTCAGGGATTTGTGACTCTTTCAAACTCATGCATCATCCTCTCATTATCCTTTCTTTTATTATTCAAGGCTATTTATTAAATTACAATTATATTTTCTATCATTAGATATATGATACGGTATTATATTAAAAATATCTAGAAGTGACTTCAAGGCAGTATCCACGAATGAATGCCACAAACGTTGTATTTTTGCCCTTGCAATGTCGGTTTATTTAAATAATACATCACGATTCATTTAATGGACATAATTGTGTTCTAAGACTTATTAGTCCACAATAAGCTGGCCCTAAAATTGCCGGACCCTTAATTGTCATATTCATTTCATACTAATTTAAATTACCAATATTATATATGTATCCTAAATTCTTTACTTCTAGACTACGCACTTTTTGGACGAAAGATGCTAGTACGTCAGCAGCCTCGGAAAGTATTAGAGATGTCACTTGTTTTGTCTTTTAATTGTCATAAACTTTAGAAGGATAATTAGTGATTATGTTTTTACGCCATGTTTTTATTTTACAGACAGAAAATAATTAGGTCAATTAAAGAGCTTATAAAAAAAACAGAAGAATAGTCCATAAAACTGTATGCAGAAGATGAAATATTTTGACATTCTGGATAGTAGATCTGGTCAATTGATAAAATACGAATGAAAGTATAATAACACTAATATTTCTTTTGGTTGTATCGATGTAATTTTAATATTATAAAATGAATGAAACTAGTAAACTACCAAAATATATAAAACACATATTTTAATTTTAGTTACAAAATAAAATTTCCAAATATGATACGTGTATATTAAGCAAGCTGTATTTCACTAATATTTAAAAGACAGATATCTATTACACTAAATATAAAACAAATCCTTTTTTCCTAAACATAGACTCCACGGGATAAGGAAAAAAAATTCAAATTGGAAAAATCTGATATAAATGAGAACATAAAAATGGAAACTTAGTATGTGCACTTTTGTACATCACCTTTAGTAATAGACCGGATATACCGTTCAGTTCACTAAAAATTCATTCACATACTAGTTAAATCCACTTTGAGCCGATTCCAAAACTGTCACGATAAGACACACTTTAAATATGCTTTCGAGTTCTAAAATATTTGTGTTTGACAAAGGATCTTAAATTAAAATATTGTAAGGAAAATAATGCTGTATAGTTTTGTAGATGCTGATTGGATAGGGAACACTTTAGACAGGAAGCCTACCACAGGATTTGTAAGTAGATTGGTAATGCTATCTTTTGGAAATAAAGGAAAAAAGAATAGAACAATGTAGCAATTATTTTGATTTGTTGAATATATTGCTACTTTTCTAACTTATCTACTGAATGGTGTTTTTACTAAAGATTATAACCCAAATGAGATATGTAAAGACAACTCAGGAGTAGCTGAAATTGCTAAATATGAATATTTACAATAATTCTAAACATATTGTTAAGAAAGGAAAAATGAAGTTGTAAAGATAGGTTCAGATAGTAATATTGCCGATATATTTACAAAAGTATTAGGAAATTAAAAATTAATTGAGTTTAAATGAAATAAAGGAAAAGAAAATAAAAAAAGACTGTGACATAATAGAAGAAGAAAAGATTTAAATAGGAAAGATTTTATATGATTTGTCTAAATAAAGTATATATACAGCAATCTGCTATTATTAAATACGAAGTTCTCTAGAAGTTTCGTAGAAGAAGAAAAGATTTAAATAGGAAAGATTTTATATGATTTGTCTAAATAAAGTATATATACAGCAATCTGCTATTATTAAATACGAAGTTCTCTAGAAGTTTCGTAGAAGAAGAAAAGATTTAAATAGGAAAGATTTTATATGATTTGTCTAAATAAAGTATATATACAGCAATCTGCTATTATTAAATACGAAGTTCTCTAGAAGTTTCGTAGAAGAAGAAAAGATTTAAATAGGAAAGATTTTATATGATTTGTCTAAATAAAGTATAAAAGTGGGATATATGGAATTAGATTAAGTTATTAATAGGACAGCCCGGTTTGTAGTGACTCTTCTAATATTTTTTATATGCTTTATTATAATATATAAATATAAGGAGGCGTGTTAGTTGTAGTACTTTTATATTGGCAGCACTCTCTGGTTTTGATGTCTATAAGACTAGTATACTGCAGCAGTTAAAAGATAAAATGGCGGAATGATGTGTATAAGAAAATAGGAAAGATTTAATGATATGATTTGTTTAAATAAAACATATGTATACATACTCTCTAACAATGTTTTATTTCATTACTCTAACAAGAAGTTTAAACATTGCTGACTTTCAGAACGTTTTTGAGCTTGAGGGTAGTGGCATGTCTCATTCGTTTTAAATCGCTACTATATTCCTTTTTCCCAAACGTTTCTATACCGAATTTGAATTATAATGTTAATGAGATTCGTGATAGAGACATCTGTCACCAGCAATAAATCACCTAAATTTTTGTTTGACTAATTTTACAATTATGATTTGAATTTCACTAAGCTTTTAAACAAATCTATTTAGCTTAAAGGTCCGTAAGGTGTTGTTCATTAAAATCTTGCGAGTGATTTTTCTAACACTTAAATGGTTCTCATGAAACGTCGCACCCGTGTTCAATCTCTAGGACGATATAACATTATAATAATCTCAATCACTGGTTCAAAAATCCTTATGCTGCGTAGTTATTGCCTTCCTAAATGGTGTGCTTCGATGATCTGCTCTTTTTAATGCTATGTAAATAAACATCGGGTTCCAACTTCGTAGTGCTGATGGGGCAGTGATACTAACTGCCTAAATAATAAGATTTGAGGGTATGTTGCTTTTTTATTAGTATTGTAGGTCTCAAGCAGAAACTCTGTCACTACACTTTGGCTTCCTACTCCTTTGCTCTGACGCTACACGGTACTGCCTGTCTAAACCGTGAGACGTGAAGATCTGCTGATTTGAAATTAATATTGTGACTCTAAATCAGCAGTTTTATTATTAAACTCCAGATTGCAATTCCTCAGCCTACTGCTGCAGTGATGTGACCTGCCTTGTTTAATAAATTAGACTACAAGAAATGACCCCCGACATTGAACAAAAATAGTCAAATAAAAACAAACAAAACACACTAAATAAATAAAAATAAAATAACAGTAATGTTTTTTAACTTCAACGGTTTTATTAAACATAATTAAAGTATCGGTCGACAATATTTATGGGTGAAAACCTTAGGATTTTTAACTAGGGGACTTTTTTTGTGCCCTTATATTTTATAAAGTAAAATAAGATAACTCATGTGTTCTTCATTTCAATGTTATATGTTACAAGGCAAACGATTTGACTACAATATTGAGCAGCTATGATATAATTTCCTAGCTGCAACAAAAATAAGTTTCCTGCTAAATACAGGTATACATGTATTTACCGCTAAATACAGGTATACATGCATTTACCGCTAAATATAGGTATACATGTATTTACCGCTAAATACAGGTATAAATGTATTTTTAATTTAGTGTGCTAACAACGATTTTATTTAAACACTAACATATGCAGGTTTATGAACATTTTACATTATATAGCACAGGATACTTTTACCAGCGTTATGTCGGTACCGGCCTAGCAAACTTCTCACTAGTGCTGTCACGGCAAAAATGTAAATACATCACGCAACTACAAAAACTAATATTACCTAAACTATAAAATAATGCTCCAAAATTACCACCAGCTTCCTAACTATTTAAAAGTTTCGATTCTCCCTCAGTGGTCGCTTTAAACTTTTTTAAATCAATTACGCCGTACCACTTTGCCAAAGTTGAAAGCGATTTTGATATTCAAAAGCGGATTCCGACTTGCAGTAATGCCATTCGGCATGTTGTACTGTTCATCAACGACCATTTTAATATCTTTCCATGACTTCACCTCGACCTATATTCAGAGATTAAATTTTCTGAGGCTAAAATGTAAGTAATACATAAATACTGTAGGCGTCAAAGTTTGTTAAGCGAGTGATCTGAAAAATCAAAATAGCGCACATTCCCGTAGACTATCAAAAATTGTATGAGTGTTTGATGCAGGCAAATTTTTAGTTTCAAAAATTTACATGGAGGACTTTTCATGGAGTGTATTCTACAAAAGATTAAAAAATTGGCGTTATTAAATTTTGACTGCTAATTACGAAATTTGAGTTGAGTAGAACAGATGACTGTGCCGTTAAATAAGAGCAAAAGAAAAATCTCAATTAAGAAGTACGCAATAATTTTACTGTGGTAGGGATTATTATCCTAGTATGAAATTTCTTCCTATAATTAACAACATCCTTGTACTTAGTAGCATTTACTAGGAGAGTCCTAGTATAAATCGATGGACAGAATATTATATTCACGTTTAAACAGAACCAATTGAAGTATTATTAGTATCCGTACATTAGAAGATAATCTGTATGCATCATACAGTCGAAGTTTTTAAAGATATTATCAATAAATATTGAAAAAGAAGCAGGAAATGTACGCCACTTTGCAGAACGACAACTATCAGATCGTCCCGCGCTCAACAATTTTATGTTATTCTAACGACTTTCTGGCATACGTACAAATAAAATTTCAATCATCTCATCAAAGTTAGTGAAACATAGACTGGCAGCTTATAAAAGAATAAAATCTACATAATTTAAATACACTACTGGTCGAGAAGTACGAAAACAGAGATATGAATATTATTCATGGAGAAGCGTTTGTATTCAGTAGACTAGAGTAATGGAGGTACTGCGAAGCAAAGCTGCGAGCTTTCATTTCACATTCGAATACTTAAATATAATTTGTCAGTTGGAGATAAGTTTAATAAATTTTGTTTATCAAAAACCTCCTGTGTGTCTTATATATTAGGCTAAGGACTTCCATGTCAATTTTTATATTAATGTCTAATATTATTTTTAAATATTTACGTAGTCTGTTTTTACAGAAAGAGATATGGAATGTAATTACGGAATGATTATATAATGTTTTAGAAAAATAAATTAAATTGTCTATAAGTTAATAGTTTCTTGCAAAATAAAATAACCAATAACTCAGTGATTGATAACCTGGAAAGAGTATTAAATAATACAATAATAGAATAAAATTTGTAAGCGTAGCATAAATAAAAAGCTGTCTTCCTATACATGCCTGTATCATAAATCGAGTATGAAACTAATCAAAATAAATAAAAATAACGATAGAAATCTAAATAGACTTAATGATTGGTGACGGTTCCGGAAAATCAATCAATAGGTACCAACAGATATTGTTGTTTTTTCAAATTTGGAGCCACTGCCCAAATGAGTTAAAAATTAACAGTTAACTGATATTGCCATTCTTCCGGTGTTGATAAAATGATGGCTTTATTCGAGTCGGTCGCGGCTTTTTCCGAAGATGGGCCTGCAAGTTTTACGAATTAGTTTCTTACATTTGTGTACGATACCGAGCCAAAATTTGCGCTTTGTTTCATCTCGTTAGTTCAAGGAGTTCTGTAGAAATATAATTTCAATTTATTATGAAAAACAATGATATACAATAACACACAGTTACAAAATATTGTCAGAGTCCTAGTAGATCTGTCAATGTTCTCACTGAGATATCATTTGGTACATGTAAATTTGATAGTTATAAAAATAAAAAAAAAATTTTTGATCCTCAAATTTAAAAACGTTTTCTATCTAACTTATTTAATCTTAGATTTTTACGTAATGACTTAGTGACAAATCCTACATTATAAAATATATTTTACGCAAAAATGATTAACCGTTTTTAACAATTAAATGCAAGACATTAACAAATTAGTAAAAACTTTCAAAGTCGACATTATATTTTCTTTTTTTATGCCATAAGTGAATCAAAAATTACAATGTGCGTGAATGTTTGAATAAAATCAATATTTGAAATTATCCCTTTCAAGATACCTTTGACGAGGTTTGTTCAATGTTATTGGAATTAGTTTACACATAAAAATAATAACCATATAAAACTTAGCAGCCAAAACTGAACCATACGACGACTAGGGTTTGCAATAAAACGGAAACGATTTTCTTTTCAAGTGACGTAATAAAAATGCCTGTTATAAATGTAGCATGAAAAGAAAACGGGTTAATCTATGTTGGGAATATTTGCAAGAAATCTGGTTTTAATGTAGTAACCGTTCGCAGTAAAATAGTTACATATAACCAGAGCGATTTAGCGCTGATTTTGTCGTTATTTTAAAGATTTATCGCAGTAACTCCAGTTCTAATAAAATAATAAGCCACATCCACACGTCGGTATAATAAATCCCACAAATATTTCCGGAAACAAGCCAACATGAAAACGACTCTATTTTTTATTTCAACATATTTTGTAACTTTGCGAAGAATAGAGTCAGTTTTATTTTCGCCCGCTCGTATTTACACAGTTAAAGTGCGAGGTTTACATTGAATTATGAAAATTCGGTAGCTTATAATTTATTTTAGAGAGCTTATTATAGTTATCTTAGATCTTATTGTATTTTAAAGGTATGGTACCTTGTATTTTCAAGGAAAGGTAACTAGAAAAAACAAAAATATATTGTTTTGTAAATAACTCGCAAACATACAATCTAAATTATATATTTAAATGCACAAAATAGTAAGGATACCCATTAATCAAAATTTTGCTTTCATGTGCATAAATGCAAATATATCTTTTACGGCAAAGAATTAGAACTACCAACGTTGCTAATATGAAGAAAAAATATTAAAGTTTTAGCTATACTACAAAAATTGTCAGTAACTCTGGAAGGTTGCAAAATTAGAATATAGGAGGAAAATTGCAAAAGGAATACAATTTTGGTAAAAATATTAGAAATTAGACAAAAAATTATTACATGATTTTTAAATATATTTTTGAAGTTAAATATTAAGTTATAGATGATTCAATACAACTTAACACATATTACTTTATTTAAAAACTTCAAATAACATAAAACATTGAAGCAAATATAAAACACAAACGTCACTCAACAATCCATTTAGTATAAGGGTAACCTGTCATAAAAAAGAAAAAAGGATGGGGGGAAAATTGATCTTACGTTATGAATATAGAATACAACATTTTTTTTAAAATCAACAAGAAAAAAAAGCAAAGAAATCAGCGATTGTCGACGAAGAAAAAACAAAAGGTAAAATATAATGTTTGACCATGATATCTAAAAAAGGGTCACCTCCATGAATTAATATAACAAAAAAAATCTGATGAAGTACATAATTACTTTCTACAAAGAACTGGAAACATTTCAGTGCCGCTTGCTTTCTTTGACGACCATTAAGTAGGCTAAGCCATTGAGTAAGTCTCTTAACTGACATTAACTTTTTCGCACTTTTCTTAATGTTTTTTTTTCGAAAACTCTATCGAGTCTGCGAGTGGCTTGCATTCACCTGGCACGTCTATGGATTGATGATACGATATGCAATCTACACTTTTGTTTATCTCGCTAGTTCAAAGGTGTCTGTAGAAATTACATTTATAAACTGCGATGCAAAATAAATAATTTTTTTTATAAAAAATACAAAATTTCTATTTTGTTTACTTGACGAGTTCGATGAAAACTTATGGAGCTTATTTTTTCATGTCCTCTACATAACAATCAATTTTATTCTTATAGCACCTCGGCCTTATACTATATGGGCAGTTGCCAGTCTCGTGACGTGCAAACAGTTCCAAATTTACTTTATCTATCAAATTTAATCATTTATGAGGAATTTTGCATTTTGCACTGTATGTTAATTTTGTACACAAATACATGGAATATTAATCTAAATTCATATCAATACATTAGTTTTAAGCAAAACTTCCGATTTCAAATTCACACCCGGATTCAATGGATTCAGAAGCTATATTTGATACTCCTTTGAACACTCAAAGGAGTATCAAATATATCTCTTTCCAATACACTAAGGAGAGTTTCACGTTAAGCAGTGACTATAAGGAAACAAAACCATATCCTCAAAACTAATAGAATGATAGAGCAACCTTCGTCAATCGTCTAGCAGTCAGTTGACAAAAAAATATTGCTCAAGTGCCAATATACAAATTTGAATTTAAGGTGTACGGGAAAGTATGTGTTCATTTATATTTTATTCTCATTTCTTTCAATACCACTAATATGAGAAACAGCGCGAATGTAAAATCCATGAATGATAGGCTAAGGTAGAAATGGAACGGCCTTATTAGTTAATGCCAAGAGGATCTGAGCGGAAAGGGTGGCGAGACCCAATCGATGTCACATATCAAGAAAGTTTTTGCAAAATGAAATATGCGTGTATTATTGACGTGCAAAAAGTTTTCACCGGAAATTATTTCTCGTCACCTTATAAAGTAATAGAAGCTTTGTTCCCAATACTTTCCATTAAATATTCTACTATTAGCTCTATTATATCCATTGAAATATCTACCATTTTACAAACAGTATTATAAAGGTCGTTTAATAATTTAGCCATTTCTTGTACTCCGTATTTATTCTTTTATGAAGGAACGGTGGAACAAAAGGACTTATCACTACTTATTGGCAGCAATTTAAATTGTGTTTTTGTGGAATATAGTTGTGAATAAATTGGTGATGTAAGCAATCAGTTATCGTGCCCTATATTATCCATTCTACGTTAATGCACCTTTAATTTGCCATCAGAAAAAATGTTAACAAACTGGCTTTACTTCTACTTCGAACGTGATATCCTTCAGATGTAAAGATATCACGTTCGCCACATAATATTTCTAGCACACAGGGAATATTGCTTTACAAATACGTTTCTTCGCATTTCTTTCATCATTATTGGAAATAATTATAAATTTATCACAGATGGCAAATATTGATTGACTTTTAATTTGATCCATAGAATATTCCAACTCTTTCACATAACATACATAAATGACGTTTCACGTGATACGATATGAAATATTCTTACTGTAGAGTAAACTCTGAAATTTTTGGTTTTCATTTATTTTCATTTTACGTTCGCCTTTATTATTTGTTAAAATTAAATGAAAATTTTCCTCGGATAATAAGTCCTTTGGAAAAAACACGAAGCTGAATTGCATTAGAAAACTAATACTGCTTTAAAAAAATTATGTTTTTGTCCATGAAGAATATCCTAGTTACCATATTGATATGTTTTTGACTTCATTAATACATTCTATCGTGATGAACTATTTAGGTTATTGTGATTTATTCAAAATTTGTCTCTAAGGCGAACTACAACTAGCTAACAGCTGCTTATCGGTACTATGGTCACTCACGTCAACTGATAAAATGTTTTATTATTTAAAAATAGGAATATTTTAACCTTATCCGTTGACTAAAATATATGCTGACCAGCTCAAATAAAAGACGTAAAAAAGCTAAAATCTGCATTATGAAATTATTTTATTTTCAATAAAATAAAGATAGCGATCTTTATTTCATTGAGAATCGATTTAAAATAAGGGCTTCAGAAAACGTGAATTAATTTATTTATTTAGTTACCATCTTAATGAAATGAAAATTTATCATCGGTAAAATGGCATCGTAAGAAATTCTAAATAATAAATAAAAAACTCGTATCTATGGATTAGGCGAAGATTTATGATTAATGATACGGTATGTAATGATACGGTTACGATAACACATCGTTAAGTGTTGGCATTGACATTCCAATTAAGGTAATTGGAAACAAAGGTAGAAAATTAGGTAAATTGAGGGTTGTGTGAATTCGGGTCATACTATACAGTGAAAAACAAAAGCTACGTCGAGAGAAACGGACTACGGTTATTCAAACATTACCTGAACGCCTTCCAGATTAAACACGATGTCTAATACTAAGACAGTATTTTTATGTCAAAAAATTAAAGTTTTATTTATTTTAAATATTTTAGTTATTTGTTCAGCTGACTTTAATTTCTCACTTCACTCAGACCAGCTACAGTGTGTACATCATGCAGCAGTAGAAATTGCTGAAAAATATTACCAGCCACAATATTCGACGCTGGTATTCGGCAGTGGAATGAATGGGGAAAATTTGCTGCTGAATTTTAATCATCACTACGGTGGTTGCTTATTGTCTTTAGATATAAATGAAAACAGAAAATTTCCGAGTTCACTCTACAGTAAGAATATTCCATATCCCGTTACGCAGTATGTAGTTTATGTCGATTACGGAAAAGAATTGGAATATTTAATAGATCAAATTAAAAGTGAATCAGTATTTGCCAACTACGGTAAATTTATAATTATTTGCAATGATGATGAAGGAAATACGAAGAAATGTAATGCTGAAACGATTTTTACTATATGCTGGAAATATTATTTAGCAAACGTCGTATTTTTACATCTGAATGCGATGGCTGGAGTCGATATGTTAACATATTTTCCAATGACAAATAGTATCTGCAATAACGTAAAACCGATAATATTGGACAGAGTAACCGATTGTTTACACCATCAATTTATTCAAAACTTTTTCCCCCAAAAATACAATAATTTCAATGGCTGCCCATTAATAGTGACAAATCCATTTGTTCCACCGTTCCTTAGTAGACAAAATACTCATGGAGTACTAGAAGTTGACGGACTATTAATGGACTTTTTTTATACTCTATGTAAAATGGTAAATGCTTCATTGGATATAATAGAAGCAAAGGGTGGAATATTTAAAGGAAAGCGTTGGGAAGTGAATTTCTATGATCTCATAAGGCGGCGAGCAAATATTTCTGGAGGATACTTTTTACATATCGATAGCACACGCGTTTTTCGTTTTACGAAACCCTACTTCATAAATGACATTGTTTGGGTCTCACCGCCCGTTCGCCTCAGACCTGCTTGGGAGCAATTAATAAGACCGTTCGACTTCTCTCTTAGATTATCATTCCTAATATTTATATTGGCGTTGTTCCTCATATTGGCGTTATTGAAAGAAACCAGAATAAAATATAAATGGAACACGTACTTTCCAAGAGACACCTTAAGACCTAATTTGTATATTGCTACTTGTGCAATATTTTTTGGTCAAATAACTGCTAGACGATCGACGAAAGATGCCCTGTCATTTTGTTTAGCCTTATGGATATGGTTCAGTTTCCTTATGCTCACTGCTTACCAAGGAGCTCTTCTTAGTGTACTTAAACGAGATGTATTCGATAATGATTTGAACAAAGTTTCCGGGGCCATCGCAGCTGGGTACGAGTTTGGAGGATTGGCTGAATTTAGAACGTACTTTGCTGACGCACCTACGCTTTACGATCGATATAAAGTCACAGATTATAGAAATACAATTGAATATTTAAAACCCATGTCAAACGGATCTTTGAATTTTATTATGCGTATTCCACGTAAACTACTGGTTGTAATAAACTCGATTACTAACCGCACAAATAACATAAACATTTTACCAAATGATGTGGTAGAACATTATCTATCTAATTATTTACAACCAGACTCGCCACTGGAAAATGTAATAAGCTCCTCGCTAACACGTATGGCAGCCAGTAGAATATATGAAAAATTTAATATTGAATTGCGCTATTTTATTCAGGTTGATGATCATAAACCACAATCAAACCCAGATAAAGATGATGTATTGACTATTCACCATATGCAAGCCTGCTTCTTGGTTATTATAAGCGGATGGATGTTATCATTTGTATTACTGCTAGCAGAGGTAATTTATAAACGAATGCCATGGTCTCAAAAATTAAATCACCGTGTATTGAGAAGGTGATTGATGTAAATCGTTTCCTACTTAACTTAAAAATTAATATTGAATATATTTGGAGTTACTTATACTTTCTTTAAGCTCTTTACTACGATCTAGGTTTCGTTGTTTTACAACATCTTCAAGTTAGGGCTATTAGCAAAGATAATAATTATAAGAATTATAAGCATATTTGCTAATATGTTATTGAAAAATTAACAAAAATTTTCTAAAACAAGTATCCTTCTATGAATCTGTTTTAATATTTTAATTATTAAGAGATAAAAATACCATTTGCTGTAAAATTCTCCATAATTAATGAAGTTCGATAAATGAACTAATTCGGAGCTATTTGCTTTATATAGCTGGTTGACTAAACGTCAAATTTTGCAGAAGACTGTAAAAGAATGACAAAAGGCTATATACATAGTATTGTACAGAGGTTTTACGAAAATAAAATTGAACTAAATGGTATCAGTTTTATTATTTTAAAACATGGGCCTCTTATATTTATTTATAATCTAAAGCGTGAATCATACAAGAGACAAAATCTTGTTTTTTTTTTATAAAATTTAATTTATTATTCGTAGTAGTTTATAAATGTCATTTCCACAGAATTCTTTTAACAAGCGAGATAAAGCAAAGTGTGAATTGATCTCATTACATCTTCAATTGATAAATGTACCATATTAATCTATTACACTTATAATCTCGAGAGGATCGTCGGAAAACTCGATAAGAGCGAAATAGACGTTCATTTTTATAGCAATAACATCATTATCAATACCAATAGACCGTTTATTTATAATTCGTTTAAGCAATAGCTACTCACTAAAGATGGCAAGCGACACTCATTTTGCTTTCAATTGTTTCTAAAAAGTTATCACTTACTTTATCAGATTTTTTTTGTTATTTTTAATTTTGAACATAACCTTGTTTCTTCATTAGTATAGTCTTAATTGTATTTTATCATTTGATTTTTCTTTATTTTCAATTGCTGAATTGTTTTGTTTTTTATGTTTTAAAAATACCCGATTCTTTAATAATGTTATGTTTTACATTCGTAACGTTAGAATTATTTTCGCCAAACTTTCTTTCTCTTTTGTGAAAGATGACGCCTATATTGTAAATAAATTTATTAGTGATGTGGGCATTTTATATTTGCTTTAAGATTTTATGTGAAGTTAAATTTTTGAATAAAATAATAATGTGTGTTAACTTGCATTGAGTGATGTACGTCTATATATAACTTTATATTTAGCATTAAAACCTATTTTAAAGTCATGCAGTTTTCTTTCGTCTAATTCTCCATCCTTTTGCCAAAATCGTGTTGAATATATTTGGCGTTAATTGTTTAGAAATTCATTATTCACAATTAAATGAAACTACGTGATGTAGTATTATTTCTACTTTCTTTAAGTTCTTTACCACGACCTAAGTTTCGTTGTATTACAATATCTTCAAGTGGGCTATTACCAAAGATTCTTTGCTAATATCCCGCCTGAATGTGTCGTAATGTAACGAAACCTAGGTAGCGGTAAAGAACTTAAAGAAATTAGAAATGATACTACATAACGTAGTTGCATTTAATTGTTAAAATTGTGTTGTTTTTCCAAATTCCTCTTATGTTCCAATTTTTTCAATCTCTCTGACTAACTGTCGGTCATTGTACTATAGCTAAAACTTTAATATTTTCTCTTCATTTTCGCGATGTCGGTAATTTTAATTCACAATCGTACAAGATATCTTGCAGCCATT
Source organism: Druceiella hillmani (assembly GCA_039881145.1). Lineage (NCBI taxonomy): Eukaryota > Metazoa > Arthropoda > Insecta > Lepidoptera > Hepialidae > Druceiella > Druceiella hillmani. Next base: position 34,992,267 of record JAYKKI010000019.1, read on the forward strand.
CTCGCGAAAGCCAAATTTTTATTAATGAGTATCTTTGTTATTTTGAGGACTTAAATTTACCTTGTGTATGATTTGTTAACGATATATATTTAAAACACCAAGTTTGTCTTTTTCTTTTAATAGAAATTATACTCTTTGAATTTTCTTTACCTTTATTTATACAAAATTTGTTACAATAGAGTAAATATTATATTTTCCTTTAGAACTCTATGTATACACATATAGAACTATACTATTTAAAACGTTCATCTACACGAGGTCTAATGTTAATGAGCTAAGAATACTCAGGTAAGTTTCCACCTACCCAAGCAAACCTTATTAATAAACATCTGTAAATTCTACTTTGCAATTCTAATGATCCGTAAAGTAAACAATCATTCTTATTTTATTATACCTCTTTATTCAGTTAATACAGATAACTTTAAAATTTCCTTGTGTTTCTACCATATTCGACCAGTGGCCTTGTTCGCATTGAAAATTGAAAGAATAGTAACGTAATTTTTGAAGTGTTTATAAAATAAAGACAATTGTTTTTAAAATGTGAACTCTCGTTGATAATTATGTTCCCACTCTTATCTGTAACGAGATGACATCTCTATCATTACTGGAAAATAAACTTTTTTGACAAAAGTGTTAATAAATTATAGATACTAAATGTCAGCCTATGCAACCTTTATTGTTGTTCTATAACTAGAATATAAGATATTATAATTTTACATTAAAGTTTGATGAATCTAATTCATTAGTTATGAGCTCTTTTTCTTAAAATTACTTATGAATTTTCAAAATTCTATGTAAACCTCACGCTTTAATCGTAAAAGTACGAGCAAGCAAGAAATTTAGTGAATGTCTCTTTTTTAAAGTGAGACAAAATTATGTTGAAATCAAATAAGAGTCGTTTTCATGTCAGATTGCTTTCTTAAATAGTGTTGGGATTCGTTATGTCGACGTGTATTTATTGCTTATTGCTTCATCAGTACTGAAGTTACTGCAATAAATCTTTGAATTAGCAAGAATAACTGAGTGCTAACTTGTTGTGTTTCATTTAAGTATTTCACTGCGAATGGTCACCATTTTAAAATCGGATTTCTTGAAATGTTCTCAACATGAAATTAATCATTTTTTTCATGCCACTCGTTTAACACATATTTTTATTACGCCAACTGAAAATTTTTTTTTTTGTTGTACACTCTAGACATTGTCTAATTCATGATTAGCTAATAACTTTTACACAGCATTACTATTTTTATGTACAAATTAATTCCATTAACATTGAACGAGAATTGTCAAAGGAATGTGGAAAGCAATAATTCTGAAGGTCGATTTTGATAAAAAAATCACGAACGTTGTAATTTTTGATTGACGTATGACATAAAAAGAGATATTATTATATGACCTTGAAATTTATTACTAATTTGTCAAATGCTAACAATTTTTTGATAAAAATATAAAATTATTTTTCTTTCTCTCCCCCTAAGTATCTCAGATCGAATAAATCAGATAATTTTTTTCTGACTTATTCGATTGAGGCTCAAAACAACTCGTTTAATTTTAATAATCTTTCAATTTACGTTCACCAAATAATATCGCAGAGAGAATATTGAAAGAGCTATGAAATCTGTGATAATATTAAGTATCTAATTGTTATTGTTGTGTTCTGTAATAAAATTTAAATTATATTTCTACGGAACTCTCTACAATAGCAAGATAAACAAATTAAAAGTATTGGTATTTTCGCAAAAATGTAAGAAACTAATTCATAAAACTCACAGGTTCATCGTCGAAAAAAGCTACGTACAACTCGAATAAAGCATTAATTTTGTGAACGCGGGACGAATGTCGATGTAAGTTGACTGTTAATTTTTAATTAATTTATTCAGTAGCTTCACGTTAAGAAAAACAATCGGTTCTTATTTTTTTCAAAACATTTCTCCAAAAAGTTATTATTTAATCATTAGATATTTACCTTCATTTCTTTTAATTATTTTCGTATTCGAAATACGATACATGCGCCTTTATGAAAATATCTTTCTTATTTATTTTTTTTTATTGTAATGAACAATTTTTATATACTTGCAATTATTATCACCTTTTCCCGATTATCAAACCTTGAGTTATTGGTTATTTTATTTTCAAAAAATATTATATTTTATTTCCGTACTTACATATTACATTTTTTTGCTGTAAGTACAGCGTACGTAAATATTTAGAAATAAGATAAATTATTAATACAAAAATTTACATGGAAGTCATCTGTTCAATGTTTTAGCTGCGCAGAAGATATTCTATTAACAAAAATCTTTGCACCTAACTTTATTTGACGAGTCCTGTCTAAATTATTCGAATAAGTAATTATAGCTACATTGGATGGCTTTCTTCTCTCTACTACTCTAGTTCAGCTTACCGATTATAAACGCTACTCCATGAATAATAATCAAATTTATATTTTCGTACACCTCGAGTTTTACTAGTCTAGTTCTACTACTCTTGTTCAGTATACTGATTACAAACGCTACTCCATGAATAACAAATCAAATTTATATTTTCGTACACCTCGAGTTTTACTAGTCTAGTTCTACTACTCTAGTTTAGCTTACGGATTATAAATGCTACTCCATGAATAATAATCAAATCTCTGTTTTCGTACACATCGACTTTTACTAGTGCATTTAAATTATGTGGACTTGGTTCCTTTACAATCTCACAGTCTGTATTTCACAAACTTCGATGGATCGATTCAAATTTTATTTGTGCAGACGCCAGCAAGACGTTACATTAATATAAAATTGCTGAGAGTGGGCTGATCTGATAGATGTCGTGTCGGTGGAGTATTTCCCTCTTCTTCTTTCAATATCTATTGAAATTATCGTTAAAACCTCAGCTGTGTTATCTATTTGCAGATTATATTCAAATGTACTGATACTAGTAATTTTTCGACTGCTATCGCTGAAACGTGTATATAATGTTTTTTCTATTGATTCGTACTAGGGTTCTCACAGTCGATTCTTTTAAGTTCAAGGCTGATGTTATATAAAGGAGGAAATTTCATACTAGGATAACAATCCCTAATCTTCAATAAATATTAACTAATAACAGTGAAATTATCGCATTCTTCTCAATTGCGATTTTTCCTTAACTTTCATTTAACGGCAGAGCCGTCTTTTATACTCAACTCAAATTTCATAATTTGGAGGCCCAATTTAATGACATTAATTTTTGATTCTTTAACAAAATACGTTCCTAAAATTTTTTTTCACATTTAATTTTTCTTAAAGATAAAATGTTTGTGTACTACTGCTATCATCTCAACTAGTCTACTGAGACGTGCGCTGCCTTGACCATTCAGATCATTAACTTGACCTATATTAGTAATTAATATCTCAGGTAAAGTCGTGGCTCTTATTGATGGAGATTTGTGAATGATTCAATTTTCAAATTTGTTTCTTTGTTGAAATATCTTTTCAAACTTTCGCAATATCTTTTATTTTGTTGACAGATCTACAGCCCCTTCTGCTCAGTGCTTGAGTCTGCTTTCTGAGAATTTTCTTACGCTTTTCATTACCTTTATCTAGTACCTTTTTCTATGAGCTTTTACTTTTTATTCATACTACAATGTTAATAAAACAATCTCAATTCCGATTCTAGACTTTCACGATCCATTCAAGTTTATAAAAATTGTTTAGAAAATTCATATATAGGGGATATATGATCATTATTTTTTTCATTCGTTTACCTTTCACATCCCTTTCCTTTTATCTTTCCCCTCCTTTTTCTATCACTCAATCCAAAAATACCCCTCGATATATCAACATTAAATTAGTTTTGTGTTTTTGGTTTTACTTTTTTTTTTCTGAAAAACTTGAAAATATATTGGTATCTACCTATCTTTTAAATTTACCATTACACTGTATTTTTTTTACTGAAAGATATTGCTCCTGTTGAAATAAGTTAGCTAGAATATGCATCACAAAAATAAATAAATAAGTTTTAAACTTGGATGTCTAGTAAAATAGATAACTAAATATCTAAATGAAAATGTTGTGCAGTGATGATTTATCATAGAAGAGACAAATACCGCCATATTGGGTCTCAAGAGCAATGAAGAAATTCGAATTCAGTAACCTCAAAGCAATCGAAATCGAATATAGCAATGATTTATCCATGGATGATGCTATATTTCATGATCAGTTTAAATTACAATAAAATGTTATATAGAGAACCTCTAATTATATTCAATAACTCCTGATCAAAAATTGCCATAATTTATATATATTTGACATACTCTAATAGTAATTAGTGTGTGATCTTGAATTTTAAACTTTAATAAAATCTTGAAAAAAGATTCATTCATACCCTTGGGTAAGATGGGACATACTGCTGACAATGGAAGTAGGGTGAGGTTGATGTCTACCCTTACAATACAGGTATATCTAGGTATCCTTGATATTCTTGTCATGATAGTTAAAAATATTTCATTATAATCAATTCCTTTGATTTGTGTAAAACTAAGGCCACAAAGTTGAGCTTTATGTCTACTTACATGAATATATTGGTTTCCTTTAATATTTAAGATCCATTTTCAAGTCATAGTTCTCTCATTTGTATTATCAACAAAACTCGAGATGTTGTTAATACGATGAGTTTCTAGTTCTTCACTTATAGTCTCCAGCAATAACTTACATTCCTTACTATTGATTGCTTCCTTATAATTCACAGGTGCTCAGTCATGCCATTGAATTGGTCTCCAAAAATTGATTCCTTCCTGGCTGCAAAGGACTTGGACAATTTATGTCAGTGAGATCTATTTTTGCCAAAGTTCATAGTCCAATCATTTTCGTCGATGGAAGTGTGTCTATTCTCATCACTTTCACAGTCGTGATCCTTCGTTTTCCTCCGTTTCTGTTTCCCTTTCAACTTCTTGGTCTTCTTCATCATCATTATAACGGAAGAAAATATCAGCTTTATTCTTTTTTAATTCGGGACTTTCATGTATATTGAAAATAAAATTTGTTGATTTGTTTTTCGTATTCAGATCGTAACTGTTATAATTAATATTATCATAGCCAAATAACATAATTTTTCAACTTTTATAATGAAGCTTCTTCCTCAGACGATTCTGCAAATTGGTATATCCTTCGCAGCCAAACACTCTGACATGCACAAACTTAACATCAATCGTAGGTGTAATATTTGATGTCTGTCTAGAAGATGTACCATTTCATTAATAAACGGAACAATTGGTTGTTTATGCCCATAGATTGAGTAATATACTATAGGCATGAAACATGGATCGAGCACTTTCTAATATTGTACAATAAAAAATATTTCCCTACAACTCCAGACGAAATCCGATACCCAGCGGGGATACGCAAAAGGGGAAATGACCGTACTATTGATGTATAAAAATGAGGGACCTGAAATATTTACTCCTATAAGGTCATATAAACTCATTATTATCTCTAATATTTTCCATTAGAGGCACCATCATTAAATTCTTTTATTTCCCATGAAGCGTTTATAATTTTATTACAATATTAAAAATTCTAATAACTTAAATAATGGTTTTTTGCTCTGAGTATTTATTCTCATCATATTATACGGTATAACAAAAAAATAGTCACTGTAAGTGGTAGCTATTGAACATTCTCGCAGAAGAAACTTCTAAATAAATTGAAAATATATACATTGTCATCTTATCTGATATTTTTTATATATTGTCTTATATTATTGCAGAGACCATTTGTGGTGGGGATATATGTTAACACATTGACTCCGTGGGAACAATACAAGAAATTATATTACTTTTATCAAATAATTTTTCTAGCATATGGCGAATACTTCAGCGTTACAGTAATTTGCATTTCCTTCATTGGTATTACAGTTAATTATAAATTTAAAATTATAGATCAAGTCAAACCCTCTCAATGAAAAATCACGCATAATAAGTACCACGTGCAGAAAGATGGTTATAATGTGATTAATGTTGTCATAGTGATATTATGTTTGGATAGCTTTTGTGCTAATTTGGTGTTGTGAATATTTTGTGAGTATTGTGCTTTATAATAATTTCCAGCTCCCAAATTAGTTCACACACAAAAATATTTTAAGTTCAAATTTTAAAAATTGTAGTCATTATTTTCTAAGTCAGGTAGGGTAAAAGACTTATTCAGCAAGAAGAAACACTTTGCAAATAGATTTTTTAAAACGTAATTAAAAGTAGATGCATTGCAGATATCATATTCATGTTTGCAAGATGTATTTATAGGGTTATTTTGATATTTATGTTAATTATGAATACAAAGTTAGGGAGTAATTCAGTTTGTATTTAAATTACGAAATAGAAAATGAGAGAGCATTTCAATGTATTGAAAATTAATAATTTTTGATCCAGATATAAGATCCAAAAAAAATATCTTATGTCAATAACGTATTTCCATCCTGCTACGACAGCAATCTCGAATACAAAACAAGATAGCATTATAGATTTTAAGGAAAAATTTTCGAATGTATAGGATGATTGAAAGCGTTGCAACATTTTCATTCAAATTTTAGCAGTCATGTATTTTTACAATCACGCTAGAGCTGTAAAAACATTTGACTTATCTATTTTAAGTTAATCTTTAGAAAAACGATTTGAATTGAAACGAATGATGTGACTGAATAATATGTGGTCACTTCTATTACTTAAATAAAATGTTAAAAACAAGCATGTTCAGCAATTTAAACTAAGGAAACCAAAGAAAAAAGCACATATTTTAAGTATTTATTAAAATGTATAATCAGGTTTCTTCGTCTGAGTAAAGTCATAAACTAATGAAAACATTTCATGGGTAAAATGTATATATTCGATACCTTCTGTTTAACTTATCCAAAAATTATCGGAATTCCTCTTATCTTAAATATAAACTCTAAATGCTTATAAATTTTGATTATATTTTCTATTCTCTTTCTTACCTGAATGCTCATTTTACTCCTTTTTACATCTTGTTTGTTAATTACCCGGATCAACCTAATTATGATACACGAAATATTTATACGTAAAATTTTCATTCCATAAATCTATTAACGACGCTATTACTAATGCTATATATATTCCTTGTCATATACGTTTCTTTGTAAATTATATATATATAAAATATATAAAATATTTAATAATATAAAATAATATATAAAATACTTAACAAATATCACATTACAGAAATTCACTTAAAAATGTATCAAATTATAATTTCGTCCTATTAACTACAGTAATGTGATTTTGACTTTTAGGAAATTCTACATAATTTTCAGAAACAGGAGTTTCTGGCAAAAATTATAATATTGACAAATTGCAACCAATAGGTAGATACCGCTTGCATATTGTTTTTATACATGAGCATAGATCCTAAAAAAGGATCGATCCGTGTCGATTTTCGCACGAACATTTAGTGAGTAATAGCAAATTTCCTCAAATGTCATATTTATCTAAATGAAAAGTTGGATCAACAAACAAATTAATATTCTAAATCAGTAATATGGATGTAAGAAATCACATGGAATATTATAAAATTTATTTACATTACATAAAAGTAATTAAAAAAAATATTTCACACAGTATAGAATTCGAATATTAAAAAGGTAATTAAATGTGATGTATGAGTATTATATAGAATGTTATAATGTATCTGTTTAGAGTAAACACTTATACTGATATAGATCCAATGTTGCTTGTCATAACAAAGCAAGGATTTCTACAGAATAATTAAAAAATCATGCCAGTAGAGTAGAGAAGAAAGGTAAACTTACTAACAAGGTGTAACGTAATATTACGTGTTGAAATCGATGCTTCTAATTGAAAAGTACTAACGGTAGCGAATTAAGTAAAATGAGGGTTACGTGTATATGGGTCACAATAAAATAAAAACAATGTGTGGAATGGAACGCGCTATGGTCGTATCCAAACACTATTCGAACGCCTCCAAGACAAGTCGCTACGTCCATTACTATACCAAGGCATCGGTTTTATGTCAAAAAATGAAAGTTTTAATTCTTTTGATAATTATAATTTATTGTTCAGCTGAGCTTAATATCGAAATGACTTATGGCCGACCGTATTGTGTGCAGCGCGTAGCAGCACAAATTGCTGAAAGATATTACAGCAAACTATATTCGACGCTAATATTTAGCAAGAAAATAAATGGCAACAATTTTTTGCGCCATTTTAGCCATCACTACAATGGCTGCTTATAGTCGTTAGAAATGAATGAAAAAAAGAAAATTTTCACATTATTCTACAATGAGAACATTCCATATCGTATTACGCAATATGTCATTCACGTCGACAATGCGGAAGATCTGGAATATTTTATAGATCAAATTAGAAACCAATCAGTATTTGCCAACTATTTTGCAACTTTATAATTATTTGCAGTAGCAATGAACGATATGTGGTATTTCAGGTGTAATGCTGAAAAGCATTTTGCAATTTGTTGGAAATATTATTTGGCGAACGTTGTATTTTCACATCAAAATGAAACAGATGAAATAAATGTTTTGAAATTTTATCCGATGTTTAACGTCGAACAGGTTACATGGGACTCTGTAAAAGACTGCAAAATACAAAATTATTACTAATTTTTTCCAGAAAAACACAAGAATTTCAATGGTTGTCCGCTTAAATTAACAACTTTTTTTAATCCACCGCATTATATTTTTAAAAATAATACTCAAGGAGTAAAAGAAGTTTCTGGATTATTAGACAATTTGTACAATGTTATAAGTAAAATGTAAAATGCTTCATTGGAAATAGTACCAGGATCAAATCATGGGAGTTTTAACGGAATGCATTGGACGGGACATTTCGAAAAACTCACAAAACGACAAGCAAATATTACTGGTACCGTATCTTTATTTAAACATTGCTAATATGCACACGTTCCGATTCGTGTACCCGCAATGGTCGACTGATATCGTTTGGGTCTCACCGCCCGTTCCCCTACGGCCCGCTTGGGAGAAATTAATAAGGCCGTTCAATTTCTACCTGAGACTAACGTTCATAATGGTTATATTGGCATTGTTTCTTATATTAGTGACTTTGAAGGAATCGAGATTAAAAGATAAATGGAATAAGTATTTCCCAAGAGACACTTTAAATGATAATCTGTACGTTAACACCTGGGCAATATTTTTTGGAAAAATGACTGCTACGCGATCGACGAAAGATGCTCTGTCGTTTTGTTTAGCTTTCTGGATATGGTTTAGTTTTCATATGCTCACTGCTTACCAAGGAGCTCTACTTGGTGTTTGGAAACGTGATGTATACAAAACCTATTTGAACACAGTTTCTGATGCAATTGAATTCGGGTACGAGTTCGGAGGGTTGGATGCATTTGGAATGTTTTTTGCTGATATACCTAAACATCATGATCGATATAAAATGATAGAATTTGACGATATAATAGATTAAATTGAATCCATGTCCAAAGGGTCTTTGAAATTTATTATGCTTATTCCTCGTACCACAATTATTTCAATGTATTTATGGACTAACACTACTTATTCCTTGGATATTATCCCGAGTGATATTACAGAGTACTACTTAACCATTCACTTGCAGCCTGACTCACCACTGGAGGACACATTAAATTCCATATACGCTCGCATGACGGCTAGTGGAATGTTTATAAAATATAATATGGAGTTTCCTAATGTTATTACGATGGAAAGTCATAAGACTCAGTGGAAAAGAGACAATGATGACGCATTGACTATTCACCACATTCTAGGTTTCTTTCTTGTTATTTTAATTGGATGGATTTTATCACTGTTGTTATTTTTAGTAGAGGTTATTTGGATACGAGTTGGATGGTCTCGCAAATTAAATCGCCCTTTGCTGGGAAGGCGAAAGAATAAATGGCGTTTCTACTTATCTTATAAATTATTACATAATATAATTTTTGAAAATGTGCTTTGTGTGTTGCTCTGAATGTATTCTTTCTTTGCTCTCTCCGCGTAAAAGGTATATTACCACCGTTGCAACGCTTGTATAAATACATTATATATCACCGTTGGAACGCTTGTTTATACCTTACTATTTTCTGTTATGTATATCGTCCGAAATAAACCGAACTTGTTAATTTTATCGTTGTAACCGCTGGTTGAAATTATTCTGTCCCAAGTAACCGTTTCTGAATATTATAAACTACAGTTACTACAAAATGTTAAAAGATTTTATAAGGTATTTTAATGAAAGTGTACAAGTTTACTTTTATTCACTCGGTATATATTTTTCTTTTAGTGCACGGTTTAAATATTTTAAGTTTTATTATAACTAGTGGTTCAACCCCATTCCATAATTTTTGTTTCTTTGGAACACTTTTTAAATATTAATCGTCACTTAATGGAAACATTCTTTGTCTTTACCTATTCACAATTAAATGAAATTACGTGATGTAGTATTATTTCTACTTTCTTTAAGTTCTTTACCACGATCTATTTTTCTTTGTATTACAACATCTTCAGGTGGCCTATTAGCAAAAAATAACTCTTAGGAACATCCAACAGGATTATATGTTTCAAACACGATAGCGGAAGCCGGGGTTGTGTAGGTTTTCCCACTGCTTATGTTAGTTTATTTTAGGGGAGCGGTGCAGGTTCTATTATATTTCCGAAAGTTTAATGATATACCAGTATTTTAATGATTTGTTATTTTATGAGGTTGTACAATGCAAATGTTCCGGTGTATGTAATACAAATAAATAAAAGTAATATATTTGTAAAAAAGCAAGGGTATCTGAAAGTTAGAACAAGTTTATGCCACTAATTCTACATATCCCCGGTTTTATTTATTCATTTATTTATTTATTTATATACATATATGTATATATATATATATATATATATATATATATATATATATATATACATTTTTTTTCTCTTTTTTTTTAATTTGTTTATTTTTTATTTTTATTTTTTTATATTTATTTATTTATTTATTTTAATTATATTTAGTTGTTATTTAATATATTATCCTTGTAGTCTTTTTTATGTGTATTTATTTCTAATGTTTCTAGGATATTAAGTTTATTACCTTTTGTATTTATTTGTAATATATAGGGGGCATTGTCAGTATCTGGGTGATGGTTATTTTCAATGAGATGTTTAGCAAAGTGAGATGTGTCTGGTTTGTTATTTCGCTGGTAATGTTTTCTTTATATCTTGTAGTAAAATCTCTTCTTGTTTGACCTATATATACACTATTACAGTCGTTAGATTTAAGTTTATAGATTCAACTTTTTTATATTTATCAATTTTTTCTTTATTATTAATAAGGATTTATTATTAATATAACGATGCTATAAGATTATTGCATTATATACTAGGAACGGCTAGTTGACCATAAATTGTTACAGGTTTTGGTAGGTTAAGTGAAGAAAAACATTTTAAAAAGTATTAAAATTGATAGCAGCCTGTGTGCATTTCGAGTAATGTAGCGTTGTATTAACCGCATTTACACATTATATTAATTACAATTTAATTTAAAAGAACAACATAACAACAACCGATCACACGGCAAAAATAAAATCACAGAATATCAATTAATAAATTAAAAATTATATTCACATTTGAAATGCAACGAAAGTATTTTCGTTTAATCTATAACAACTTGGTAATACCAAAGTCATTAGCCACGTTAATGTTACTTATAACTCATCACAGTCAGCTGTTCACTCCAGAGTTCACTACTACATAATTAATCTAAGAGGAAAGACGTAAATATATCGTGACGCACATATGAATAGTAAATTACTGTTTAGCTACAAAAATAAATTTACAATGTCTATCGATGCTTAAAATAGCTAACGGTGTATGGAATGTCACGCGCTATTTTTGCTAATTATCACGTCTGGATACAAGTAATTTTACGCCGTATTACGTGTTACGTTATTGTGCATTGTCGAGCAAATTATGGAAAACAGAAATTATATTTAACGTTACATTATTTTCACTACATAAAACTCGCAATACTAGCACATGTGTTTCCAGTATGTTTCTAGTGATTTCTCAATTTTAAACCTCAGAAATAAAAAAAAATAAATTTTAAGTGATCCCTTTATTGTCGGTTAATCTATTAAGACCCTTTTTCTCAGGAACAGCTAGAGATATCAAGTCGAAATTGATATGCAATACTGAGGTCCTTGATTCCACAGTCCTGTGAATATAATACTGCGTTGTTCTACCGCAACTCGTTATTTTCATACGGACTCACTCATTAAATTCTACACCGTTTATTCAGTTGACCTAGAGTCTACAAATTTGGCACAAAGAAGTTCTAACAGAACAAGTATAGAAACGAAACATCGTTACTATCTAATTCCGTGTAGAATTATTACGTGATTGATTTTTTTTTACATTTTTGTTTATTTCGACATTTGTAAAAGTTTAGATTTTATTTTGTTTATTTTTATTTGTAAATCAGGTTGATATTCATAAATTTTCACGATAATATGATTTATCGGTATGTAACCCTAAAAGAGTGAGCAATGCTCGCTCTTGGCCCCTTTTTACTGTTGATCTTGTCTTAGGTAAAATTGTCTATTTCCATTAGACCAAATCCACTTAAGGTTAATGTGTTTCGACGATCACGTTGAAATCATTTTTATTATTTGGAATGTTAGAAAGCAAACGTGACTATTTTCAAGACATTCTTTATACTATGAGTATCTGAGTACTTTTCCTTCAGGAAATTTAAATTAACCATGACTTCTACACTTATATTTTACTTATATTTTTTTTCAGAATATACCATATCGTTTAACTACACCATATACCATATAGCACTCCACCGAAATTTCTCAGGAGTAATCATTTTAAGAACTGCTATAAAAAATAAAAGTTTACATTATACCAAATCATTGCTATTCAACTCCATTGATCGATTATAGTTATCGGCATTGTTATTTCTTATGGCATAAAATTTAAAATAATTGAACATTTGATATTAGTAAATAAAGATGTATATTAATTTCAACCTTTGGGCTTTGGTTACTACTTTTTATGGCTTATAAACTAACCAAAATTATTGGATTATGCAAAAATGTTGACGGTGGAAATGATTACGTGTAATTTTACTTGGTGTTTCTTCAATTTTCTTTCTATAAGCTAATTTAAATCCTCGTGTGTAAATTCGTTTTTGCATTCAAGTTTATGTTGAATAAAATAACACTTGGTACTCATTTTCCAAACATCATAATATACTGTTTCTGCTAAGGAAATTCATTATTTATTACTCATGATATTGATTAACAAATAACAAAAGCTATGAAATGGTTTGTTTACGTTTCCTTGCGTATTTTGTATATTTACTACGTAGATTACATGTTCTTATATTTGTTCATATGTCAATATCTGATAAAATTAATGCTATACTATTAATTTTATAAGATATTATTAAACGATGAGATATAATTAAATGAATAACAAATTCCTTCAAATAATGCTAACGTGCATAACGGCCTTTGATGTGTATTCCTTGTACTTACTACATGTAATATTTAATTAATTAAAATAATAATTTGTTACACCAATTTTTTATGTCACGAAATTTATGTTGTTCCATCGGCTATAATAAATCACCAATTTTACCAAATATTATCAAATGATACGATACCATTAATGAAATAACATAGTCCTTCACATAATTCTAATGGGCATACAGCCCTTGGTACGCATTCTTTGCAGTTATTACGTGTAATATTTAACTAACTAGAAAAATAGTTTCTAATGCTAATTTTTTATATCACGAAATTCATTTCTCATTTGTCCAATCAGTAAGTACCTCGATATGGATCATTAAACAGATTAGATGACCTACAACAATACTTGGTTTACATTTTGATGTAATATGTTTGAGCTCATTACGTAGATTAGATGTAGTTATATTGTTCCATTGGTTACAACAGACCATTAATTTTACCAGATACTATCAAACGGCAAGATATCATTAAATAAATAACAAAGTCCTTCACATAATGTCAATGAGAATGAAGGCCTTTGATATGCACTCTTTGTATTTATTGTGTATAATATTTAACTAACTAGAAAAATAATTTCCTGAACAAATTTTTAATATCACCAAATTCATTTTCCATTTGTTCTATCAGTAAATACCTCGATATTTATAATTAAGCAGATTAGATGACTTACAACTATATCTTGTTTAGATTTTGATTTAATATTTCATAGCTCATCACGTAGATTAGGTGTTATTATGTCATTGCATTGGTTACACTAAACCACTCATTTGACCAGATACTATTAAACAGGAAGATATTACTAAATGAATAACAAAGTTTTTTTTACTGCATGGCGACGCCAACTAAAAATAAATTTGTCAAATAATTCTTGTACTTTTGGTGGAAGCGGCTAATTACGACACATAATTTTGTTTGAAACGACAATCTGGCCATATTTTAAAATTATTATTTGTAACTGGAAAACCACAGTTTACGGTTTTAAAATCTATATAATACCGATATTATAAGCAGCCAATGCTGCGTCATGTACTTGGAGATCACCCTATGGAAGTCTGGCCCATATGAGTAGACGTATGCAGAAAAAAAATTAACCCAGTCTTCGTGGTCTAATTTTGACCATAAAATGTTTGATATTGATATTATTTAAGTAAGTAAAGACAAAGAATGTTTTGATTAAGTGACGATTAATATTTAAAAAGTGGTCCAAAGTAACAAAAATTATGGAATGGGGTTGAACCACTAATTATAATAAAACATGGAATATTGAATATATTTGGTGTTAATTTTGTAGAAATTCATTGTTTACCATTAAATAATACTACGTGATGTAGTATTATTTCTACTTTTCTTAAGTTCTTTACCACGACCTAGGTTTCGTTGTATTACAACATCTTTAGGTGGGCTATTAGCAAATATTTTTGCTAATAGCCCACCCGAAGATGTTGTAACACAACGAAATCAGGGTCGTGGTAAAGAACTTAAAGAAAGTAGAAATAATACTATATCACATAGTTCCATTTAATTGAAAACATGGGATTTTTAAACCGCGTACTAAAAGCAAAAATACATACTGAGTGAATAAAAGCAAGCTTGTCCAGTTTTATTAAATTACTTTACGTTTTTAAAATTTATAGAAACTGTAGTTTATGATTTTTAGATACAGTTACTTGTGACAAGATATTTTCGACAAGCGTCTACAACGATTAAATAAACAAGTTCGTTTTATTTCGGACGATATACATAAGGAAGTATGTGATATATTTATAGATTAATCTAAGTAATATAATATATAAGGAGGCGAAGAACAGCGATGAATATGTACAAATTATTTTTTTCTAAGCCCTACTTCCAAAAAAAAAAATAAGACTGACAAAGACGCTGTTGCAACAGAGGCACATTTTGAAAAATCTATGTATGTGAACACTTATCCGTTATATTTCTGTCTACACATATGCAAGCTAATTGAAAAATGTGTTTATTGGGGAAATAACTAAACATGGTCATTTTTCCGAAGAAAAAAAATATGTTTAATTTTATAGTAAATACTCAAAAAGTATAATTAGGGATTGATGCTTCATGAACTAAGCCATATGTAAACAAGTATTGACATAAATAGGAAGAATAAAATTTACATAGAATTGTGTAATTTCTTTTATTTCTCTAAGCATATCTCACTGATTACGATTTATATATTTTTTCGCACTGATTACGATTTATATATTTTCTCTAAGCATATCTCACTGATTACGATTTATATATTTTTTTTATTTCCCTAAGCATATCTCACTGATTACGATAATAAAATTTATATAGAATTGCGTATTTTTTTTAATTTCTCTAAGCATATCTCACTGATTAAGGTTTATACATTAATGATATAGAAAACGAGAAAATTATAATGAGTAATCAGAACGAATGAAAATATAAATATTTTGTCTGTAGACGTAAATATAATATCGAGCATATCTGAATCGCATTCCAACACCAATAAACAATCTATCATTTGTCTGTGCAAGATTGTTGTTCCTGTTTACTTTCATCCATAAAATTACCGATAAATGCAAGTTTAAGTTTAAATTACTCATACGATGTCAGATATCTATTAGATGATAAATTTAAATACTTATGAACAAAGCCGAAAAAAATCGCTTAATATTTGTTAGAACACAGTTAACGATACCAAGGTACAAGCGTTCCAACTGTGGTAATTAACCTTTGACGCGGAGAGAGCAAAGAAAGAATACATTCAGATAAACACACAAAGCACGTTACGCGTTTTTACCAACATTTTTATCTAGAAATTATATTGTGTAATTTATTAGATAAGTTGAAATGCCATTCATTCCTTCGTCTACTCAGCAAAGGGCAATTTAATTTGCGAGACCATCCAACTCGTTTCCAAATAACCTCCATAAAAATAACAACAGTGATAAACTCCATCCAAGAATAATCACAAGAAAACAAGCTAGCATGTGGTGAATAGTCAATGCGTCATCATTGTCTCTGTTCCACTGAGTCTTGCGATTTTCCGTCATGACAACTTTACAAGATTCCATATTAAATTTTACGAACATTCCACTGGCCCTCATGTGAGCGTATATGGAATTTAATATATCCTCCAGTGGTGAGTCGGACTGCAAGTGATTGGTTAAGTAGTATTCTGTAATATCACTCGGGATGATATCCAAGAAATGAGTAGTGTTAGTCCATAAATACATTGAAATAATTGTGTTACGAGGAATAAGCATAATACATTTCAAGACCCTTTGGACATGGGTTCAATATAATCTATTATATCGTCAAAATCTATGATTTTATATCGATTATGATGTTTAGGTGTATCAGCAAAAACATTCTAAATGCAGCCAACCCTCCGAACTCGTACCCGGCTGCAATTGCGTCAGAAATTGTGTTCAAATAGGTTTCGTATACATCTCGTTTCCATACAACAAGTAGAGCTCCTTGGTAAGCGATGAGCATAAGAAAACTAAACCATATCCACAAAGCCAAACAAAACGATAGAGCATCCTTTGTTGATCTTAGAGCAGTCATTTGACCAAAAAATATTGCCCAGGTGTTAATGTACAGATTTTTATTTCAAGTGTCTCTTGGAAAATACTTATTCCATTTGTCTTTTAATCTTGATTCCTTCAAAGTCACTAATATAAGACACAATACCAATATAACCGTTACGAACGTTAGTCTGAGATAGAAATGGAACGGCCTTATTATTTCCTCCCAAGCGGGTCGTAGGGGAACCGGGCGGTGAAACCCAAACAATATTAGTTGTCCATTGTGGGTACACGAATCGGAAAGAGTCCATATTAGCAATGTTTAAAAATACGACACCGAAATATTATCGGTGTTTGTCGTTTTGTGAGTTTGTCGAAATATCCCGTCCGATGCGTTCCGTTAAAACCCCCAAGATTTGATCCTGGTACTATTTCCAATGAAGCATTTAACAGTTTACTTAAAATATTATACAAACTGCCTAGAAATTCAGAAACTTCTTGTACCCCTTGAGTATTATTGTTAAAAATAAAATGCGGTGGATTAAACAAATTTGTTAATTTAAGCGGACACGGGATTGAAATTCGTGTATTTTTCTGGAAAAAAATTATGAATAATTTTGTATTTCGCACAGCCTTTTACCAAGTCCAACATAACCGGTTCGACGTTATTGCAAGAACTATTCCTCGTCGGAAAAAAACGTCAAAACATTTATTTCATGAGTTACATTTTGATATAAAAATACAACGTTCGCCAAAAAATATTTCCAACAAATTGCAAAAAGCTTTTCAGCTTTACAGCTCTCCGCATAACGTTCGTTGAGCCTGTGGTAAAATATAAAAAAGTACATACGAGTACGACATGGAATAAAATTTATAACTTAATTTGGCCAGTTGTATGTGTTGAAAGTATAAATTTAAATTTGTTATTTGCATCATATGTGAAAATTTCCAGTAATGTAATATTGTTTCCCAGCAGAGGACGATTTGATTTTCCAGACCACAAAATTCGTCTCCAAGTGACCTCTATTAATAATAGTAACATTGAAAAGAACCATCCAACTATAATAAAAAAAAGCAGGGTAAAATATGGTGAATAGTTAATGCGCTATCGTTGTCTTTGTTCCATTGAGACTTATAACTTTCCGTCGTAACCAAATTACGATATGCCATTTTAAATTTTTTATAAATTATGCTGACCGCAAGTCGAACATATATGAAGCTTAATCCATTGATGAATCTGGTGAGAAGAAATTTGTTAAGTAATGCTCCGTTATATGGTTTGGAAAAATATTCAAATAAGGCATACTATTATTATTGAAACGAAATATAATCAAGATGTTACGAGACATACGCATAATTAATTTCAAAGACCCTTTGGACATATGTTCCTTGTTCTTGAATGTATAATCGTAATCAACGATTTTATATCAATCGTAATATTTAGGTGCATCAGCAAAAAAACGACCTAAATTCAGCGAATCCTCCAAACTCGGCACCAGAAACTGTGTTCAAATCAGTTTCGTATACCTCTCGATTCAAAACACTAAGTAGAGCTCCTTGGTAAGCAATGAGTATAAAAAAACTAAACGAATGGAAAATACTTGTTCCATTTTTCTTTTTATCCCGTTTCCTTCAATTAATAATATGAGAAACAACGCTAATATAACCATTATGAATATCAATATGAGGTAGAAATCAAACGGTCTAATTAATTTCTCCCAAACGGGTCTAAGGGGAATGGGCGGTGAGACCCAAACGATATCACTTGTCCTATACGGGTACACAGATCGAAAAGTGAGCGTATTATCAATATTTAAAAATACGCCGCCGGTAATATTTGCTTGTCATCTAATAAGATGGGTAAAATATCCTGTCCAGTGCGTTCCGTTAAACTTCCCAATGTTATGTTTTGATATTATTTCCAGTGATCCATTTAATGTTTTATATACAATATTATAGAAATTGCCTAATAATCCAAACAATTTTTGTTTTCCGTGAGTTTTTTTTAACAAATAATTACGGTGATAAAAAAAAAGTTGCAATTGTAATCGGGCAACCATTAAAATTCTTATATTTTTGTGGGAGAAGAATGGGAATAAATTGATATTTTTCACATCCTTTCACAATGTCCAACGTAATCGATTTAACGTTTGGCAAAAATTATTTCTCGTTGAGAAAAACGTTATTACGTTAACTTCATCCGGTTCACTTTAATGTAAAAGACTGACGTTCGCCCAATGATATTTCCAGCAAGTTGCAAAAATCATTTCAGTATTACAATTATTCGCAACTTGTCCGGTGCCACTGCAAATAATTATACATTTCTCATAGCTGGCAAATATGGATTAACTTCTAATTTGATCCATAAAATGTTCAAGATCTTCCACGTAATCGAAATGAATGACATATTGCGTGATGCGTGTGGAAAATTCGTACTGTTTAGGGAACTTAAAAATTGTCTGTTTTCACTTATTCCTCATGACAATAAGCAGCCATTGTAATGAGGACTAAAATATTGTAGAACATTTCTGCCATTCATATTCATGATAAACATTAGCTTCGTATATTTTGTGTCGTAATGTCGTTCAGCAATTTGCACACTCTGCACACAATCCGATCGGTCGGAATGAAGTGCCAAATTTAACTCAGCTGAAGAAATCGATTAGTTTCTATATTATCATAGCGCGTATGCTCCACCTAGTGTTTTGTTTTTTTTATTTTGTTGTACTCTATATCCAATTAGCTTAGTATATTTTGTGTCGTAATATCGTTCAGCAAATTCTATATTCTATTTACGTAAGTAATTATATGTTATATCTTGTCATTTACTATGGCCTTCTTTGCCTACTCTGTGGACATTGGTTAGTATTTATCCTATAAAAACTCTTGGCCTATGACGACACATTTATTTTTCAATTCACTATTTGTATTTAACCATCTATATATATATATATATATATATATATATATATATATATATATATATATGTATATATATATATATGTATACACATATATATATATATATATATATATATATATATGTATACACATATATATATATATTTATATATGTATATGTCATGCGCTATAAAATACTCATCCGTCACATTTAAGGATATTTTCGATTTTTAATTCTACATTGCATTAAAAAATCGGTTAAACCTCTTCCTTGTCAACGTAATGAGTTTTATAGTTTTTAATGAAACTTCTTATTACAATATTATTAATTTCAAATATTGATTTTTTATAATTTCTATCGTTTTTACATTTATAAGTTACTTTAAATAAATTCCCATTTATTTGCAAAATGTTTGTGTAAAAGATGTACGTGAAAGTATTTTTGGGGATATTTTCCTAAAAGCCATAAAGCCAACATCCTTAAATCATGTAAAAAATAATGCGTAAACGGGATATATCATTTGGTAGAATGTATCGATTACTGAATAATATAAATTTTGTCATTAATTCCATTCGGTTACCTAGAATTTCTCCACAATCAATGTCAAGCGTAAAAAAAACTCATGCGCAGAAAGTGATATTGCAATTTGACAACTTTCAGCCAGTTCTTTTATTGTAAACATTTTGTTAAGAGCTTTTGTTTTGTAAGAGTTTTTGATGCCGAATTGTTTTTTTTTCTAATACATTTTTCAAATATTATTATTAATAACAGGGTTCATTATATGCAAAAGACCGAATATGACGAGGAACATGTATAACAATATTAATGTCTTCCATAACAGACTTATTAAAATATAGTTAAACGTAGACATATTTCGTGTATCATAATCAAGTTTATTCGTGACATAAATAGTAAAAAAGGAATTGAATCGGGAATTCAGCAATAAAGAGAAACAGAGAATATAATAAAAAAATTATGATCACTAAATTTGAAGTTTTAGGTTCAAGGCAAGATCAGCTCCGAGATTATTTAAATATTGAAACAAAAGTACAGTAAGTACAGAACGTACACATTTTTTCCATTAAGTACTTTCATTCCTTTAAGAACTTAGTTATATCAATATGCGTGAATGTATAATCTTCAGGCAAATTTTAATTAATATATAAATATTGAGAGCTTTCCTATGTTTTTGCAGTTCTTTAGTGAATACAAGAAAGCGCACCTTTCCACAATTCTTGAGTATAAATTTTGAAGAGGCTTCAGGAAATAGACTGTTCAAATTCCGGTTCAAAAAAATATATCGTCGACTCGAGCTTGCTTGAATATTTTTTTTTAATAAATGTGTTAACTTATATCGTGTGAGCAAAACGGGATAATAGTACCATTTACATGGTCATTTTAGAGGAATAAATTTAAAAAGTAACCTCTGGTATCCAAACATCAAATAAAATCATTAATGGACCCGTTATTTCCTATAGATCAACAAAAATGTTTATTGCAGCGCCTTCTGACTAGTTAATAACATAACACCTAAGTAATAACATTCGCCATTAAATCACAATTTTTTTATCGAAAACCGCATCTAATTAAGATTTACTATATACATTTTGTATCACGGCCAATTACATTATAATGTTTTTTCATTATAAATTTTTAATTTTTGGGAGTAGTTTTGAAACATGAACATGTACATTTATGCCGTGGAACCTCAATAAATTTATCACACAGGTAGACAAAAGTGTAAAATTTGTATTTACATTTTGTATGGAACCTAAAAGCATGGGATTTTGAAAAAAATAATCTCGCTATTCATAATAACTCAACGTAAGAAAAATCCACTATCGATGACCCTTGTTAAAATAATTCAACTTTATACATTTCTTCAGGCCATAAACCGTCTCCACAATTTACTGCAAATGAAATTCAAAATAGAATTTTTACTCAAAAAATATGATCATATTACTTTGTATAGGTAACATCTTAATGAAACAAAAATATGACATCGACAACATGACACCGCGAGTAAATCTATAAAATAAATAATAAGACATCTGAAGGCTAGGCGAAGCCGCTTCATACTCAATAATATTGTGTAACACATCATTATGTGTTGATATCGACGTTTCCAATTCAAAATAAGTGAAAATATCAAATTACGTAAATTGATGGTTGTGTGTATACGATTCACATTAAAATGAAGAAAATAAAATACCACGTAGACTGTAACGCTAACGTGTGGTTTTCCAAACATTGTTTCAGCGCCTTCTAGATAAGACGCCATGTCTGTTATAAAGACGGTGCATTTGTGTCTAATAGTTAAACTTTCTTTTATTTTAAATGTTACCATTGTTTGTTCGGCTCAGCGTAATTTCTCACATCACTCCAATCGACACCAGTGTGTAGAGAATGTAGAAGTGCAAATCGCTGAAAAATATTACAATGCACAATATCCGACAATGATAATTGGCAGTGGAATGAACGGGAATAATTTTCTGAAGCCTTTTAGTAATCACTACGCTGGCTGCTTATTTTCGTTAGAGATAAGTGAAAACAGTAGATTGTCAAGTTTACTCTACAGTAAAAATATTCCGTATCACGTTACACAGTACGTAATTTATGTCGATTGTGTGAAAGAATTCGAATATATTATGGATAAAATAAAAAGTGAATCAATATTTGCCAACTACGGAAAATTCATAATTATTTGTAGTGGTGAAGAAGGAAATGCGAAGAACTGTAATGCTGAAACGATTTTTGCTATTTGCTGGAAATATTATCTTGCGAACGTTGTGCTCTTACATCTGAATGAAACAGATAAAGTCAATGTATTAACATACTTTCCCATGGAAAATGGTCACTGCAATAATATAAAAGCGATAATATTGGATACAATAAAAGAATGTGTGCACTCTCAATTTGTTCACAACCTTTTTCCACAAAAATATAATAATTTCAATGGCTGTCCAATAATAATGACCGCTGCTTTTTTTTCACCGTATCTCATTAGAAAAAATAAATACGGAATACAAGAAATTTCTGGAATAATACTCGACTTTTATAACACTCTAACTAAACAGATAAATGCCACGTTGGAAATAAAAGAATCTACTGCTGGTATATATAATGGAAAGCGTTTGGGAGGTCATTTTTATGATCTCATAACACGACGATCAAATATTTCTGTTTCCTTATATTTACACGTTGATAACACACGCACTTTTCCATTTACGTATCCTTACTGGACAACTGATATCGTTTGGGTCTCACCACCCGTTCCTCTCAGACCCGCTTGGGAGCAATTAATAAGGCCGTTCGATTTTCCTCTTAGAATGTCATTTATAACATTTATATTGATGTTGTTTCTCCTGTTAATGATATTGAAGGAAACCAGAATAAAAAATAAATGGAACACGTACTTTCCAAAAGACACGTTAAGTCCTAATCTGTATATTGCCACCTGGTCAATATTCTTTGGTCAAATGACTGCAAAACGAACGACGAAAGACGCTTTGTCATTTTGTTTAGCTTTGTGGATATGGTTTAGTTTTCTAATGGTCACTGCTTACCAAGGAGCACTTCTTAGTGTACTGAAACAAGATGTATACGATACTGATTTGAATACAATTTCTGGAGCCATTGCAGCTGGGTACGCATACGGAGGATTGGCTGAGTTTAGAACGTACTTTGCTGATGAACTTACACTTTACGATGGTTATAAAATCATAGGTCTGAAAAATATATTTGATTATTTAGTACCTATGTCTAAACGATCTTTGAATTTTGTTATACGTGTTCCAAGCAACGTCTTGGCTGCAATGCAATCAATAACGAATAGCACTCATTTCTTAACTATTTTGCCAAATGATAGGACACAACATTTTTTAACTAATTATTTGCCACCAGACTCGCCACTGGAAGATATAATGAGCTCTATACAAGCTCGCATGGCAGCGAGCGGAATATATGAAAAATTCATTATCGAATTAGATAATTTTATTCAGGTGGAAAATCATAAGCTCCAACGGAAACGGAATAATAATGATGCATTGACTATTCACCATATGCGGGCCTGTTTCTTAGTTATTATAGGTGGACGGATGTTATCATCAGTGTTACTTTTATTAGAAATAATTTGTAAACGAATTCGCCGGTCTCGAAAATTAAAGTGCCATTTACAAAAAAGGCGAATTACGTAGATTTGGTTTCCACCTCATAAATTTATAGAATTTTCTTTTCCATGTTAGAGTGTTAGGAAACACGCATAAAGAGCTCCATTTATCGATTGAGATGTATGTTATTTTTATGGGTTAGAATTATTTCGTCTATTAGCTTCTCTTTCATGTAATCGTTAGAGGTTTTGTTCTTGTTTAATTAACTTTGTTGTCACAAATAATAAATGTTTATGTTATAAGATTTTCAAAGTTTTACTTAATAAGTAATCTAATGATATCTGTATAATGAAACACACGTTTTCAAATATTTTCAGTCTTGGAAACGTATATAAAATTTATAGAAAAGTTTTGCATGTTAAAAGTGTTTTTAAATCAAACTGTAATAATATGTAATATACAAATATATAGAAATGCTCTATATTGTAAATGTTATCATAATTAATAAAAAGTCTCCAGATAAAATGGATTTTGAGCTTTTTGTTGTACGTACATAATTAAAGAAAAGTTAAATAAAGTTTACATTTTTTTTAACGAAGCAAATCTATTTGTTAATTCAAATGATTTTATGTACTTGTATGGAAAAATTAATATTTAACACGAAAAAAAATTATTTTAATCAGTCATGCTGTTATTTTCATGAAATGTCTTTCCATTTTACAAATTTCTTTTTCAAAAAAGTTTACAGCTACTAATTGTCATATTGTTAAAACTTTAATGCTTTCTTTCCATTATGTTTTAAGTTCTAGACCAAATATATAGTTCATTTGCTTAGACAAGATATAGGACATCTATTAATGAGAAAACAAAATTTTGAACTTTTTCCTTATTTTTAAGCAAAAAAGTATCTTTAACATTACGGATAATACATGTAAAATTATAGCTGAAAAAGCATAATTTTTTATTTTTATTCTTAAGTATTAATTATATGTAGATTTATTTTAAAACACTTTCTAAACCACTGAATTCTTCTAAAACTTATTTACATTAAACTAGTTACAATACTGTATACATCGTTGTTACATATATAACTGCACAGCTCTTATATATAATAACGTTACGTGAATGTTGAGCTACACGAATTGTAACGTGAACACGCTACACGTATTGAAGCGTTGAGCTACACGTATTGTAACGTAAACGCACCAAGTAAACCTATGTTAGATTTTACTTACCCAAGTTAACTTTATCGATAAAATTTTTTTAAGTCTAATTAATGTGCTTGTCTAATGATCTCCACAGGGAAAAAAAACTGTAGGCACATCAATATTAATATATAATTATATCCTACACTTTATCCTGCAGTTTATTGACATATAATGATATCCTACATTTTATAAAGATCTACTTAACACAGGTCATTTATATATTCTATTTACCAAACACATTGTAAAAAATTACTTTTACTTTAATTTGTCAGAATATAATAGATGTGCGTTACATGTCCTTTATTATCTTAAAGAATCTGTAACAATTTTAAAATACAAACGTAATTCTTGAAACGTTGCGTTCTGTATCAGAGAGTGAACTCACTTGGCCGATGCCGAAATGAATGTCAAGTCCTTCAAATAACCTTGAAATATTTGTTTTATTATTATTCTCATGTCAGACTAGTATTACGATTATTGACTAAAGACAAAAAATGTTTCTATATAAATTTGTTTCTATATAAAAATGCGGATATAATAATGATCACTAAATTGAGAGTTTCATGACAAATATTTATTGAATTTTTCCTAAATGAAACAATTAAAATACATTTTGAATAAAATAAATAAAATATTGTCTACGCCACGGATGTGAATCTTTGTCACAGATACATACTTTTTACTTTGAATTATTACGAAAAAAATTTGCTGTCAAAAACCAAATTACAAAAACCTGGTTTTTCTCTAACGATTTACAGCAAAACTTTTGCCACGGATTCTTAACTATTGTTTGTTCAAACTTTTCGATATTATCGAAAGAAATAATTTTGATATCCAATTTCAAAGTGAACCTTTCCACGACAAATGATTTTACCAAATATTTTACTACGAATTTTTTTCATAGGCTCAAGCTGCTCCTTTGTTATTTCTTGTATTAATGTGTGCAAGTTTCAGTAGACTGTCAGAACGTCTATATATTCAGTATAAATCCAAGCGCACCAATTGTAGTTAGCAATAAATTCTTTAAAAAGTGTCCCTGACTTTCTCAAAGTTATTAAAACGTTGGGTTTATATGGAACTAAATTTGTATGAACCAGATGTTGAACAATTCGATGAACATAAAATGTTCCAATAAGAAGGATAAGATCTGATGCGAAAATGAAATGAACGGCCACGGGAAAGAAATAAGCGTATTTCTTCTTCTTTGTTATTAAATGAATAATTTGAAAGAAGTCATTCTCTGTATAATCATAAATTTTCGTTGCTTAAATAACACAGCAAAAATAATGAAACAATACTAAATCAAATAAAAAAATACTAAATCAAATCCAGTACAAAAGCAGTTATAGCAAATTTTAATAGTGTCTTAATATGATGAGAGAAGAAAAGAAAAGAAACGGAATAAAAACTCAAATTAATTTCCGCAACTTTATATGGTTCCCCTCGTCCGTGGCGTGGCAGACGTGGCTATTCCATGTTAACAATTTAATAAAAATTCGTGATATTTATATAATTTCTAAAGTGTCGAAATTATTTGTGTTTTCACGTTTATAGAGATACAGTAGAATAGACTGTATTTTTAATGAGGTAATGAAAATAACATAGTTAATTGTAAACGCTAATTGTAAGCAAGAACATTTTCTTCTGAGGCGCGTTGAGCCAATTAAGCTGAAGCGCGGTGTGTTTATATTTTTACAATTAAAAAAATTAAAATGTTACTGCTTACTACTAGATATGCTACAGTTGTAAATATAATCTCTTGCAACCAACAAAAATATTAATTCTGCCTCGCCGTCAAAGACAGTGTACTTTTTGATCAACCTAACAAACCACGGTGACGATATTACGGAAACGACCATTTCTATAAAGAAATTCTTTATATAAATTATAAGAAATATTATGACAAATGAACATAAGTGAAGTAATGACAATTTCCTTGGAAATCATCGCCGGCGAGGAGTGTAACTATCATCAGTTATTTATACGTAAATGAGAATCTAATTTTCGCATACGTTTATATTTTATCGATTCTCATACGTTTATATGTTCGACCTTAAATATTTCTACAAATATTATTGAAATTTTGGGGGGATTACAAATTACTGATCAGGAATTATTAAGTGGTATTAGAGGATCTTGCTGTTTAATATTGTGTTACAATTCAGACTGACTGCGAAATGTTTACACGACATCGTTGTCTTATCCTATTTCTTTATCCCCGATATAAACTGACTTGCACATAGAAACGATTGTAGACTAACGTAATTTTAATTTAATAATGCTTTTGATGAAACTGAAATGTGTTTTGACTATAATTACTTTAAACGTACGCGTGCAGGATATTTTATCAATGGTATCAGTGGCTTTTGAAGAAACATTTGTGATCCATTTTTTGCATTAAGTACTCCAATTACTCTTCAATTTTGAGAAAACTTAAAAAGCCCTGATTGAATATTACAATGTCAAATTATCAACATCACGACACTCCTTTTGCAGATATTACTAACCACTTCTAAGGTAATGCGAAATTAATGTTTATTGAGAAGAATTAGTACTTGATCTCAGGGGAAGTGTAGGTAATTTATATGAAATTATACGACTATTTTCCTAACGACTATTCTCCACATTGTCGAATGCAATCCGAGATTGTCGTGTTAACACTTTTCCTCTTAAAATATATATTTTTTGTTTCGTTATCTGTTCTTCAATAGCGAGTAAAATATCGGTTTTTAACATTAATGTAATGGCATAATATCGATTTTTATCTTTTAACAGTAGTGCACTTCTATTTATGTTATGCATACTTATAAAATTAAAAAATGCGTTTCAATAAAATAAATATTTAATTAACGCCACAGGCTTCAAATGCAGGAATGGTGCGTTACATTTTATATAAAAGTTCATATATTATTAAATAGGAAATTTCACCATAAACTTCTGGCGTTATACCTAACTTGGTTTTATATACATTGTTATCACAAAAAATACACCCGCTGTTATCAGACCAAAACCTTGTTTGCTACACGATTTGCCATGATACAAAAAAACTATGCAGGTAAAATCGAATTTTATTTTTCTTATATAAAACCGCAACCATGTAGGCAATAGCAAGTTTCAGCTATTTCAATAAATAAATGAAGCGCGGTGACAAAAAAACATTTTTGAATTAGGTCCAAGGTAAAATTCTTACATTTAAAGATATCTTTATCGAGTTTTTCCCCTTGACAGCAAATATTTACCTTTAAACTTGTTTATTCAGAGTCTTATTATCATATACATGAACTTGTAAGCATTAAATATGATAAGGTAAAAATTTACGTGTGAACAGTAGTCGTTGAGAAGAAAAAATGAAATCAAAGTGCGCGTTCTCGCACAAGCTATTTCTCCACAGACATATTCGAACAATGCAATATTTACACGAAATATTCCAGCTTATATTTTACGCAACTCTAAATAGAGACATAAGTGATATACTTAATTAAATACCCCTTGATTATGCAAGCAAACGGCTGGCCTCATATTGCAATTTAAATACCATAAAGTTAGCTTTTATATTTCCGTAGATATGTATAAACCCAAAAATCCCCGATTTATTTCCAGTTTAATTACTAAATTAAAATTTGGCCACTAGCTTGGGTTTTTACACGCGATAAAAAAAATTCCCTAACTTAGGAAAAGTTAGATTATCTGGAAAAATTAATGTAGTTAAGTGTACAACCCATGGCGTAAAATGTGCTTGATTGAAAACAAAACTTGAATAACATTTATTATGGGCTTACGGAAGTAGACTGCGCTCATGCTGGATTAGGGTTAATACTATTTTGCATGATACATAATTAAAATTGGTAAACGTTGGCCTTTCATGTGTTGCACATTTGCAAAAATTATATCACATTATGTTCCACAGGCAAATGAAATAAAGTTACATTGCCAAGCATATACGGGTAGTGGTGATTTTATTTAATTCAGGTATATACAATCATGGAAAATTTTTTTTCTCTTTAAATTATAAATCGCTAAAATATAAATGTGAGGGTATAAAAGTGATGAAGGATATTTTTATGTTCGTTCAAAATATAAAGCAAGTTAAAGAGACCAACATGACTTAGTTTACTCGGATATAAACTCAGAGCGGCACTAATACTTTCCTTGAACCTTTAAATCGCTTATTCAACACGGTATTATAAACTAGAGCTTATCTTTCACAGAAGAAAATGATTCGGCTAACTCCCATATTTAATGGAGAAAATCGATCCTAATAGTGAACCCATCTGAAAAGAAACTAACTTTCGATTGATTGCGGTACCTTCCACGCCAACTTAATTATTCGATTTCATGTTACAACGCAATATTTATATGAGCTAAATAAACCAAACTTTAGACGAGGAACACGAATTCCGCGTTGGGTGCTTGACAGGTACGAATCTCACGTATTTCATCCAATATGTCTTTTTCAGGTTATCTCGTTTTGTAAGTCCTCACTGCGTATTTCGATTACCAGATAACTTTTAATATTACTCATAATAATGAAATAGTCTTCCTTAAACTCATACATTCCTTCTCCTCCTACCTTGAGAATAGAAAGCAAATCATATGTATAATATTCTTATGTGTGGCATACATTTTTACTGGCAATACTTTTGTTGATTTACTTCTTATCTGAAAATGCACGAAAGATATAAGACGTTTCTTCTTAAAGAAATAATCATTAGAATAATTGTATATTTTTTAATTATTTTTCAATATCATGCGGAAAGTATTTCTAAACCTAATGGAAATCTGTAAATGTATACAAAAATATCGTGTAAATCTGAATATTGTAAACTAGTTAGGAAAATTAATATAAAATTTTCCAACTTGCTATTCTTTGTCTAGCATGTTATACCTTTACGAAAGTAATAGTAACAATGCAAGACGTAGTTTGTCGTTATAGGCCAATGCAATGTTGAAAATTCTTGAAAATGTGAAATGATCTTCTGTTTTTCACCTGGAAAAATATAAGTTTGACCTACTTCGTTGTAGTTTTGCAACAGCTTTAAAAAAATATTTAAATTTTCTTAAAAACGTAAATGTTTTCAATATTAGAAAACTGAAACGAAATTTGATGTACCTGTTAACTATACTGTTGAATTATTCTTGTACTAGTGGAAGCCTCCGCGTAGTTGTTTAATTAGATTTCCTGGAGAAGGAATCTTGACAAATAGCCACCGCAACTCTTAATATTATCTAAAAGAATGAAGAAGAAGGGTTATGACGGAGTTACGTTATTATTTATATATCCTCTACCATGGACTTTATGGGAAAGGACAACTTTACCATAACCAAAAATATTCAAATTATACATATATCCCCCTATTGGCTCCTTTCATTTCAGGAAGGAATCATCATTTTAGAATAGTCTTATAAAAATTCATTAATAATCCGGAAACTTCTTATACTCCGTGCTGATTTTTTCCAATAATGTACGACGAAAAAATACAGTTGCCACTATTAATGAGCAATTATTGAAATGTTTAAATTTTTGTGGGAAAAGGTTGTGAACAAATGCATTGATAGTGTATACATTAATTTACTTTGTCTAATATTATCGGTTTCTCGTTATTGGAGAAGCCATTTGCCGTGTGTGATTTAAAATACAATTTTAAATCACACACGGCAAATGATTTAAAATTGTATTTATATTTGTATGTGATTTAAAATTTTACGTACTAATTATCGATTTGTTTTTTTATGAAAACTAATATGGGAAATTGACTACATGCCAAATGGGATCTAGTGATTAGAAACATGATAATTAAAACTTTCCTAGAAATAAATTATTGCTGAAATAATTCTGTATTCAAAGTAAATTTAGTCGTTTTGACGTAATTTTTATACCTAATTCATTGCAATCAACACTTAAATATAGGCTTTAATAATATTTAATGGCTGGACAAAAGATTTTTGAAAATATAGATTGGTTTTCGAAATATTGAGAAAAACGTATTTTCCATACTTTTATTCCTAATATTACCCTCATATATTATCTAATATACCCGACTCCTTATTGGGCGAAAGCATCTTCGGTACTCGTCCGCGGGCTTTTGAAAGGGCAGGTTGCAGCACGTAGCACAAAAACATCATAAAAACTCGCTAAATTTCTTTAGCGGCGAAATATTAAAGCAATTAAGTTGTTAAATACAGTCAACTTAAAAATAGTACATAATATCTCGGATGTATTTGCATTTAGATCTATGTTCTGAATTTTAGCCTTTACTATCATTCTGTTATCGTATCAATATATATATATATATATATATATATATATATATATATATATATATATATATATATATATATATATATATATTGGCTTTTAGTTTAGTGTTGATTGCAATGAATTAGGTATAAACATGACATCAAAACGACTAAATTTACTTTGAATACAGAATTATTCCAGCAATAATTTATTTCTAGGAAAGTTTTAATTATCATGTTTCTAGTCACTAAATCCCGTTTGGCATGTAATCAATTTCCCATATTAGTTTTCATAGTAAAACAAATTGATAATTAGTACGTAAAATTTTAAATCGAAAATGCTCAATTTATTTATACTGACCTCTTAACGTAGTTTTCCACAGCAAATGGCTTCTCCAATAACGAGAAACCGATAATATTAGACAAAGTAAATTAACGTATACACTATCAATTTGTTCACAATCTTTTCCACAAAAATTTAAACATTTCAACAACTGCTCATCAATAGTGGCAACTGTATTTTCCCATTGTACTTTATTGGAAAAAATCAACACGGATTATAAGAAGTTTCCAGATTATTAATCAATTTTTATGACTCTTTTAAGATGGTGATTGCTTTCTTGAAAATGAAAGAAGCCAATAATGGGATATATGTATAATCTGAATATTTTTGGTTATGGTAACGTTAGGGGATATATAAATCGTAACTCTGTCAAAGCCCTTTCTTTATTCTTTTAGATAATATTAAGAGTGGCGGTGGATATTTTTCAAGATTCTAATTAGTCAACTACGCGGCTCCACTAGCGCAAGAATAATTCAACAGTATATTTAATATGTACATAAAATTTCGTTTCAGTTTTCTTATATTCAAAATACTTACGTTTTTAAAAAATTTAATTGTTTTAAGTTGTTGCTGCAAAACTAAAATGAAGTTGATCGAATTCACATTTTTTCAGGTGAAAAATGGAAAATAATTTTTGCAGTGTTATTATTCCTTTCGTAAAGGTATAACGTGTTAGACAAGGAATAGCAAGTTGGAAAATTTTATATCAATTTTCCTGACTTATTTGCAATATTCCAATTTACACGATATTTTTGTAACATTTACAGATTTCCATTAGGTTTAGAAATACTTTCTGCAAGATATTGGAAAAAAAATAAGAAATATGTCAATTATTCTAATGATTGTTTCTTTAAAGAGAACGTCTTGTACGTTTCGTGTATTTTCAGATGAGAAGTAAATCAACAAAAATATTAACAGTAAAAATTGATGCCACATACAAAAATACTATACATATAATTTCCTTTCTATTCTCGAGGTAGAAGGAGAAGGAATATATGAGTTTAAGGAAGACTATTTCATGATTATTAATAATATAAAAAGTCATCTGGTAATCGAAACACGCAATGAGGCCTTGTAAAACGAGATCAAACTGAAAAAGACATATTAGATGAAATACGTGAGATTCGTTTCTGTCAAGCCCCAACGCGGAATTCGTGTTCCTCGTCTGAAATTTGGTTTATTTAGCTCAAATAGATATTGTGTTGTAACATGAAATCAAGTTAAAGAAAGTTAGTTTCTTTTCAGATGGGTTCACTATTAGGATGGATTTTCATCATTAGATATGGGAGTTAGCCGAGTAATTTTCCTCTGTGAAAGATAAGCTCTAGTTTATAATGCCGTGTTGAATAAGCGATTTAAAGGTCCAGGAAAAGTATGAGTGCAGCTTTAGGTTTATATCCAAGTAAGCTAATTCATCTCGATCTCTTAAGCTCGCTTCCTATTTTGAATGAATATAAAAATATCCTTTATCACTTTTATACCTTCGTATTTATATTTTAACGATTATTTGAAACAATTTTGTGACATAAATTATAATAATTGAACGTCAAGTGGAAAAAGCTGATAAGTAGTAAATACCAGTGTGTTCCATTCTTTAAACTTCATTATTATGTTTGTAATTGTTGGAAAATTATAAAGCAAACGTTAATTGCACTGACCAACATTGGACTGGGGAAATTGGAAGTCACTAGTTTAATAAGCCCTATTTCATATTAACGGCATGATTATGAATAAATAGCATATTGTTTTTATGTCTTCTTATGACGCTTTTACGAAAAAGTAGCAAAATCAAATATCTCGTAGGATAATTAAATTAACTTACGCTTGGTACTTACAAAAGTTTTCGAAGCGAGACTGAATTGAGTATATCGAAAAAAACTATGATAATTCGGGTGCAAGAAAAATCTAAAAACAATCTAAGTGATGTTATGAAAACGTTATATGAATTATACTTGAAACTTGACTGTTAAATTCGTTTCAATAAAGTGTTTATCTAAAAAGAACTTGCCTATTCTGGGATTTTAAAATTTCCTACTGAGGATTAATAAATTGCAGAATATTTTTAATTAATAGTAGAACATAATAAATTCTACTATGTAAAAACGACTTCAGAAATAAGAAATTTTACACCAAATTACTAATTTTTGTACGGGCTGAAGTCCTTAAAGTTGTTTAATACAGATACAAAAATGTAAGTCCACTGAATTAAGTGCGGTGATATATTTATATAGTTTTAAAAGAACAAAATATTACCATGATTGTATACCCGAATTAAATAAAGTCACACTGCCCGTATATGCATGGCAATGTAACTTTAATTACGTTGCCTGTGGAATATAATGTGATATCATTTTCGCAAATGTGCAACACATGAAAGGCCGGCGTATACCAATTACAATTATTTATCATGTAAAATAGAATTAACCCTAATCCAGTGTAAGGGCAGTCTACTTACGTAAGCCCATAGTAAATATTATTCAAGTTTTGTTTTCAATCAAGCACATTTTACACAATACATTGTACATTTAACTACATTAATTTCTTCAGAGAAACTAACTTTTCCAAACAATTTAGGAAGTTTTTTAATGCTTATAAAAACACAACTATTTGAAAAATTTTAAATTAGCAAGTTTACTGGAATTAAACCAAGGGTTTTTGGGTTTATGTATATCTACGGAAATATAAAAGCTTACCTTATGACATTTAAACTGTAATATGGTGTCAGCCATTAGGCTGCATAATAAAAGGATATTTAATTATATATATCACTTATGTCTTCATTTACAGGTGTCTAAAATATGATCCGAAATATTTCGTGTAAATAATGCATTGTTCGAATATTCCTGTCGAGAACTAGCTTGTGCGTTACCGCGCGTTTTGGTTTCATTTATTCTTCTCAACGACTATTATTCACGCGCTAATCTTTACCTTAGCATATTTAATACATTTAAGTATACGTGTATGATTATAAGACTCTTCTGAGTAAACTAGTAAAGGTAAATATTTGCTGTCAAAGCAAAAATAACTCAACAAAGATACTTTTTTAAATGTTAGAATATTACCTAGGATCCACTTCAAATATGTTTTTTTGTATCTTGGAATTCGATGCCAAAGATCTTTCTGATTGAAAAAATAGGAGAGGAAATATTTTTCTTTGAATCTCTGCAAGCAATAGCGTACAGTTTTAATCTCAGAACTTCACCCGTGGTAATTCATATATTGCGTGTCAATTTGCTTTATTTTCGCCGTAAATGAGATTTAGAAACATTAAAAATTCACCCTTGAAAATTCCCAAATACAGTTTCTGACTAATCCAAAAAAAATCGGCACGCTCTGCCCGTATGTTAATATAAGTTAACATTTGAATTATAAAAAACAATTAAACATGTATATGTTTATGAAAAAATATACCAAATTACTGATGAAAATTCAATATTTTTTTAAAGCAACATCTGTCAATACCCACGTGAATTATTGCAATAATAACAAGGAAAATGTCGTTTAAGGTAAGAAAAATTTAAAATAAGTGGAAAAACTTATCGAAGTGTTATGCACAGTCCGAACAGAAACAAAGATTTGAAACAAACCAAACTGGTTAAGATAAGTTCAGCGGAAACTCCACTTAATGCAAAAAATGGATCAGAACTGTTTCTTGAAAAGCCACTGATACCACTGATAAAACATCCTGCAAGTGCACGTTTAAAGTAAACAGAGTCAACAACACATTTCGGGTTCAGCAAGAGCAAAGTTATTAAACTAAAATTACAATAGTCTACAAACGTTTCTATGTGCAAGTCAGTTTATATCGGGGATAAAGAAATAGGATAAGACAACGATGTAGTGTAAACATTTCGTAGTCAGTCTGAATCGTAACACAATATTAAACAGCAAGATTTTTTTATTATTTAAATTAATTAAAAGTAGGAAAAATTTAATAAAGATTTGTGATGAGACTATCAATTTGGTGATAATTTTTCTATCCGCCACCATATTTTAAAGGTAATACCTAAACGTTTTTTCATGAGAACAAATTGACGTTTATTTTTACACATAAGTTAAAAGAAGAACATTTCGATTAGGATTATAATATTTTTGATTGGTATATATAAAAGAAGAACATTTGTATTACATAATGAGTGAGGCTCCTTATATGAAGGATATCAACGGATTTCTTCAATTTACTTAGAGTAATTTCTTTTCTATATGAGGATATAATTAATTGTATTTTTAAGTAAGCATTTCTCCAAACGTATTAATAGATATAAATCATTACTAGCACCCTAATTCGGATAAGTATTTTGAGCATCGCAGTTAGTAGTGCCCAATAATATTCGGGAATTTTCAGTACGCACCACCCTTGCCATGGAAATGTAAATAAAATTGATGAATCTCTGCTTATGGACTTAATATAACTGTTTTGATCTTTGTGTGATTTCATTACCTAATATTTCTTGCTTTCGATATTCATTATGCAGTAAAAAATTACCACTGTTTCTATGCTTACATTCCATGTTCACCCTCCCTAAGTAAATATTGAATGCGCCTTACCTCACGCTCATACATATGTTGGCATTATTACTAAAAACTATTGAAATAATAATCATGATAAAAAATGCAATATGTTTTTTGCATTTGAAAATAGAGTCGACTTCTTTCAGCATGTTTCGTGTAAATATGTCATATTCCATCATCATCTCAACACTAATCCGATCGGTTCCATCTCCCCTCTGTCCAATCAGCTACAAGTATGATTTATAACGAGCAATGTAAACTCAACAAAGTTATAGACTTTAGTGAAGTGGTGAAGGTTATTTATTCCTCACGTTTATATTTCAGACTACTGAGGCATAAAAATACATAGCTTATCCCAACTAGGCTCGTTATTTACTTTAGCAAACCATTTATTTTCATTTGCGGGCAAAAAGTGAACATGCTAACAATAAGTGAAACGATAAGTTCCCCGGCATTAATTTCAAAAAATTATATGGAAACACTTTTTGTCTTCAGTCAATAATTGATATACTAGTCTGACATGATAATAATAATAAAACAAATATTTCAAGGTTATTTGAAGGACTTGACATTCATTGCGGCATCGGCCAAGTGAGTTCACTGTCTGATACAGAACGCAACGTTTCAAGAATTACGTTTGTATTTTAAAATTGTTACAGATTCTTTAAGATAATAAAGGACATGTAACGTCCATCTATTATATTCTGACAAATTAAAGTAAAAGTAATTTTTTACAGTGAGTTTGTTAAATAGAATATATAAATGACCTGTGTTAAGTAGATCTTTACAAAATTGATATCCTACATATCATTATATGTCAATAAAGTGGAGGATAAAGTCTAGGATATAATTATATATGAATAATGATGTTCCCACAGTTTTTTCCCTTTGGAGATCATTAGACAGGCATATTAATTATACTTAAAAAAATTTTATCAATAAGGTTAACTTGGGTAAGTAAAACCTAATATAGGTTTACTTGGTGCGTTCACGTTACAATACGTGTAGCTCAGCGCTTCAATACGTGTAGCGTGTTCACGTTACAATACGTGTAGCTCACCATTCACATAATATAATTCTATATAAGAGCTGTGCAGTTCTATATTTAAATACGATGTATACAGTATTGTAACTGGTTTAATATAAATAAGTTTTAGAAGAATTCAGTGGTTTAGAAAGTGTTTTAAAATAAATCTACATATAATTAATACATAAGAATAAAAAACAAAAATTATGCTTTCTCAGCTATAATTTCACATGTATTATCCGTAATGTTAAAGATACTTTTTTGCTTAAAAATAAGGAAAAAGTTCAAAATTTTGTTTTCTCATTAATAAATGTCCTATAATTTGTCTAAGCTTATGAACTATATATTTGGTCTAGAACTTAAAACATAATGGAGAGAAAGCATTAAAGTTTTAGCAATATGACAATTAGTAGCTGTAAACTTTTTTGAAAAAGAAATTTGTAAAATGGAAAGACATTTCATGAAAATAACAGCATGACTGATTAAAATAAATTGTTTTCGTGTTAAATATTAATTTTTCCATACAAGTACATAAAATCATTTAAATTAAGAAATAGATTTGCTTCGTTAAAAAAAATGTAAACTTTATTTAACTTTTCTTTAATTATGTACGTACAACAAAAAGCTCAAAATCCATTTCATCTGAAGACTTTTTATTAATTATGATAACATTTACAATATAGAGCATTTCTATATATTTGTATATTACATATTATTACAGTTTGATTTAAAAACACTTTTAACATGCAAAACTTTTCGATAAATTTTATATATCTTTCCAAGACTGAAAATATTTGAAAACTTGTGTTTCATTATACAGACATCATTAGATTACTTATTAAGTAAAACTTTGAAAATCTTATAACATAAACATTTATTATTTGTGAGAACAAAGTTAATTAAACAAGAACAAAACCTCTAACGATTACATGAAAGAGAAGCTAATAGACGAAATAATTCTAACCCATAAAAATAACATACATCTCAATTGATAAATGGAGCTCTTTATGCGTGTTTCCTAACACTCTAACATGGAAAAGAAAATTCTATAAATTTATGAGGCGGAAACCAAATCTACATAATTCGCCTTTTTTGTAAATGGCACTTTAATTTTCGAGACCGGCGAATTCGTTCACAAATTATTTCTAATAAAAGTAACACCGATGATAACATCCATCCACCTATAATAACTAAGAAACAGGCTCGCATATGGTGAATAGTCAATGCATCATTATTATTCCGTTTCCGTTGGAGCTTATGATTTTCCACCTGAATAAAATTATCTAATTCGATAATGAATTTTTCATATATTCCGCTCGCTGCCATGCGAGCTTGTATAGAGCTCATTATATCTTCCAGTGGCGAGTCTGGTGGCAAATAATTAGTTAAAAAATGTTGTGTCCTATCATTTGGCAAAATAGTTAAGAAATGAGTGCTATTCGTAATTGATTGCATTGCAGCCAAGACGTTGCTTGGAACACGTATAACAAAATTCAAAGATCTTTTAGACATAGGTACTAAATAATCAAATATATTTTCCAGACCTATGATTTTATAACCATCGTAAAGTGTAAGTTCATCAGCAAAGTATGTTCTAAACTCAGCCAATCCTCCGTATGCGCACCCAGCTGCAATGGCTCCAGAAATTGTATTCAAATCAGTATCGTATACATCTCGTTTCAGTACACTAAGAAGTGCTCCTTGGTAAGCGGTGATCATTAGAAAACTAAACCATATCCACAAAGCTAAACAAAATGACAAAGCGTCTTTCGTCGTTCGTTTTGCAGTCATTTGACCAAAGAATATTGACCAGGTGGTAATATACAGATTAGGACTTAACGTGTCTTTTGGAAAGTACGTGTTCCATTTCTCTTTTATTCTGGTTTCCTTCAATATCATTAACAGGAGAAACAACATCAATATAAATGTTATAAATGACATTCTAAGAGGAAAATCGAACGGCCTTATTAATTGCTCCTAAACGGGTCTGAGAGG
This sequence comes from Druceiella hillmani, assembly GCA_039881145.1. NCBI lineage: Eukaryota > Metazoa > Arthropoda > Insecta > Lepidoptera > Hepialidae > Druceiella > Druceiella hillmani. Next base: position 35,031,626 of record JAYKKI010000019.1, read on the forward strand.
AACGGGTGGTGAGACCGGGTACGGAACGGGTGGGCAAACGATATCAGTTGTCCAGTAAGGATACGTAAATCGAAAAGTGCGTGTGTTATCAACGTGTAAATATAAGGAAACAGAAATATTTGCTCGTCGTGTTATGAGATCATAAAAATGACCTCCCAAACGCTTTCCATTATATATACCAGTAGCTTCTTGTATTTCCAACGTGGCATTTATCTGTTTAGTTAGAGTGTTATAAAAGTCGAGTATTATTCCAGAAATTTCTTGTATTCCGTGTTTATTTTTTCTAATGAGATACGGTGAAAAAAAAGCAGCGGTCATTATTATTGGACAGCCATTGAAATTATTATATTTTTGTGGAAAAAGGTTGTGAACAAATTGAGAGTGCACACATTCTTTTATTGTATCCAATATTATCGCTTTTATATTATTGCAGTGACCATTTTCCATGGGAAAGTATGTTAATACATTGACTTTATCTGTTTCATTCAGATGTAAGAGCACAACGTTCGCCAGATAATATTTCCAGCAAATAGCAAAAATCGTTTCAGCATTACAGTTCTTCGCATTTCCTTCTTCACCACTACAAATAATTATGAATTTTCAGTAGTTGGCAAATATTGATTCACTTTTTATTTTATCCATAATATATTCGAATTCTTTCACACAATCGACATAAATTACGTAATGTGTAACGTGATATGGAATATTTTTACTGTAAAGTAAACTTGACAATCTACTGTTTTCATTTATCTCTAACGACAATAAGCAGCCAGCGTAGTGACGACTGATATGCCGCAGATAATTATTCCCATTCATTCCACTGCCAATTATCATTGTCGAATATTGTGCATCGTAATATTTTTCAGCAATTTGCA